>CM038682.1:50519842-50883301 GCA_021605205.1 Aegilops longissima
GACCACGGCAGAAAAGAGAGAAAGGGCGAAGGTCGCCCCTATGCTTCGAGACATAGGCTCTATAGTATGCTATGCTGTGTACCGCACCGGAAGTGTGCCTTGCCATGAGTCAGTCAAGGGGTACAAGAATGATCCAGGAATGGATCATTGGACAGCGGTCAAAATTGTCCTTGGAGTAAATAAGGACATGTTTCTCGATTATGGAGGTGATAAAGAGTTCGGCGTAAAGGGTTACGTCGATGCAAGCTTTAACACATATCCGAATGAATCTAAGTAGCAAACAGGATACGTATAGTGGAACAACCATTTGGAATAGCTTCAAGTGGAGCGTGGAAGCAAAATTTACAATATGACCTAGAAAGTTGCAAAGCGCACACAGATCTGAAAGGTTCAGACCCGTTGACTAAAACCCGTTGACTAAAACCTCTCTCACAAGAAAAACATGATCAAACCTCAGAACTCATTGAGTCTAAATCACATGATGATGTGAACTAGTTTACAGTCACTAGTAAACTCTTTGGATACCGGTCACATGGCGATGTGACCTGTGAGTGTTAATCACATGGCGATGTGAACTAGATTATTGACTCTAGTGCAAGTGGGAGACTGTTGGAAATATGCCCTAGAGGCCATAATAAATTGGTTATTATTATATTTCCTTGTTCATGATAATCGTTTATTATCCATGCTATAATTGTATTGACAGGAAACTCAGATACATGTGTGGATACATAGACAACACCAAGTCCTAGTAAGCCTCTAGTTGACTAGCTCGTTGATCAATAGATGGTTACGGTTTCCGACCATGGACATTGGATGTCGTTGATAACGGGATCACATCATTAGGAGAATGATGTGATGGACAAGACCCAATACTAAGCCTAGCACAAAGATCGTAGTTAGTATGCTAAAGCTTTTCTAATGTCAAGTATCTTTTCCTTAGACCATGAGATTGTGCAACTCCGGATACCGTAGGAATGCTTTGGGTGTACCAAACGTCCTGGCGAATCTGGGTGACTATAAAGGTGCACTCTGGTATCTCCGAAAGTGTCTGCATTGGGTTGGCACGAATCGAGGCTGGGATTTGTCACTCCGTGTAAAGGAGAGGTATCTCTGGGCCCACTCGGTAGGACATCATCATAATGTGCACAATGTGATCAAGGAGTTGATCACGGGATGATGTGTTACGGAACGAGTAAAGAGACTTGCGGTAACAAGATTGAACAAGGTATCGGGATACCGACGATCGAATCTCGGGCAAGTACAATACCGCTAGACAAAGGGAATTGAATACGGGATTGATTGAGTCCTTGACATCGTGGTTCATCCGATGAGATCATCGTGGAACATGTAGGAGCCAACATGGGTATCCAGATCCGCTGTTGGTTATTGACGGAGAACGTCTCGGTCATATCTACATGTCTCCGAACCCGTAGGGTCTACACATAAGGTTCGATGACGCTAGGGTTATAAAGGAAGCTTGTATGTGGTTACCGAATGTTGTTGAGTCCGGATGAGATCCCGGACGTCACGAGGAGTTCGGAATGGTCCGGAGGTAAAGATTTATATATGGAAAGTTGTTGTTGGGTTCGGAAAAGTTCGGGTTTTTCGGTATTGTACCGGAAGCTTCGGAAGGTTCGGAGGATTCGGAGGGTCGGAGGTCGGAAGGTGTTCCACCACGTCCAATACAGTAGCATGGGCTGTAGGGAGGCGCCCTAGCCTTAATGGGCCAGGGCACCAGCCCCCAAGGCCCATGCGCATGGGAAGGGGGAAACCCTAAAGGGGAGGGCCTCCACTTGACTTGGGAGGCACTCCTCCCCCTCTTGGCCGCCCCCCAAGTCCCATCTAGGGCTGGCCGCACCCCTTGGGGTGGGAAACCCTAAAGGGGGCGCAGCCCCCCTTTCCCCCTATATATACTTGAGGTTTTGGGCTGCCCAAGAGACATGAGAACTTCTCCTCTTGGTGCAGCCATGCCTCTCCTCCTCCTCCTCTCCCTTGGTGCTTGGCGAAGCCCTGCGGGATTGCCACGCTCCTCCATCACCACCATGTCGTTGTGCTGCTGCTGTATGGAGTCTTCCTCAACCTCTCCCTCTCTCCTTGCTGGATCAAGGCGTGGGAGACGTCACCGGGCTGTACGTGTGTTGAACGCGGAGGTGCCGTCCGTTCGGCACTAGGATCTCCGGTGATTTGGATCACGACGAGTACGACTCCTTCAACCCCGTTCTCATGAACGCTTCCGCTTAGCGATCTACAAGGGTATGTAGATGCACTCTCCTTCGCTCGTTGCTAGTTTCTCCATAGATAGATCTTGGTGACACGTAGGAAAATTTTGAATTTCTGCTACGTTCCCCAACACATGATAGAGCTCCTTCTAACGTGGTTAGGAGTCGAGGCGCATCGCGGTCCATAGAGGTGTCGCCACCGCCGACACCGGCAGAGGCCTTAGCGCGCGCAGTTGCTCCTCGACTTCCCTCCCGCGGCGGGGAAGCTCGACGAATGGAGAGACACCATCCAGAGCCTCGTTGCCGTCGCCAACAAAGGCGAACCAAGGCCGACAGGCCCTTCGGGCCAACGCTCCGGAGGAACACCACACGCTGGTGGCGGGAGGACTGGTGGCGCTGCGGCCATGGTACACTCTTCTCCCCGCCAATTGCCACGGACGTTGACCCGTCGCGACGACGCGTGTGACGACATCTCCGTAGCGTCGTCCGACCCACGGACCCGCTACGACCAACGCCAAGTTCTTCGGGAGCGATCCCATGAAGACGCTCGAACCACCATTGAGCGCCGCCGAAACACGTCACCAGTCAGACAGGCGAGCAGGGCCTGCTGTGAACCACCCGGCTCCGGTAAGCCCTGGAGGTTTACCTTACGAGGTAGGCTGCCCGGCTTTTACCCGTGAGCTGCGGCAGTTCCAGTGGCCCACTCACCGTACCTTCAAGCCTGACGTTGGCGAGAAGTACAATGGCAAGACCCACCCGTCGGAGTTCCTCAGCATCTACACCATCGCGATGCAAGCTACCGGAGCCCGCGATGATAAGGTGCTTGCGAATTACTTCCCATTGACCCTTAAGCCCAACGCCATGTCATGGTTGATGCACTTGCCAGTAGATTCTATTTCTTCTTGGTCGGACTTGTGCCATGAGTTTGTTGGCGCCTTTACGGGAGGTCACCAAGCTCATGGCCAAGCAAGCAACTTGCATGTCATTCCCCAGAAGGAAGGTGAGAGTCTGCGCAAGTACATACAGAGATTCAGCCGGGTACAATACAATATCCCAGATGTTCATCCTGCCGCCATCATCAGCGCGTTCCATCAGAACGTGCGCAACCACGAAATGCACGAGGAGCTGGCGATGAACAAGGTGAAAGATGTGGCGGAACTCTACGTTCTTGCCGAAGATGTGCCTGGGCTGAAGAGGGAAGGAAGTACCCCGGCGAAGATGCCGGCGTGGAAACCGACTCTTCAGACGAGGATGCTGCCGCCCCAGTGAGGAAAAGCCAGCGCCATAACAGGAAGCGTAAGGGTAAAGCTGTGGTTGCCGTCGAGGGATCTGATGACGCCGGCACCGCCAAGAAAACCAAGGCAGATGACCCCGGCAAGGAGATTGCGGGTCGCGTCGCTGCCAGACCTGGCGGCTGCCGAGAAGCCAGGGAACTCGGACAAGCAATACTGCAAGATCCATCGCACCAAGGGCCATGACCTCCAGAACTGCCGACAAGTTGAGCTGCTCGCCGAGAAGCAAAAGGCTGAATATGAAAGGCGGGACAAGGAGAAGGGCCAGGATGGTGCCGAGGGATCCGGCAAGAAGCGTGATGGCCAAGCAAGCCGCCGCGGTAAAGATAAACAGCAAGAGAGGCCCGCTCGAGGCCGAGACAAGAAGTAGGAAGACGATGATCATGACGAGGACGACGAGTCCGGCGACCACGAGTTTCAGAAAGCCACAGAGGCCATGTGCGTCGATGTTGGAGCCTCGCTGCATTCATCCCACCACCAACTCAAGCGGTGGGCGCGGGAGATTACAGCGGTCGAGCCATCATTCGATGCACGGAAGCCGCTGAAATGGTCCAGCACGCCCATCATCTTCGACATCGAGGATCACCCTGACTGCACCACTGCGGTCGGGTGCTTGCAGTTGTTGGTTTCACCAACAATCTGCAACCTCAAGGTGACAAAGATGTTGGTCGACGGCGGGGCCGGCCTGAACTTGATCTCGCCTGTTGTGGTCAAAAGGCTGCATATCCCCGATGGGGACCTCGAGGAGACGGGTACGTTCCAAGGGGTTAACCCGGGGAGGAGCCAGCCAAAGGGAAAGATTACACTGCCCGTGACATTCGGAGGCGAGCTGAACCACATGACGGAGATGATTGTTTTTGATGTAGCCAAGATCCCCTTGCCTTACAACGGGATCCTCAGTCGCCCGACACTGGCCAAGTTCATGGCGGCTTCACACTACGCCTACAACATGCTGAAGATACCTGCGCCGATGAACATCATCACCGTCCCCTCCGACAAGAAAGATGCGTTGATCTGCGCTGACCAACTCTATCGAGAAGCAGTTGCAGCAGCTGCCGCTAAGGTACCTGCTCCTGCCAGCGGAACCCGGGGAAGAAGACCGGCGAGACTCCTAGCACCCTCCGGCAAGCACACCTCTTGGGTGTTGCGCTCCCGTTGAGGACGTGCGGAGAGCTCCGCCCGGCAAGAGCAAGAAGTCGAGCCACGCCACTAGAGACCAAGAAGGTGCCCATCAAGGAGGGCCAGTGCGGGGAGTTTTACCATAAGCTACACCCTCGACGGCAAATAGGAAAGCGAGCTCGCCTTCCCGCGGCGAATGTCGATGTGTTTGCATGGCAAGCCTCCGACATCCCGGCGTCCTGTGGAGGTGATTGAGCACCACCTTGCTGTCTGTCCTCATCTTGCGCGGCCCGTCAAGCAGAAGGTCGGGAAGCAAGCTCTGGAGAGGCAAGAGTTCATGACGGAGGAAATCATAAAGCTAGAGGCGGCAGGCTTGGTGAGAGGAGTACTCCATCCAACGTGGTTGGCCAATCCGGTAGTGGTGCGCAAGGCAAATGGGAAATGGAGGCTGTGTATTGATTACATAGACATCTATAAGGCCTGCCCAAAGGATCCTTTCCCGTTGCCGCGCATTGACCAGATTGTTGACTCCACGGCTGGGTGTGACCTCTTATCGTTCCTGGACGCCTACTCAGGATACCACCAGATTTTCATGACAAAAGAAGACGAGGAAAAGACAACATTCATCACCCCATGTGGTACGTATTGCATTTTACGGATGCCTTTCGGGTTGAAGAGTGCTGGCTCGAACTTTGCAAGAGCAGTCCAAATTGGTTATGAGCCCCAGCTACATGGAAATATGGAAGCTTATGTGGATGACATAGTGGTCAAAACCAAGGACAAAGCAACGCTCGTGCAAGATCTGGAGGAAACATTTGGGAACCTGCGCAAGATCAACCTCAAATTGAACCCTGAGAAGTGTGTCTTCAGTGTCCCGTTCGGCAAGCTTCTCGGGTTCTTTGTGTCCCAAAGACGGATTGAAGCAAACCCAGATAAGATCAAGGCTATCGAGCAGATTGGGGCACCCAAGCGGATCAGGGCGTCGTCGGCTCAGCTGGCTGCGTTGCTGCCATGAGCAGTTCATCTCAAGTCAGCGGGCGTGCCCTTCCTTTTTTCAAGATCTTAAAGAAAGCAGGGCCGATGGAGTGGACCCCAGAGGCTGAGGCAGCATTGCAAGATTTGAAGAAATACCTCTCCTCTACCCCAGTGCTGGTTGCGCCCAAACCACAAGAACCGTTGCTGCTTTATCTAGCGGCAACGAATCAGCTGGTTAGCGCCGCACTAGTGGCGCAGAGAGAGGTTGATGAGGAGACATCAGCAGTGGCAGAGTCGATGGTTGGCGGGCCGGAACCCTCCTCGACAGGGCTCAGCCCCGGCAAGGCTGAGCCCCAGGCAGGGTTCGGCCCCGGCAAGGCTGGTGCCCGTGCGACGGGGCCCACGCGACCAGGTGAAGAAGCGCAGAAGAAGAAAATGGTGCAACACCCAGTTTACTTCGTCAGCTCTCTTTTGCAGGGGGCTAGGTCGAGGTACTCAGGTGTGCAAAAGCTGCTCTTCGGCCTCCTTATGGCTTCGAGAAAGCTGCGCCATTACTTCCAAGCGCATGAGATCACGGTGGTCACCTGCCTCCCATTACAGCGGATCTTGCATAACCCGGATGCAACAGGGGGATCGTGGAATGGGCCTGGAGCTGTCAAGCTTCGGTTTAAAGTTCAAAAGTACCTCGGCGATTGAGCGAGTCTTGGCGGAGTTTGTTGCAGAATGGACCTCGACGCCCGACGAAGAGGTACGAGAGACCACTCTTCCCGGCAAGGAAACGAGTCGAACTGGATCATGTACTTTGATGGTTCCTTCTCGCTGCAAGGCGCCGGCGCTGGTGTGCTGCTTGTCGCACCCACCGGAGAGCACCTCAAGTCGTCGTCCGGATGCACTTCCCCCGGGAGATGTCAACCAACAACACCGCCGAGTACGAGGGTTTGCTTGCCGGTCTCAGGATCGCGGCGGACCTCGGGGTTAAAAAGCTCATCGTCAGGGGTGACTCACAGCTCGTCGTCAGGCAGATCAACAAAGATTATCAAAGCCCGTTGATGGAAGCTTACGTAGATGAGGTGAGCAAACTGGAGGAACGTTTTGACGGTGTACAAGCGGAGCATGTCCCTCGGGCGGAGAACGACATCACCGATTACCTGTCAAAGCGCGCTGCCCTCAAGCTACCTGTGGAACCAGGTACTTTTGTGCTTCAGTTAACTCAGCCATCCATTGGGCCGTGACCGGGCTAAACAAGTGGAGGAAGCTAGGCCCCGGCAAGTACTTCCCCACCGAGTTCCCCGGAGCCGCCGACGAAGGTGTTGCCGTGGATGCTGATCCTGCCGCGGGGCGACCGACTCCGGCAGGACCTCAGGTCACGGCCGTGGAGGCGGCCGCCCCCGTAGCAGAAGAAATGCCTTTGGTCCTTGTCGTCGAGGCACATGCTCCGGCATGGGCACAACACACCGTCCGATTCCTTTAGAAGGGAGAGCTTCCTGAGGAGTAGGAAGAGGCGGAAAGAGTAGCCCGCCGGTCTGCCCTGTACCAGTTCGTTGATAACGAGCTATACAGAAGAAGAACGAATGGGGTGAAATTGAAGTGCATCTCCCAGGAGGAAGGAGTAAAGCTCTTGGCAGAGATACATGGAGGCATATGTGGCTCCCACAGAGGGTCGAGGGCCCTTGCCGGCAAGGTTTTCCGGCAAGGTTTCTTCTGGCCCACCACCCTCCAGGATGCGATGGCACTAGTAACCAAGTGTGAAGCGTGCTAGTTCCATTCGAAGAAGCTCCGTCAACCAGCTCAAGCCCTTCAAACTATCCCTCTCTCCTGGCCCTTCTCGGTCTGGGGGCTCGACATATTGGGCCCTTCCCCCGCGCTGTCGGGGGCTTTGAGTACTTGTACGTCGCAATCGACAAGTTCACAAAGTGGCCAGAAGTGGAAGCAGTGAGGAAGGTGACAGCGCAGACAGCCATCAAGTTCTTCAAGGGACTAGTATGCCGTTTTGGGGTGCCCAACAGGATCATCACCGACAACGGCACGCAGTTCACAAGCCATGCCTTCATGCAATACATTGAGGATCTCGGCAGCAAGGTCTGTTTTGCTTCCGTGGCACATCCACGGAGCAACGGCCAAGCGGAGAGAGCAAATGTTGAAGTCCTGCGAGGCTTAAGAACGAAGACTTTCGACAGGCTGCGCTAGAGTGGAAGGCGCTGGATTGATGAGTTGCCGACGGTTCTTTGGTCAATCAGAACGATGCCAAATCGAGCCACCGGCCAGACATCCTTTGCCCTGGTTTACGGGGCAGAAGCAGTTCTCCCCACGGAACTCATATACGGGTCACCTCGAGTGCTCTCTTTTGATGAGCTTGAGCAAGAGCGATTGCGGCAAGATGACGCAATGCTCCTTGAGGAAGATCGTCTCCGGGCGGCTGTGAGAGCAGCACACTACCAGCAAGCCTTGTGCCTCTACCATAGCCGCAAGGTCCATGCCCGGAGCTTTGAGGAAGGCGACCTTGTTCTTTGGCACGTTCAATCGGCCAATAATTCCAACAAGTTGACGCCGAAGTGGGAAGGCCCTTATCGGGTAACACGAGTCACCAGGCCCGACGCAGTCCGGCTGGAGACCGAAGATGCCATTCCAGTGAGCAATTCCTGGAACATCGAGCATCTCCGCAAGTTTTACCCATAAGGCGCGACTTGCCGGGCCTCCCAGCAAGCTACCCTTTTGTACAAGCCTTGCCGGCAAGTCATGTAACCCTTTTTACAAAGCCAGGCGCAGACCCTGAGCATAAATAAACGAAGCGCTGGCGCCCTAAGTTATAGCATGCATGCTAGGTTGAGTCTCGTCCTTGGTTAGGGTCGATAGTGCTTAGCGGCGGCTAACCCCTAGCCTAGAGGTCAAGTGCGCGTCTCTCTGTTCTTCTTTATCTTCTTTGGTTCACAGGACACATGAATATCCTCGCCGAGCCACTTTGGAAGAAAGGGGACAGACCGGCGTACGGGCCCCGGCAAGCCAATACTGCCGGGGGGGGGGCTACAAGGGCAAAGATCCACCCGCGGCAAGACGAAGTTGCCGAGGGCTGCATATTTAGATAAGTTCTCTATCCCCTATCATGCAATTTCGTTATGGATTGAGGGATGTGAAACCTCGTTTTATCCTTAGGCTACCGTGCTCTCCTCATTCCGGACCCTAGGACTCGTTTCCTGGGACCGAATTTGATTGTAGTCGCGGCAGCAAGGAAATAAAACAAGGAGCCTAAGCCCACCTCATCCCTGCCTCCTCCAAGGGCATGAGAAAGGTCGAGCGAAGTGGGGGGACGGCAAGGTTTGTTGCCGGACAAAAAAACGTTAATCTTAAGGATAACGAGGATTCATTCCTTGTCGTGGGTTCCACCCACGAACGAAAATCCCGGCAAACATCCCTTTTCCATTAAAAAACATCCCGTACAGGTACAGTTCATATGAAATGAAAAACATGAGCAATAGGATTACAAGCTTTAAATTCTACTAAGGCCCGAAGGCTTACAAACTAAAAAGAGTTAAGGTGCCCGTAATCCCTTTCTTGTCCCTCTCCTCAGGAAATGGAACAAGAAAAGCACGAGGGCAAAAGGGGCGCCTAGACGAGCTACGGGTGGCAGAAGACACCAAGAGAACATCTTGGTGGTCGTCCAAGGGCTGGATGGTGATGGCCGCGCCGGAGGCAGAGCTCGAAGACGAGGCGGCAGGACGTCAGTGTAAGTGCATCTAGTGCCCCTTAGTGATTTTGGTGTATTGAAGACTTATAGGTTAAGTAACTAATGCGTTTGTGAGTGTACACAGGTCTATAAGTCTATGAGGAGTTTGATATTTACAGAGAAAGTCGACCCCTAAAAATGAATTTCTTCAACTGAAGAATTTGATATTCTGAAGACTTTCTGAAGACTTTGAAAGTGAAGAAATTGGTGTGATTCTGAAGACTTGGTAATCGCTTGAGGAATATGAAGCGTGAAGACTTTTGTTTTCGTAGTTTCATTTTCTCTTTCTTGAGTCATAGGAAACACCGTACTGTTAAAGGGGTCGAGGAAATACTAAGGAAAAATTTCCATTTGATGCTCAACTCAAAATCCTCACCTACCAATCCCTTCGAGTGAAGCCTTTGGAAATCTCATACAGTTCAGTCAATTTCTTGATGGATGAGACGAAGCTCTTACAGTATTTGAGGAATTTGTTCGACCGAGGAGTTAGGAATTCGCCGATCTGAATTGCCTACGATGAGGAACATGATAGCCCTGAGGAATTTGATATTCCAAATTTCCGACCGTTGCTGTGCTGCACGCCAGCTGTCCCCAAAATATCTCCACCTAACGGTCATATCATTTAAGGGCATTTATGTCTTATCATGTCGGGCTGCTCCCTAGGCTATAAATAGCCGCCCCCCACAACCACTAGTTGGTTGGCTGCTCCGAGAGAACTTGACACTTGTCATTTGAGAGCAACCCATCCTCTGAGGACTTTGAGAGAAAATCATCAAGTGAGGAAAAACCCAAAGTGAGAAAAACCCAAAAACCAAACCCCTACAAACCCAAAGTGATTGAGCATCACTGAAGAAATTGATCCCGCGTGGATCCGACGCTTTTTACCTTTGAAGACTGTGCTTCTTCCAGACGGTTAGGCGTCACGGTCTAGAGCATCCAAGAGGAATTGTGGATCGCCGAGTGACCAAGTATGTGAAGGTTTGGAAGTCGCTGAAGACTTACCACGAGTGATTGGACGAGGTCTGCGTGACCTTAGTTCAAGGAGAATACGGTGAGGACTTGGTGTCTGAGCTGCGTGCTTTGGATCGGGTGTCCGGACTGCGTGTCCTCGAGTTTAAATACTCAGCCGCTCCAACCAGACGTACAACCGAGACAGCAGTTGGAACTGGTCTACCAAATCATTGTCTTCACCAACCTAACTGGTTCTATTTCCTCAACCCTTTCATTTCCTCATTCTTGTGTTGAGTGTTTGTCATATCTGTGTTTGAAGACTTTGATGAAGACTTTCTCAATTTCCTCGTTCAATTTCTTGATCTGTTTGTCTTCATCTTGTGTTATCCTGTGATTACGCTTTACGTACTCTGTGATTGTCTTCATTTCATCATGATGACTATGCTTGTAATCTGTTATGCTTACTTCGAGTACTTATTCCGCTGCATGTATTTCTTAGCTAAGGAATTTCCTCACAGGCAAATTCCTCGATGAAGAATTTGTAAATTCATAAAATCGCCTATTCACCCCCTCTAGTCGATATAACGCACTTTCAATTGGTATCGAGCAAGGTACTCCCTTGTTACGTGTGATTTTAGTTTAACCACCGGAGTTTTAGTTATGTCGACCGCAGGTATGATCAAGGTCTCAGCAGGGTGTCCTACCTTGATGGGACGGACTACCCCTCTTTGGAAGAACAAAATGCGAATGCATCTTGAAGCAATTGACAACGATCTACGGTATGTTGTGACAAAAGGTGTTTCCTCGGTCCACCCTCTACGAATGATGCTGATGTGAAGAGATTCAAGCAACTCGATTCTCAAGCGAAGAATATCATATGTGGCCATCGAGCAAAGGTCAATATGGAAGAGTGAGTGCTTTGGAATCTGCCAAACTCATTTGGGACAGGCTGTCCAAAGTAAATGAAGGTGTTTCAACTCAGCGTGACTCTCGAGTTGATGTTCTTCGGAATCTCTTCAACCGCTTCAAAAGACTCGACAACGAAAATGTTCAACAAACCTTCGATCGCCTCACTGACATCTCAAATGAGCTTCAAGCACTGGGTGCCACTGACATCACCGACCATGAGGTGGTGAAGAAATTACTAAGATCGCTTGATTCCTCATTTGACACTGCAATCGATGATACAAGAACGAGCTGACTACAAGTCTCTTGATCCTGCTGATATCCTCGAAGGCTAAATACTCACGAGTTCCAGCTTGCTGAAAAGAGAGATCTCTATGGTTCTGGCTATGGAAAAACACGTGCCCTGAAGGCCAAGGCTGAATCTGAATCTGAGAGTGAAGAATCTGGTAGTAGCCTTGGAGATCCTGAAGAATTTGGCCAGGAGCTAGCACTGCTCGTGAAGAAATTCCAGAAATTCACAAGGCGTGGTCGTTTTGGAAAATCCTCAAGAAGCAGTGATTCCTCATCTAGTGACTATAAGCGAAGACTTTGCCACAAATGCAAGAAACCTGGTCACTATATCCAAGATTGTCCTCAGTGGGAAAAGGAATTGAAGAAGAAGAAACACAAGGATTACAGTTCTGATGACGTGAAGAAGAAGAAGAAATCATCAAAATCTTCATCATCAAAATCCTCAAAACCTTCTTCTCACAAGAAGAGCAGCTCCAAAAAGGCTCGGGCATTCATTGGCAAGGAAATGGACTCGAAGCTGAATCGAGGAAAATGAGGAAGAGGAGGAGTCGAAGAATCCGAATCTGGTGTGGCTAGTCGGCTCTTGCTATCGCTTACGTTAGCAAGTCCATCTTCAACATTGAAGAAAATGACTACCAACAAAACTGATGAAGAAAATGATGACTACGCCCCACCTATTGCTTCATGGCAAAAGGTGCCAAGGTACTCAATTTCACCTCCTCTGAATCTAGTGAAAATGAATCGATGAGGATCTCAAGCCCAGCTACTCTAAACTTGCTAAGATTGCTATAAAACAACAAAGGGCTTTTGAAAAGGTTCAAAACATGCTAGATAAGAGTGATGATATGTTAGGTGAAGAAATGGATCGCACTCAAGCCCTAGCGAAAATCTTGAGAAAGTTCAGTCTAGGCTTGACAACCTTCAAGGTCATCATAACACTCTCTTATCGATCATGAGAAACTTTCTTATGAATTTCTTCAAAGAAAGCAAGATCTTGAGAAGCTAAGAGCGAGTTATGAAGATCTTCGAAGGAGCGCGATTCATTACTTGCTCAACAAATCAGCGCTTCTCAAGAAGAATTTGTTCCTCCATGCTTAAAGTGCATTGAGCGTGAATCGCTAATTCTTCACTGAATGTTCAAATGCTTCAACTGTTACAAATTCTTCACCTGCCTCTGCTATCACTAATTCCTCACCGAGGACATTGCTAGTATCACCGACGATGCAGGGCTGAAGGAATTGTACATGACAGCATGTACAAAAGCCTCAAAGGGCATCGACTCTTTGTGATGTGCTTAAAAGCAGATCCTCAACAGGAACCCTAGGAAAGAGGGTATTGCCTTTGAGAGGAAACTCAATGCCGATGGAGCGATTGGAAGCTTTGAGCAAGTATCCCAAAACCTCATGGGTTGCTGCAAAGGGACCTCATTGATCCATCTACCTTATCTGGTTTTACATGTGAATTTCCTCATTCTGATGATGAGTCATTTGACTCAAACTATAAACTGTTCAAAAATCAGAGAAGTATTTGCTAGATATGTTGGCACTAACTGCAGGAACGGTCCCCCTATGAAGAAAATCTGGGTTCCCAAGAAATGTCTTGAAAGTCTTCAGGTGAATGTCCTCATGACACCACCAGTGAAGAAAAGGAACCCCAGATCAAATTCTTCATATGGACAAAATTCTTCATATGTATCCAAGTCCTCATATGGACCAAATTCCTCACGTGGATCAAGTTCCTCAAAAGGATCAAAGTCCTCATATGATTATCATCGTGCTAATAACTCTGTTTCGCAGGGTAGAGCTAAGGGCTATGAATATGTGCATTATTCTTCAAACCAATATGTTCATAAGTCCTCGAAGAATTTCTCTGCTTATTCATATGCTTACCCTAACCCCTCTTATGTGAAGCGAAATGGTTTGGCCTCTATGCCACCATTCTCATATGGTGCTCGCAGAATGATGAACTCTTTGCCACCCCTTGAGATGTGGGTGGTGAAGAAAAGAACTAATCTCTTCTGCAGGGTCAGGTCTCGGGCGTGTCTTAAACGTCTGAAGAATTTGTTGGGGGCGACAAAATTGCTCGAAAGGACGCAGCTAATCATGATGAAATGAACTTTCATTTCACACGTCCTCATCTTGCTTATCTGAATCTTGGTCGATGAAATTCATCGATGAACTTGATATCATATTCTTCACCGATGAAGTATATGAGATCGTAAGTTGTACTAATTCATCTGCAGGATGATCAACCCAAAGCCACCGAGTGGGTTCTCGATAGTGGATGTACAAATCACATGGTGGTGACAAGAATCTATTGATGGATGCTCCTTATCACCGTCACATCTCAAGCATATCATCTTTCTTGACAAAGGCAAAAGTCGTATTGGGACTTGGTAAGGTTGCTATCTCTAAGGACATGCACATGGACAAAGTCATGCTTGTTGAGTCTTTAGGATATAACCTCATGTCGGTCTCAATGCTTTGTGATCTTGATATGGTTGTTATCTTTGGCAAGTATCGTTGTGTTGTGATTATGGAAGTGACAATTCCAAAGTCTTGAAGGCTTTAGGAGAGGAGACTTGTATATTGTTGATTTTTCCACAGGACCACAACCAGCCGTGTGCCTACTTGCAAAAGCTTCGAAGGCTGGCTATGGCATCGACGACTTGGTCACGCAGCATGAGGAATTTGCACACGCCTTGCGAAGAAGAAGCATGTCATTGGCATTGAGAATGTCAAATTCCTCAAGGATCACTTATGCGGAACTGTGAAGCTGGAAAAATGACCAAGGCCAAGCATCCAAATAAGACTATCATGACCACTACTCGTCCCTTGAATTGCTTCACATGGACCTCTTTGGTCCCAATCATTACTCAGCTGTCACTAATGATGCATCTCTTTATGGCTTTGTTATTGTTGATGATTACTCTCGTTACACATGGGTACACATTGTTACTTTCAAAAATCAAGTGCAGGAAATCTTCAAACGATTTTCCTCGAGGGCTTCAACCAACTTTGGTGTGAAGATCAAGCACATCAGAAGTGACAATGGAACTGAGTTCAAGAATTCCGGTCTTGATGAACTTGGTATTACTCATGAGTTATCTGCTCCTTATACTCCTCAGCAAAATGGCGTCGTGGAGCGCAAGAACAGAACTCTTGTTGAGATGGCTCGCACTATGCTTGATGAATACAAAACGCCTAGTCGTTTCTGGATTGAAGCAATTGACACTGCGTGCCACATCATCAACAGTATATCTTCACAAATTCTTCAAAAGACTGCCTATGAACTCCTCACCGACAAGAAACCCAATGTAAGTTATTTCAAAGTCTTGATTGCTAAATGCTGGATTAGAGATCCTCACCACCACTCTAAATTTGCACGAAAGCACATGAAGGTTTTATGCTTGGTTACGGAAAGGACTCGCACACCTACAGAGTCTTCAACATCGCACTTCACAAGATTGTTGACCTTTGTAGATGTGCGGTTCGATGAAACTAATGGCTCGCAAAGAGAGCACCTACCTTCTGTGTTAGGCGAACCAGCACCGAGGATTCTATCAGGTTCAAGGCAACCGAGGATGTCATCCCATCAAGAAACTGCTGAAGAATTCATTCCAGACGTGAAGAACGCCGAGTGATGCACTCAAGATAATGTTGAAGAAAATGGTGCTGAGGAAAATGATCAAATTCCTCAAGACAACCAGCTCATCCTCGCGTTGCAAAAGAAGTGCAAGTTGACAAGATCATCGATGACATTGAAGCGCCAGTCCTCTCACTCGCTCAAAAGCTTCACATTTATCTAACTTTTGTGGGCACTATGCTTTTGTCTCTATCACAGAGCCCACTAAGGTAGATGAAGCATTTCGAGCCGGAGGATTCAGGCCATGCAAGAAGAATTACATCGATTCGAGCTCAACAACGTCTGGGAACTGGTCAAACGTCCAGATCCTCGCAAGCATAATATCATTGGCACAAAGTGGATCTACCGCAACAAGCAAGATGAAAATGGTCTTGTGGTGAGGAATAAGGCACGACTAGTAGCTCAAGGCTACACGCAGTTGAAGGAATTGATTTCGATGAAACTTTTGCACTGTTGCTAGACTTGAGTCTATTAAGATATTACTCGCCTATGCTAACCATCACAATATCACTTTATATCAAATGGATGTGAAAAGTGCATTCCTCAATGGTAAGCTTGAGGAAGAAGTATATGTTGCTCAACCCTGTGTTTTGAAGATCCAAAGAATCGACAAAGTCTTCAGACTAAATAAGGCCCTCTATGGCCTCAAGCAAGCCCCTCAAGCGTGGTATGATACATTGAAGGAATTCTTCGTGAAGAATGGCTTCACACCGGTTCACTCGACCCTACTCTCTTTACTAAATCTTATGATGGTGAACTGTTTGTGTGCCAAATATATGTTGATGATATTATCTTTGGCTGTCTCGACCAACGTTATAGTGATGAATTTGCCTATATGATGAGTGAAGAATATCAAATGTCTATGATGGGAGAGTTGAAATTCTTCTTAGGTCTTCAAATTCATCAACAACACAATGGCATATTCATATCTCAGAGAAATACCTCAAAGATGTCCTCAAGAAATTGGCATGCAAGATTGCAAAGGCGTCAAAATTCCTATGCCCACAAATGGCCATCTATGCAATCGATGAAAATGGTATTGACTTTGATCACAAGGTATACCGCCCATGATTGGTTCTTTATTGTACTTATGTGCATCTAGGCCAGATATAATGCTTAGTGTTTGCATGTGTGCCCGATTTCAAGCTACACCAAGGAATCACACCATAAGGCTGTGAAGCATATTCTTCGATATCTAGCTCACACACCAACACTAGGATTATGGTACCCCAAGGGCTCTACTTTTGATCTCATTGATATTCGACTCTGACTATGCTGGTGATCGTGTGGACCGCAAGTCAACATCTGGTACTTGTCATTTCCTGACGATCTTTGGTCCGTTGGTCCTCGAAGAAACAGAACTGCGTATCACCGTCCATCGCTGAAGCTGAATACATTGCTGCTGGCTCGTGTTGTGCTCAATTACTATGGATGAAGCAAACCCTCAAGGACTACGGCATCAACGTGAAGAATGTGCCTCTCATCTGTGACAATGAGAGTGCCATCAAGATTGCTCACAACCCAGTTCAGCACTCAAGACAAAGCACATTCAAATTCGCCATCATTTTCTTCGTGATCATGTGTTGAAGGCGACATCTCCATCGAGCACGTGAAGACTCAAGAACAGCTAGCTGATATCTTCACTAAGCCCTTGGATGAGAAGAGATTTAGCAAGTTGCGGTGTGAGCTAAATATCTTAGAATCTTGAACGTTCTTTGAAAAGGACACACATCCTAACACTTATGCAAAATTGATGACTTAGATGTGCAATACATGAAGAAACGTTTTCTTCAATCAATGAAGAATAACACTCTAAGTGTGAAGAAATTAATGAAGAATTTGATTCTCGAACCCTACGACAATTGTATGCTGTGTCTGAAATCATCATTCTTATCTGGTGGGTCACGCCACCACCAAAGTTGAAAATCTTCAATTTGAGTTTTTCCTCGCTTTTGAAATTCTTCAGTTTTGAAATTCTTCAGTTTTTCAAATTCTTCAATTTTTCAAATTCTTCAACTTTGCAAATTATTCACTGTTTCCGTGCCTTTCTTCATTGGCTATATATATATATATGGATTTATGTCCTCTACAGCATTCACTTATGGCTATTTCTTCAAGTCGCTTTTTCGCTAAGTGAATGTGATCGACCCTTCCCTCTATGCTATACTCAACCCAATCCATTCACAAATTCTTCATGTGCGTTCTACTTTGAAACTCGCTCAAATTCTTCACCGTGTCCTTGTCACTGAAGAAATTGCGAACGGAACTTTTAAAACGAATCTTATCCAAACTTCTATTTTACCATTAAACCGTTCCGCATCCCACGATGCATTATTATATCCACCCACGATCGCACACGATCTCCACTACATCAGACGTGGGTGACACATGTCGTGAGAAGGGAAGCGGTCAGGCACGTTCGTCCTAAATCTTGGACGAGCCGTTTTTCACCGTGGCTATAAATACCCTCTCTCCCTTCCTCACTCTTTTACCTCGCCGACCTCTCTCTCCCGCCGAGCTCCTCGAAACCCTAGCGCCGCCGCTAATCCATCGTCGCGGTGAGGAAAAGCTTCACCGCCTTGACCTCTTCGCCGACGTACTCGCGCCGACCGTGGAATTTCTTCACTCCGCCGTCGCCGTAGCTGATTTCCTCTGCCAAGTTAGGGCGGAGAAGATCTGAACTGACGAACTTCTCAACTGTTCATCTCAGTTCATCGTGTTCTTCACTTCGGGTAAATTAAAAGTTACTTTTATTTACTCGCTTTGATTCTCAAATTTTCTTCAAATTCTTCAAAGGTGTTTATTTCAAATCTTCATACATATGAACACCTCAAATCTCTTGACTCATTTCTCTAAGCAATGATTTTCTTCAAGATTCCTCAATTGTGTGGATCTTCGATCTATACAACTCTGGAACCTAAGATAAAGAACGCTTATTGAAATTCTTCAAGGCTCATCTGGTCAAAATCCTCAAACTTGTTCTTTTGAAAACCCTCCGAGAACGATATGACCTCTTCAAATTCCTCGCACCTATACTCTGTTCACAGTACAAATGTCGCTGCTGAATCCCTAGGTTCTCATCAACTTAACTCATTTGCAGCGTTCCTCGAAGAAAAACTGCACACTTCTTCAGAGAACTCAATTGTTCAATTTCCTCACCAAGAAAATGGCAGATGGTAAGAAGCCGCAGAAGGAGGAAAGAAACCTGAGGTCATGACAGCATTCAAATCCTCGAGGAAATATATGCTGATTATTGCACACACCGATGAGGAAAGCAAAAACCAACGCAAGGTGCGATTCAGAAGATTGAACGGAGATGGGCACGGAATGGAAGGAATACCGCTATGTTACACCTAAGTACATGAAGAAATTCGTTAAATCCTCCATGCCCAAGAGCTCCTTTGGCACCAGGCCAAATAGCTGATCCCACTAGCGTCAAACGCGGTGAGGACTTTCCTGATGAATGGGCTAAACGCCAAGCTAAGTTGGCTAAGCAAGCAAAGGAAGCGGTGAAGAAATTCAATGAGGATTCTGCCGCCGCTGCTGCCACTGAGGTCTCGGCCAAACCGAGGAAATCGATGCAAAAGAAGTCTGCCAATAAGCCAAGTGCTTCTTCATCTGTGCCCTCACGCCAAGTTCCTCAAGAGCTCCTCAAGGCAAATTCTCAAGAACAAATTCCTCACATCGCCATCGTTCCATCAAAGTCCTCACCTGCTCCGCCCAAACCTTGGCCCAGTGCATCTAGCGACTTGTCAAAGGACTGCTGGTTTTCAATTGCCTCGAGCACCTCTGCAAATTCCTCACCTGCTTTCAATTCTTCATCCGCCCGACGCTTTCAAGACAAAAGCAACATCTGGACGTGGTCCTCGGCCTAGCCTAAGGAAGAAACAGCTTGTCGTCCACGTACCATCGATGATGAGGCATCCGATGAAGAACTTGAAGAAATCATCGAGACCGCCAAGTTAGAGCTGCAAGAACCAAAGGAACATCTGTGCAACGCTTTTGGACCGAAGAAAGTCCTCGATTTCATCGACTCGCACAACGATCCAAATACCCCCTCGCTCGATCTTCCCTCGACACCTGGTCAAAGTCATATGTTGACTCACTTCATTGCTGAAGAAAAATGGAAGTTCGAGAAGGCAAAGGAAATCAAGAAGGCTCAATATAAGAAGGAGAGGTTTCTGAAGAAAAATGTTGTCAAGATGACACCTGAGGAACTTCTTCAAGCCCAAACTGAAATTCAGAACCTCAGCAAGAACTTTGACACGTACTATGCTGATTGGCAAGTTGTCAAGACCAGATTCGTCAATCTGACGAAGAATCTCACAAGTGTTGCAACACCAGTGCTACATGAAAATCCTCAGGCTGAAGACTCTGCTCAGCCTGCTGAAGAAAATGCTGCATCCAGGGCTGATGAAGAAATTCCAGCCGCTGAAGAAACTGCCAGGGCACCCACTAGTGGTGCGCCTGAAGAAACTGCTCAAGACAGGGGAACTGCATCAGTTGCTCCTGAAGAAACTGCCCCAAATTCCTCAGCTCCTCCAGCGCCAACTCCAACTCCAATTCTTCCATCTGCTTCTGATGTGAAGAAAACCAAGGCTGCGGAACGAGCTGCTGTGAAGAAGAGAAAAGCATCAGCTGCGTCAGATTCTTCAACTGCGAAGAAAATGAAGCCAATGACCAGCTCTGTTGAGAACCCGATTGATGCTATTCCAATTTCCTCCATACCTTCAAAGGAAGTGGTTCCTTTTGGAGAAGAATATGAAGTGCCAACCGGATCTGATGAAGAACATCAATCTCTGCTCGTCTCGAGAAAATTGATGAAGAAATTGAAGTGGAAGCTGTCCTTCAACCCCAGCCATTCCCTCATCAGACCATGAAATTCCTCAAGATGGTGCCGAGGAAATTGAAAATGAAGATGTGGATATTGGATGCACCACTCCAAGAATCAATGATGATTTTGGGAAAATCAACATCCCAATACTCCGCTCTTCACCCCGCTTCAACAAGTTCCTCACTCCCCGCATGACTGTCCAGATCGACTCAAGAAAATCAACCCACGAGTCCTGTGCATGAAGAAATTCCAGCCACTAGCGCTGATGAAACTGCTGCTGCTGCTGAAAATCCTCGACGCATGTTGAGGATCAAGAAATTCCTCAAGTGAAGAACCTGAACTTACAGTTCCAGAGGTGGTGATGCAACTCATCGACACCCCTCCGCCAAAGCGGAAGAATCCGTTCACCAAACAAAAGTTCAAGGCTAAGGATTTCTTGCTTGAGCATGTGTTCTTCATGAATATAATCCTTATGACTCTGCTCGGATTAGGAAGAGGCGCTCGACTGCCGTCAAGCCAACTTCTATTCCTCGGTGCTTTTCAACAAGGACAAAATCTTCGATCATGCTCATATTCCTCATGTGGATATGGAGTCACCGCTGTGCTTTGAGCCCGTTCTAAGTGTTCTTCACGATGCAGGTCTTCTCAACTTTTGCATCGATATATGTGATTGGAATGAAGAGCTAATTCTTCAGTTCTATGCAACACTTCACATCACCGGAGACGCTGAAGATGTGACTTCATGGGTCTTGGATTGATGACCGAAAACACCCACTACAAGGCACCAAAGAAGTGAATTGCTTGAGCCCTTCCACTCAGTCCTCCATTGATGGTGCACGTCGCATCTATGAAGAAAAGGAACTTTCAAATCACTATATGCAAGTGCTGATGAAGCCATTGAAACCAAGGCAAGCTCCAAGGACCAAATTCCTCGTCAAGGAATTGTTATATGTGCCTCGAACAGTCTATCGAATTTTGTCGAAGACTATGAGTCCTATCAAGGGCCACGACTCGAACGATGAAGAAGTCGTTGGCATCATGAAGAATATGCTTTTCAACATCATCCATGGCGTTCCCGTCAATTTCCATGATTTCTTCATGAGGACTCTGGCTAACATTGCCATGTCACCTTTTGAGCTGAAGCCTTATGCGCCTTGGATTATGAGATTCATCAGGTCAAGATCTTCACTGAATTACAAGGCTGACACTTTGAACCACTGCAGCTACCTGCCCCCAATTGAAGTCCTCAAACGGCCAATTGCCTCAGCTGATGAAAAGGGAAAGGCTACTGCTGTGATAGATGAAGGCATTCGTCCATTGGATGGACAGTTTCGCAAAGCAGCATCCTACTCCACCAATGATGACTCTGCCACCCATGACTCAGCAGCAAATACCTCAGTTAAGCACAGTCCTCAAGCTACTGCACCCAGGGTGATGACTGATCATGAATTACTCCTCAGTCTTCATCAGAAGGTTGATCACAATCACAAGTGGGTCAAACGCCAGTTTGGTACTCTTCTTTACAACATGACCTCAACTCACAATGCAGTGAAGAAAAACCACTACTATCTTCATGAAACCTTCAAGCGCACCTGGGCTGTTCTTTCACATGTCTACAATGAGGAAGAACTGAAATCAATGGGACTCAAGGAAGAATTTGACTGGTCTGCACCTCCTCCAAGAAATTCAAGAAGGTCAAAGTTCCTTCCTTGGTGGCCAGCTCCTATTCTTCATCTCGCGACATCGATGAAAATGAAGATTTGGAAGACACCGCCGCTGGTCCTACTTCAACGAACAACCCGATAATGTTTGGCGCTCCGCCTTCAACTTGAAATTCTTCAAGAGCGTTAGTCCTCGCCGATCCTTTTGGTCATTCGATGACAAAGGGGAGAAATTTGAGTTAGTCTTCAAGCGGGTCTCGCTTTTGTCTATATACAATATTTTATTAAGTTACAACTCTCGTTCTTCGAAACCTTTATTGGATCGAGTTGTAATCTTAAACCCGATGGTGCTTTGATACTTTTGATGCATTATGATTTTGCTCTATGCTCTGATTACAGTAGTATTGATATGCGTTGATCCTTGTTATGCTCTGATCCTCATGAGCTCGGTGAAAATCTTCAAATCGATTTGGGATCTGATACTCATGAATAGTTTCAAATTCCTCATACGCATTGGGCTCTGATACTCATTATGCATTATTTTGCATGCTCTGCATATCATCAAGCACCATATTTCATCATGCATTTCAAATTCCTCATATTATATGACAAATGCATGTATGAATTACAAGATATAGGGGGAGATCTCCATGATTCAATTCTTCAAATGTGCATTGCCTCAAAAGCAATTTCCTCACTATGCACATCTTCAGGGGGAGTTCTTCTATATCTTGCAATCAAAATCCTCATTATCAGTATTTACACTTCATATATTTATCCCCGTTGAAAACTTAACCTGTATTGTCATCAATCACCAAAAAGGGGGAGATTGTAAGTGCATCTAGTGCCCCTTAGTGATTTTGGTGTATTGAAGACTTATAGGTTAAGTAACTAATGCGTTTGTGAGTGTACACAGGTCTATAAGTCTATGAGGAGTTTGATATTTACAGAGAAAGTCGACCCCTAAAAATGAATTTCTTCAACTGAAGAATTTGATATTCTGAAGACTTTGAAAGTGAAGAAATTGGTGTGATTCTGAAGACTTGGTAATCGCTTGAGGAATATGAAGCGTGAAGACTTTTGTTTTCGTAGTTTCATTTTCTCTTTCTTGAGTCATAGGAAACACCGTACTGTTAAAGGGGGTCGAGGAAATACTAAGGAAAAATTTCCATTTGATGCTCAACTCAAAATCCTCACCTACCAATCCCTTCGAGTGAAGCCTTTGGAAATCTCATACAGTTCAGTCAATTTCTTCAGTGACAGAGACGAAGCTCTTCTGGTCGCTGAGGAATTTGTTTCGGCGAGGAGTTAGGAATTCGCCAGTCTGAATTGCCTACACGATGAGGAACATGATAGCCCTGAGGAATTTGATATTCCAAATTTCCGACCGTTGCTGTGCTGCGCGCCAGCTGTCCCCAAAATATCTCCACCTAACGGTCATATCATTTATGGGCATTTATGTCTTATCATGTCGGGCTGCTCCCTAGGCTATAAATAGCCGCCCCCCACAACCACTAGTTGGTTGGCTGCTCCGAGAGAACTTGACACTTGTCATTTGAGAGCAACCCATCCTCTGAGGACTTTGAGAGAAAATCATCAAGTGAGGAAAAACCCAAAGTGAGAAAAACCCAAAACCAAACCCTACAAACCCAAAGTGATTGAGCATCATCAAGAAATTGATCCAGCGTGGATCCGACGCTTTTACCTTTGAAGACTGTGCTTCTTCCAGACGGTTAGGCGCCACGGTCTAGAGCATCCAAGAGGAATTGTGGATCGCCGAGTGACCAAGTATGTGAAGGTTTGGAAGTCGCTCAAGACTTACCACGAGTGATTGGACGAGGTCTGCGTGACCTTAGTTCAAGGAGAATACGGTGAGGACTTGGTGTCTGAGCTGCGTGCTCGATGATCGGGTGTCCGGACTGCGTGTCCTCGAGTTTAAATACTCACCGCCCAACCAGACGCATAACCGAGACAGCAGTTGAACTGGTCTACCAAATCATTGTCTTCACCAACCTAACTGGTTTTATTTCCTCAACCCTTTCATTTCCTCATTATCGTGTTGAGTGTTTGTCATATCTGTGTTTGAAGACTTTGACTGAAGACTTTCTCAATTTCCTCAGTTCAATTTCTTCAGTCTGTTTGTCTTCATCTTGTGTTATCCTGTGATTACGCTTTCTATACTCTGTGATTGTCTTCATTTCATCATGATGACTATGCTTGTAATCTGTTATGCTTACTTCTGAGTACTTATTCCGCTGCATGTATTTCTTCGCTAAGGAATTTCCTCACAGCAAATTCCTCGATGAAGAATTTGTAAATTCATAAAATCGCCTATTCACCCCCTCTAGTCGATATAACGCACTTTCAGTCAAGATGCTGACGCGTCGCTTGTGCTCACAGATTCGACTTGACGGCCTTGCCGCCGCCCACTTCCTCTTCCGCAGCCTCCCAACGCCAGCCGCCCAAGGAGACGACCCTGAGAAGTCCAAGGAGCCGACGACACGGATGATGGGGTCGCCGGTGCCGCCCAAAGCGGTGCCTGACACCTAGTCGAACCCGTCATCCTACCGCCCGCTGGCCTCGCCGTCGCTGCCGTTGTCCTCCTCGTCACTCTCGCTCGAAGAGGAATCTTCATTATCAGAAGAGCTCTCCACGCAGCACCTTACGCGAGTCCCGAAGTGCCCGAAGATCTTGATGGAGAGGAGGCCACCTCCATTAGCTTGAAATGGAGAGTGAGCCCATCCGTCAAGCTGTGGAGGCGAGCGAAGGTCTTCCACCCTCGATGAAGATACATGACGTGAGGGGCAGGGAACTCGACGTCGGCCCATGTGCCGCTATTCCCGCAACCCCTCATATGCAGCCGCAACGCCTGCAGCGGATCCAGCTCCATCTCCCGTGCGAATGGAGTCGGGAGGCGAAGGTGACGGCGCGGTGGCCGGCGCAGCCTGACGAAGAATTCGCAAGGGTTGTCCCCGGCATGGCCCTCCATCGGAGGAGGGGCTGCTGCCAGAGGCGAGGCTGATCTGCCGCCCCGTCCTCCTCTCCCTCGAGCACCACAACGGCTTCGACCTCGCCCCCTCCCCCTTCCTCTGGCGGCTGGCTCTGCCGCTACGAACTCTTGGGGAGGAGCGACGTGTTGTCTGGCCGAAACCCTCGCCGCCACCGATGAAACGTCGCCATGCCCCCTCGCCATGGCAGAAGGAAGGAAGAAACAAGAATGGGGAGAGGCAGATGGCGGAGAGTTGAGAGGCACCGTTCCTCCCGCTCCCCTCTTTATAAAGGAGTGGGGGCGAGACTCGACCGCCCCCTCTCGGCCAATCCGACACCCTGAAGTGACAGCAAGCGGGGCCGTCGACCGCCCTCCCCGCTCCATTGAAGGCGTGTGGGAATCGACCCATGCGCGCGTGCACGACCTCCCACGTTCCGCGCGCCTGTCCTTCGCTCTGCACTATGCATGCAGTAAATGTGGCTTAAGGGGCAGGCATAGTGGGACGCGTGGAGCGATGGTTCCCAAGCGGGGGCAGTAAATGGGAGGCGGCCCTGCAGTCTCAGTGAGACACGCAAACCGCCTCTTTACCACCGTGAGGTGACGCCAGCATGCTTCCGTCACGCACGCGCGCATGACCCCCACATCACGCATTCAACGCAAGTCGTGGAGAAGCACAGCGGACAGACCAGTTACCGCCGTAAAAATCCGCCCCTCCTGCCCGCGCACCCTTCTGGGCCTAGCCCAACAAACGTGTCGCGCTTATGTATGGCCCAGGCCAGGGGGCTCCTGTCGGTGTACAAAAGTAGGGGCTCTCCTTTTGACCCCTTTACTTGTGTGCGGGCAGTCAGAGCCGCTCGCCACGGCCACGCATCACACGGCAGGGAAGGGAGGCCGGAGAGAAGCCGAGGGCACAAGACAAATAAAGCAACGACAAGGACCAAGGCCACAAGGATCGGATGGGCGAAGCAGGTTTTCCTGGCAAGGACCCTTGCCAGGGCAGCCTCAGCGGCCCCGGCAAGACCCTTGCCGGGGCAGCCCGCCCACGCCAGCCGAGCGAGCAGCCCTTGAGCCCACCAATGCTCAAACAGACGCATTGGGACAGGGCTCGGGAGGCACCTCTGTGGTGGCATGCAGATATTTGTGAAGACAAAGAATAGTCAAGATCAAGTGAGGATAGGAAGGCAATCATCCTCACTGAAGAAACCCACAAGACCCCCGGCAAGATCCTTGCCGGGGACGCCTACGCGCAGCGGGAAGACCCTTGCCGGGCCACCCGGCAAGGCCCTCGCCAGGCGCACCAGCAGGACCGCTGTCAGGCCCGCACCAACCAAGTCTCCACCGCCGTTCGCACGCAGCTACCGACCCAACCAGCTGGGCATGCACCTGCGTGGCCACATGCAACCCTTCCTGGAGGCTCCACCACCGCGCCACCTCAGCTGTCTGCCTGCCTACATGGCACCACATGCATCGCTGGCCAGGGCGCGTGTCGAAGCAAGGAGGAGCGGCGACGGATGGGACGGGCCTCGCTCCCGTCCCAAGTAAAGCAAGAGGACACCTAAGCGATGCATTAAATGCATCTTGTCCTGTAATACGAGGGATAACCTCGCAGCACTGTACCCTTTCCACCTTCTGCTTGCCACTGTAGCGACCCCTTTCCCTATAAAAGGAGGCCCGAGGTGACCAGGAAAAGGATTCGGCTTTTTGGAGCTCGTTACACCCTGTAGCTAGCTCAAGAACTCAGAATACATCCACCAAAGCAGGACTAGGGTTTTATGCATCCTCGCGGGCCGAACCTGGATAAACGAACCGCGTACTCGCTATCACATCCGTTCTTCTCTCAACCCCGCGCCCCGCAACCGCAGTAGGGATCCTTGTGATCCCATAGGTGTCGTTTCCACCGACAATATTTGAATCAAAGGTGATCAAGCACTGCTTAGCCAAGTTATTAGCTTAATCACATAGGATTACTGTAGCATGACACCAGGGGTGTTACAGGCAGGGGGCCGAAGCCAGGAGCCGGTCCGAGGTGGGCTCGAGGGCACGCATGCGCACCAAGGGAGCCCGAAGCTGAGTCGCCAGGAGCCGGTGGTGAAGTCGTCGGCAAGTCGTACGGTGGTACCTCCTGAAACGGAAAAACCCGTTCATCAAAGTAAATGTGTTTACATGTGAAAACACGGTGTGAGGTCGTAGCAGCGGTAGCCCTTGGTGTTGGGAGGGTAGCCCAAGAAGATGCATGCGAGATAGCGAGGAGCAAGTTTATGAGGGGTGGTAGAAGCGATGCTGGGGTAGCAAAGGCACCCGAAAATGCAAAGGTCGTCATAGGATGGCGGGCTCGCGAAAAGCAGGTGGTGCGGTGCAAAGTTGCCACGAACGCGGCTCGCCGAATGTTGATAAGAAGTGATGCGGTGGCGAGGGCGTCGGGCCAGAAACGGGGTGGCACGTTAGCATGGAACAATAGGGTGCGGACGCAATCATTAAGAGTGCGTAGGACCCGTTCAGCCCGCCCATTTTGTTGCGACGTATAGGGGCAAGTGAGACGAAAAATCGTCCCATGTCTGGCGAGGAGATTGCGAACCGCAAGGTTGTCGAAGTCCTTCCCATTGTCTGTTTGGATGGCATGAATGGAGCGACCAAACTGCATGGTGACATATGTGTAAAAGGCAGTGAGAATGGATATGACATCGGATTTCCGCCGCAGCAGGAAGGTCCACACATAGTGTGAAAAATCATCCAAAATGACAAGATAGTAAATATAGCCGGTATTACTCGCAACTGGAGAAGTCCACATATCACTATGAAGTAGTTCAAACGGATACGATGCAACCAAAGAGGAAGTGCTAATGGGAAGACGAGTATGTTTGCCTAGACGACACGCATGATAAGTGTGACCGTCTATCTTATTACAAGTGAAAGAAAAACTCCAAAGAATATGACGAAGAGTGGTGTCGTTGGGATGTCCTAAGCGAGCATGCCAAAGGTCCACATCGACAGAGAGGGCGACCGGAGATGTGTTGGTGGACGCGGGTGGGTGGACCGGGTAGAGCTCGTCGGGGCTATCACATTGGTGGAGCACCATCTGGGTACGGGCATCCCTGACAGAAAAACCACACATGTCAAATTCAACGGTAACATGATTTTCACGAGTAAGAGAACGAACGGAAACAAGATTTTTAATGTGGTCAGGAGAAACAAGTTTGTTAGATTAAGATATCGGTGTGCATGTAGACGGAAAGTAAGCATGGCCTATTAGTGTAATGGGAAGTGATGATCCATCACCGATGGTAATGTGATTTGAAGTATGGAGGAGATAAGAAGTGTGGAGAGTACCGGGCTTGGCAGCCATATGAGCGGTGGCGCCGGTGTCCATGTACCAATCGCCGCTACCCATGTAGTTGGCCGGCGAGGGGGCGGAGTGGAGCGCTGCAAGGAGGGCCGGTTCCCATGGAGCCGGCGGGACTGGGGGCGCCGACGGTAGGGCGGCATAAGGGGCTGGCGGCAGCGCGGCATACGGCGCCGCGGCGTAAGGAGCCGGCAGCAGCGCTGGCGTACGGGCCGCATGACATAGGGCGCTGGCGGGGCGCGACGACGGTGCCGACGGGAGCGCGGCGACTGGCGCATGCTGGGCGCTGGCGATCAGCGCCTCGTGCGAGGCGGGACGCTGGCCCAGGAGGCCGGGAGCAAGCGGGCGGGGCACTGGCATGCTGTACGCATGAACCAGGCCCATCCACGGGTTCTGGGCCGCAGCCCAGGGCACGGTGGCCTGCTGCTGGCGAGGCTGGTCGCCTTGGCTGTTGCCCTTCCGACCGAGACGCCCTCCACGGCGGCGATCAGAGGAGGCCGGCTGGGGCGGCGGCCCCTGGAAGAAGCCCGCGGGCGGCGGGTACAACCCGTAGGGAGCCGCCGGTGGAGGGAACCGCGGCGCGGCAGGCGCCTACGGAGACGGCGGTGGCGGGCCGCCGCGGGATGTCCCGACGGTGAGGGCGGTGTGGGTAGCCCTGGTTTTCGCCATCTTCATGCGACGCTCCTCCAGACGCAAGTAAGCCACGACCTTGGGAAAGGTTGGCTCCGGGATCAAGGTGAGGTTCGAGGCAGCGTTGCCGAACTCCTCATTGAGCTCGGTGGTGAGGGCGCTGAGGAGGAGGTCGTCGGAGATGGTTTCGCCAAGGTCACGGAGCTCATCTGCAAGTTTCTTGAGACACATGCAATAATCATCGATGGATGAATCAAGTTGATGAGACCCAAAAAATTATTGCTGAAGAAAAACCCGACGTTGGAGTTGGTTGTCGGTGAAGAGCCCGTTGAGTTTGGTCCAAACGGCGAGGGCGTCATCCCCGTCGGTGACCACCGTGTGGAAGAGATCACGGGAGATGGTGAGGTAGAACCAACGAATGAGCATAGCATCGATGGTCGTCCACTCTTCATCACCAAGCATGAGACTGGAATGAACGGAACCGTCGACGTGATCATGAAGATGATACTCGCGGAACACTAGAGAGAAATATGTTTTCCAGGCGTAGTAGGTGGAGCTGGAGTGATCAAGGCACACTGGGAAACGGCAATGGATGTCAAGATTGTGGATGAGGACGGGATCGGGACCGGCGAACGGGTTGTTGTTGGTGGAACCGGAGGAGGATGATCCGGGTGAGGCCATGGGGATGGAGGGAAGTGTCTAGGGTTGTGGGAGGGAGGAGAGCGTGTGGCGGCTGTAGGAAGGCAGCGGCGGCAGGGAGGAGGTGCGGCAGCGGCACGGCGGTGGCAGGAGCGGAAGCTTAGGAAAGGGATCGTGGAAGGGAAACTGATACCATATTGTTTGGCAATTCAACTCTCAATTGATTGGGTCCATACACACACGTATATATTTACAATGAGCAGCCCACGGCCTCGACTATACATGGAAACTAGGAGGCGGGGCTAGGTAGGAAATGATCCTACATATACATGCGATACACTGCCTATACAAAATATATTCAACATTAGTGTTAGAGCATCTCCAACAGGCGCGCGATATTAGCGCTGCGCTTGAAAAATCGATATATTTGCGCGCGCAGCCGTTCCGGGCGCTCCAGCGGAGGCGCAAAAAACACGCGCACGCTATAATTGGTTCAGCGAACGGAGCGAAACAGGATCGCGCGCAGCTTATTTCGTGCGCCCGCTACCGCGCGCTTGAGAGCGATGACTCGACGCGACTTCAACCAACCTCCATATCCAGGCACTGGTGCCGCCGTCCACACCTTCCCATTTGCTCCGGTGACCCGACGGCACTTCCTAGGCCTATCCCAAGCCGCCGCTGCTGAAGGAAATATGCCCTAGAGGCAATAATAAAGTTATTATTTATTTCCTTATATCATGATAAATGTTTATTATTCATGCTAGAATTGTATTAACCGGAAACATAATACATGTGTGAATATATAGACAAACAGTATGTCACTAGTATGCCTCTACTTGACTAGCTTGTTAATCAAAGATGGTTATGTTTCCTAACCATGAACAAGGAGTTGTTATTTGATTAACAAGGTCACATCATTAGTTGAATGATCTGATTGACATGACCCATTCCGTTAGCTTAGCACACGATCGCTTAGTATGTTGCTATTGCTTCCTTCATGACTTATACATGTTCCTATGACTATGAGATTATGCAACTCCTGTTTACGGAGGAACACTTTGTGTGCTACCAAACGTCACAACGAATCGGGTGATTATAAAGGTACTCTACAAGTGTCTCCAAAGTATATGTTGAGTTGGCATGAATCAAGATTAGGATTTGTCACTCCGATTGTCGGAGAGGTATCTCTAGGCCTTCTCGGTAATACACATCACATAAGCCTTGCAAGCATTGCAACTAATGAGTTAGTTGTGAGATGATGTATTACGGAACGAGTAAAGAGACTTTCCGTAACGAGATTAAACTAGGTATTGGATACCGACGATCGAATCTCGGTAAGTAACATACCGATGACAAAGGGAACAACGATGTTGTTATGCGGTTTGACCGATAAAGATCTTCGAGAATATGTAGGAACCAATATGGGCATCCAGGTTCCGCTATTGGTTATTGACCGAGAATGGTTCTAGGTCATGTCTACATAGTTCTCGAACCGTAGGGTCCGCACGCTTAAGGTTTCAATGACGGTTATATTATGAGTTTATGTATTTTGATGTACCAAGGAGTTCGAGTCCGGATGTGATCACGGACATGACGAGGAGTCTCGAAATGGTCGAGACATAAAGATTGATATATTGGATGGTTATATTCGGACACCGGAAAGGTTCCGGAAGTTTCCGGAGAAAACCGGAGTGCCGGAGGGGTTACCGGAACCCCCCGGGGAAGTTATGGGCCTTATTGGGCCAAGAGGGGAGAGAGAGGGCTGCACCAGAGGTGCGCCCCCCTCCATGGGGAGTCCGACTGACTAGGAGGGGGGCAGCCCCCTTCCCTCTCCTCTCCCTCTCTTTCCTTCCCTTCCCTCTTCCTAGTAGGACTAGGAAAGGGAGTCCTACTCCTACTAGGAGGAGGACTCCCTCCCTTGGTGCGCCCCAAGGGCTGGCCGCCCTCCCCTTGCTCCTTTATATACGGGGCAGGGGGCACCCTAGGACACACAAGTTGATCTTCGTGATCGTTCCTTAGCCGTGTGCGGTGCCCCTCCACCATATTCCACCTCGGTCATATTGTAGCGGTGCTTAGGCGAAGCCCCGCGACGGTAGAACATCAAGATCGCCACCACGCTCGTCTTGCCGACGGAACTCCTCCCCGACGCTTTGCTGGATCGGAGCCCGGGATCGCCATCGAGCTGAACGTGTGCTAAGAACTCGGAGGTGCCGGAGTAACGGTGCTTGGATCGGTCGGATCGTGAAGACGCACGACTACATCAACAGCGTTGATATAACGCCTCGCTTTCGGTCTCACGAGGGTACGTGGACGACACTCTCCTCTCGTTGCTATGCCATCACCATGGTCTTGCGTGATTGTAGGAAATTTTTGAAATTACTACGCTACCCAACAGTGGCATCCGAGCCTGGTTTTATGCGTTGATGTCATATGCACGAGTAGAACACAAGTGAGTTGTGGGCGATATAAGTCATACTGCTTACCAGCATGTCATACTTTGGTTCGGGCGGTATTGTGAGATGAAGCGGCCCGGACCGACATTACGCCAGACGCTTACGCGAGACTTGTTTCACCGCCATGAGCACTAGTTGCTTAAAGGTGACCGGCGGTGTCTGCTCTCTCACTTTAGTTGAACTGAGTGTGGCTACGCCCGGTCCTTGCGAAGGTTAAAACAGCACCAACTTGACAAACTATCGCTGTGGTTTTGATGCGAGGTAAGAACGGTTCTTGCTCAGCCCGTAGCAGCCACGTAAAACTTGCAACAACAAAGTAGAGGACGCCTAACTTGTTTTTGCAGGGCATGATGTGATGTGATATGGTCAAGACGTGATGCTATATTTTATTGTATGAGATGATCATGTTTTGTAACCGAAGTTATCGGCAATCGGCAGGAGCCATATGGTTGTCGCTTATTGTATGAAATGCAACGCCATGTAATTGCTTTACTTTATCACTAAGCGGTAGCGATAGTCGAGAAGCAATAGTTGGCTAGACGACAACGATGCTACGATGGAGATCAAGGTGTCGCGCCGGTGACGATGGTGATCATGACGGTGCTTCGAGATGGAGATCACAAGCACAAGATGATGATGGCCATATCATATCACTTATATTGATTGCATGTGATGTTTATCCTTTATGCATCTTATCTTGCTTTGATTGACGGTAGCATTATAAGATGATCTCTCACTAAAATTATCAAGTAGTGTTCTCCCGAGTATGCACTGCTGCCAAAGTTCGTCGTGTCGAGACACCACGTGATGATCGGTGTGATAAGCTCTACGTCCATCTACAACGGGTGTAAGCCAGTTTTGCACACGCAGAATACTCAGGTTATACTTGACGAGCCTAGCATATGCAGATATGGCCTCGGAACACGGAGACCGAAAGGTCGAGCGTGAATCATATAGCAGATATGATCAACATAAGATGTTCACCATTGAAGACTACTCCATCTCACGTGATGATCGGTTATGGTTTAGTTGATTTGGATCACGTGATCACTTAGATGACTAGAGAGATGTCTGTCTAAGTGGGAGTTCTTAAGTAATATGATTAATTGAACTTTAATTTATCATGAACTTAGTCCTGGTAGTATTTTGCAAATTATGTTGTAGATCAATAGCTCGCGTTGTTGCTTCCCTATGTTTTCATATGTGTTCCTAGAGAAAATTGTATTGAAAGACGTTAGTAGCAATGATGCGGATTGGATCCGTGATCTGAGGTTTATCCTCAATGCTGCACAGAAGAATTATGTCCTTAATGCACCGCTAGGTGACAGACCTATTGCAGGAGCAGATGCAGACGTTATGAACGTTTGGCTAGCTCAATATGATGACTACTTGATAGTTTTGTGCACCATGCTTTATGGCTTAGAATCGGGACTTCAAAGATGTTTTGAACATCATGGACCATATGAGATGTTCCAGGAGTTGAAGTTAATATTTCAAGCAAATACCCGAGTTAAGAGATATGAAGTCTCCAACAAGTTCTATAGCTAAAAGATGGAGGAGAATCGCTCAACTAGTGAGCATGTGCTCAGATTGTCTGGGTACTACAATCGCTTGAATCAAGTGGGAGTTAATCTTCCAGATAAGATAGTGATTGACAGAATTCTCTAGTCACCATCACCAAGTTAGTAGAACTTCGTGATGAACTATAGTATGCAAGGGATGATGAAAATAATTCCCGAGTTTTTCATGATGATGAAATCGATGAAGGTAGAAATCAAGAAAGAACATCAAGTGTTGATGGTTAACAAGACCACTAGTTTCAAGAAAAGGGCAAAGGGATAGAAGGGAACTTCAAGAAGAACGGCAAGCAAGTTGCTGCTCAAGTGAAGAATCCCAAGTCTAGACCTAAGCCTGAGACTAAGTGCTTTTACTGCAAAGGGACTGGTTACTGGAAGCAGAACTACCCCAAGTATTTGGCGGATAAGAAGGATGGCAAAGTAAACAAAGGTATATTTGATATACATGTTATTGATGTGTACTTTACTAATGTTTATAGCAACCCCTCGGTATTTGGTACTGGTTCAGTTACTAAGAGTAGTAACTCGAAACGGGAGTTGTAGAATAAACAGAGACTAGTTGAAGGGGAAGTGACGATGAGTGTTGGAAGTAGTTCCAAGATTGATATGATCATCATCGCACACTCCCTATACTTTCGGGATTAGTGTGGAACCTAAATAAGTGTTATTTGGTGTTGAGCATAAATATGATTTGATCATGTTTATTGCAATACGGTTATTCATTTAAGTAAGAGAATAAATTGTTGTTCTGTTTACATGAATAAAACCTTATATGGTTACACACCCAATGAAAATGGTTCATTGGATCTCGATCATAGTGATACACATATTCATAATATTGAAACCAAAAGATGCAAAGTTAATAATGATAGTGCAACTTATTTGTGGCACTGCCGCTTAGGTCATATTGGTGTAAAGCGCATGAAGAAAACTCCATGCTGATGGACTTTTGGAATCACTTGATTATGAATCATTTGATGCTTGCGAACCGTGCCTTTTGGGCAAGATGACTAAAACTCCGTTCTCCGGAACAATGGAACAAGCTACTGACTTATTGGAAATAATACATACCGATGTATGCGATCCAATGAATGTTGATGCTCGTGGCAAGTATCGTTATTTTCTGACCTTCACAAGATGATTTGAGTAGATATGGGTATATCTACTTGATGAAACATAAGTCTGAAATAGTTGAAAGGTTCAAAGAATTTCAGAGTGAAGTGGAAAATCATCGCAACAAGAAAATAAAGTTTCGCGATCTGATCGTGGAGATGAATATTTGAGTTACGAGTTTGGTCTTCAATGAAAACAATGTGGAATAGTTTCACAGCTCACGCCACCGGAACACCACAACATTATGGTGTGTCCGAACGTCAGAATCGATTTTATTTTGATATGGTGCGATCTATGATGTATCTTACCGATTTACCACTATCGCTTTGGGGTTATGCATTAAAGACAGCTGCATTCACGCTTAATAGGGCACCATCTAAATCCGCTGAGATGACACCGTATGAAGTATGGTTTAGCAATAAACCTAAGCTGTCATTTCTTAAAGTTTGAGTTGTGATGCTTATGTGAAAAGTTTTCACCGATAAGCTCGAACCCAAATCGGAGAAATGCGTCTTCATAGAATACCCAAAGGTAACTATTGGGTACACCTTCTATCACAGATCCGAAGGCAAGACATTCGTTGTTAAAATGGATCCTTTCTAGAGAAGGAGTTTCTCTCGAAAGAAGTGAGTGGGAGGAAAGTGGAACTTGATGAGGTAATAGTACCAGCTCCCTTATTGGAAAGTAGTTCATCACAGAATCAGTTCCGGTGATTCCTACACCAATTAGTGAGGAAGTTAATGATGATGATCATGAAACTTCAGATCAAGTTGTTACCAAACCTCGTAGGTCTTCCAGAGTAAGATCCGCACTGAGTGGTACGGTAATCCTATTCTAGAAGTCATGTTACTAGACCATGATGAACCTACGAACTATGAGGAAGCGATGATGAGCCCAGATTCCGCAAAATGGTTTGAGACCATGAAATCTGAGATGGGATCCATATATGAGAACAAAGTGTGGACTTTGATGGAGTTGCCCGATGATCGGCAAGCCATATTATATAAATGGATCTTCAAGAGGAAGACAGATGCTGATAGTAGTATTACTATCTACAAAGCTGCTGATAGTAGTATTACTATCTACAAAGCTCGACTTGTCGCAGAAAGGTTTTCGACAAGTTCAAGGTGTTGACTACAATGAGATTTACTCAACTGTAGCGATGCTTATGTCTGTCCGAATCATGTTAGCAATCGCCACATTTTATGAAATTTGGCAAATGGATGTAAAAAAAAAATACATTCTTTAATGGATTTATTAAAGAAGAGTTGTATATGATGCAACCAGAAGGTTTTGTCAATCCTAAAGGAGCTAACAAAATGTGCAAGCTCCAGCGATCCATCTATGGACTGGTGCAAGCATCTCGGAGTTGGAATAAACGCTTTGATAGTGTGATCAAAGCATATAGTTTTATACAGACTTGCGGTGAAGCCTGTATTTACAAGAAAGTGAGTGGGAGCACTACAGCATTTCTGATAAGTATATGTGAATGACATATTGTAGATCGGAAATAATGTAGAATTATTCTGCAAAGCATAAAGGAGTGTTTCAAAGGAGTTTTTCAAAGAAAGACCTCGGTGAAGCTGCTTACATATTGAGCATTAAGATCTATAGAGATAGATCAAGACGCTTGATAAGTTTTTTCAATGAGTACATACCTTGACAAGATTTTGAAGTAGTTCAAAATGGAACAGTCAAAGAAAGAGTTCTTGCCTGTGTTACAAAGGTGTGAAATTGAGTAAGACTCAAAACCCGGCCACGGCAGAAGATAGAAAGAGAATGAAAGTCATTCCCTATGCCTTGGCCATAGGTTCTATAAAGTATGCCATGCTGTGTACCAGATCTATTGTATACCCTGCTTTGAGTTTGGCAAGGAGTACAATAGTGATCTAGGAATAGATCATGGACAGCGGTCAAAATTATCCTTAATGGAATAAGGATATGTTTCTCGATTATGGAAGTGATAAAAGGTTCGCCGTAAAGGGTTACGCCGATGCAAGTTTTGACACCGATCTGGATGACTTTAAGTCTCGATCTAGATACATATTGATAGTGGGAGCAATTAGCTAGAGTAGCTCCGCAGAGCATTGTTGACATAGAGATTTGCAAAATACATACGGATCTGAATGTGGCAGACCCGCTGACTAAGATTCTCTCACAAAGCAAAACATGATCACACCTTAGTACTCTTTGGGTGTTAATCACATAGCGATGTGAACTAGATTACTGAATCTAGTAAACCCTTTGGGTCTTGGTCACATGGCGATGTGAATTATGGGTGTTAATCACATGATGATGTGAACTATCGATGTTAATCACATGGTGATGTGATCTAGATTATTGACTCTAGTGCAAGTGGGAGACTGAAGGAAATATGCCCTAGAGGCAATAATAAAGTTATTATTTATTTCCTTATATCATGATAAATGTTTATTATTCATGCTAGAATTGTATTAACCGGAAACATAATACATGTGTGAATATATAGACAAACAGTATGTCACTAGTATGCCTCTACTTGACTAGCTTGTTAATCAAAGATGGTTATGTTTCCTAACCATGAACAAGGAGTTGTTATTTGATTAACAAGGTCACATCATTAGTTGAATGATCTGATTGACATGACCCATTCCGTTAGCTTAGCACACGATCGCTTAGTATGTTGCTATTGCTTCCTTCATGACTTATACATGTTCCTATGACTATGAGATTATGCAACTCCGTTTACGGAGGAACACTTTGTGTGCTACCAAACGTCACTGGCGAATCGGGTGATTATAAAGGTACTCTACAAGTGTCTCCGAAAGTATATGTTGAGTTGGCATGAATCAAGATTAGGATTTGTCACTCCGATTGTCGGAGAGGTATCTCTAGGCCTTCTCGGTAATACACATCACATAAGCCTTGCAAGCATTGCAACTAATGAGTTAGTTGTGAGATGATGTATTACGGAACGAGTAAAGAGACTTTCCGTAACGAGATTAAACTAGGTATTGGATACCGACGATCGAATCTCGGGTAAGTAACATACCGATGACAAAGGGAACAACGTATGTTGTTATGCGGTTTGACCGATAAAGATCTTCGAGAATATGTAGGAACCAATATGGGCATCCAGGTTCCGCTATTGGTTATTGACCGAGAATGGTTCTAGGTCATGTCTACATAGTTCTCGAACCGTAGGGTCCGCACGCTTAAGGTTTCAATGACGGTTATATTATGAGTTTATGTATTTTGATGTACCGAAGGAGTTCGAGTCCCGGATGTGATCACGGACATGACGAGGAGTCTCGAAATGGTCGAGACATAAAGATTGATATATTGGATGGTTATATTCGGACACGGAAAGGTTCCGGAAGTTTCGGAGAAAACCGAGTGCCGGAGGGGTTACGGAACCCCGGGAAGTTATGGGCCTTATTGGGCCAAGAGGGAGAGAGAGGGCTGCACCAGGAGGTGGCGCGCCTCCATGGGGAGTCCGACTGGACTAGGGGGGGGGGCAGCCCCCTTCCCTCTCCTCTCCCTCTTTCCTTCCCCTTCCCTCTTCCTAGTAGGACTAGGAAAGGGGAGTCCTACTCCTACTAGGAGGAGGACTCCCCCTCCCTTGGTGCGCCCCAAGGGCTGGCCGGCCCTCCCCCTTGCTCCTTTATATACGGGGGCAGGGGGGCACCCTAGGACACACAAGTTGATCTTCGTGATCGTTCCTTAGCCGTGTGCGGTGCCCCCCTCCACCATATTCCACCTCGGTCATATTGTAGCGGTGCTTAGGCGAAGCCCTGCGACGGTAGAACATCAAGATCGCCACCACGCCGTCGCAGCCGACGGAACTCCTCCCCGACGCTTTGCTGGATCGGAGCCCGGGGATCGTCATCGAGCTGAACGTGTGCTAAGAACTCGGAGGTGCCGGAGTAACGGTGCTTGGATCGGTCGGATCGTGAAGACGTACGACTACATCAACCGCGTTGATATAACGCTTCCGCTTTCGGTCTACGAGGGTACGTGGACAGACACTCTCCCCTCTCGTTGCTATGCCATCACCATGGTCTTGCGTGATCGTAGGAAATTTTTTGAAATTACTACGTTACCCAACAGCTGCTTCCTCCACCTCCTCTAGTCGCCGCCTCCCTTCAAGCGCGCCATTCCTCCGACAAATAGTGCCCGGCCGCCCACTGCCGCTCGGCACCCACAAGGTGTTTGATATTGAAGAGGAGGAGCACCTTGCAATGATCCTAGCTATGCACATCAACAAAAAGCCGAAGCACGGTGGTTCAGTTGTGGGTCATTAGAAAATTTGGAGGGATAAGGTCGATGCTGACAACAAATTGATCAGGCACTATATTGTGGATAATCCCGTATACCTCGTGTCGTACTTCTGGTGCCGTTTTAGCATGAGCACCGAGTTGTTCAGGCGCATGACAGAGAAACTGGCAAGCCATGATCAGTTTTTCAACAAAGGAGGAATGCCAACGGAGAACTCGGGCATAGCACCTTTCAAAAGGTGACAACCGCTTTGCATATGTTGGCATACGGTATTCCAGCTGATCTAGTTGATGACCACTTGGCCATGGGTGAGAGTCAAGCCATCATGTGTGTCATGCGCTTCACAGTCGAAATTGTGCAAGTGCTTGGTACAGAGTATTTGAGAGCTCCCAATGCTGAAGACGCCGCAAGGCTTTTGGAGATGAACAAAGCTCGCGGGTTTTCAGGTATGCTTGGCTCAATAGATTGCATGCATTAGAGTTGGAAGAGCTGTCCTAAGGCATGGCATGGATAATTCCACGGCCAGAAAAAGGGTTCCACTATAATCCTTAAAGCGGTGGCCGATCAAGAGAGTTGGATTTGGCATTTTTTTTTTGGAATGCCTGGATCTTTGATGACATCAACGTTCTTAATCAGGCACCACTATGGATACTATCTTGCGAATGGCCTCTACTCAAAGTGGCAAACATTTGTGAAGCCATTGAAAAATCGGAAGGTAAGAAAAATCTTGATTTTCACAATGCTCAGGCGGCGGCTAGGAAAGATATGGAGAGATTTTGGGAATTTGCAAGCCCAATTTGCTATTGTGAGAGGACGTGCTAGATTTTGGGATTAAAAGATCCTTTGATACATTATGCACGCTTGTGTGATAGTGCATAACATGATCATCGAGAATAAGCATGGCCAAGATTTAGACTACTCTAGTATAAGCTCTTGGGACGTCCCGCGTGAGTGTGGCGGATGGCTGTGAGGGTGGCCCAATTTGTTGCCTCCTTTCATGCCATTCGACGTGCCAAAAGCATGATGATCTTCAAAATGATCTAATCGGGGAGTGGTGGGCATGGAATGGCCGACAAAACTAGTGATTTGTATGTATGTTTGAAATTGTATTGTTGAACTATTTGTTGTACTGGAATAAATTAAACTATTTATTGTTGATTTACTTTTTATGTGTTTGATCTTCTTGGTTCTATGTGAGTGTCAAATGTTGTTTGTGCTGGGCGCGCGCACCGTTTTTTTGGAGCACCTCCTGGAGTGGCTCGCGCGCGTAATATTTTGCATCAGCAGCTGGAGCCAACGCTTTGCTGCGTGCAAAAAGGTGCTATTTCGGCGTTGTAAAGGTTATTTTAGCGCACTGCATGTTGCGCGCCGGTTGGAGATACTCTTAGGTTAGGTACAGTTCGGTCAAGGGACCACACATATGCGTACTAGTAAGACAGTCCTACGAGCTTACATGTCACTGTATGTATGTATGTATGTATGTATATATGTATGTATGTATGTATGTATGTATGCAATTAAAATGCAAGCGCAACACCGATGATCCTGCGAAATCGATAGGAAAAAAAGTAGGACTATGTGACAGGCGCCTGAAAATTTCTGGTTTCAGTCAAAAAAAATTCCCTGTCCGTCGATTTGCATCTGAAGTCTGAAACATAAGCTAGTATGATTGGGTTGACTGAAAGATTGTATTGCTGCAAGCTATTGTATTTGTCTTCTGCAATATGTGGTGCCTTCACGCTTGATTGTGTCTCCATGGAACGTCAACCTCTTCAACCCCCTCTTCCTCGGCCTCGGCTTCCTTCTCCTCCTCATCCTCCTTCACTTCGGGCTCACAATCCTCATCACGCTCTTGTTTCTGAGAAAACATCGAGTCATAGTTGAGATCATCAAGGCCAAGCATATGTTACTCCTCCAGAGATGACAAGAATTTAGTCGTGTTCATGTCTATACTACGGCCGCAAGCAATCAACAATTGATGCACCAGTCGAAATGAAAATACATTTTTTACCTTGATGGCATTTTATCGACTACTTGGCTGCCATAGCCCTTGGTGATGGCACCGGTGACCAGACACCGGGTATGAGGTGTAGGACAACGATGAGGCACCAGAGCTGCCTTCTTCTTATTCTTCTTTGCCACCTCCTCAGAGAGCGATGTCGCGATACTGTCGGCTTCCATCCTCGCTTGCCGGTGGCTTGAGCAACGCGGGGCTGCCATTGCCGGTGTGGTGGCCCAAAGGAGGTTTTTGGTGCCCAACCTCATCCTTGGTGCGGGCGGCGATGCAAGGGTCATTTCTAGAGCATCGGGCCGGTGGAGGTGGCCGGCGTGGTGGCCGAAGAATCTTGCTTCTGCGTTTTGGCAGGAATCAGGAGCATCAGGTTGTGGCGGCGGTGACGGGAATTCGTGACCGTTCAGGCGGGAAGAGAGGGTGCCCAAACTTGTGCTCTCGCCGTCGCGGGGCAAGTATATTTGAGAGTTTGGGGCTCACTTTTGAGGTCGAGGAGTAAAATTAATCAACCTCTTCATCAAGGTTTGAGGGATTGGTTAGATACAGTTAATTCCCTATTTTGCTCCTTTAAAGGTTTTTAAGGGATCGGTTAGATATGCTTTATAAGCTCACTGGTATACTAACAATCGTACTACTTACCGTCATAATGTCGGTATAAAATATAGTCTGTATCTCTACTACTAATAAACAATTCAACATTATCTTTTCTAAACACACCCCATAAACGTATCCAGAACCATTACCACCGTATGATTAGTCCACTAAACTTAATCTAAGGGCTAGACCTAACCTTTTTTTTCCTGTGTGCACTTAGTAATTTACGTTGACTGACCGTGCTTCACCTCCGCACACCCACACCCACGCCCACGCCCACACGTCCCTAACCCCTGCAATCACGCAAACAAAAAATGGGAAACTGCCGGCCATCCAAAAACACGGAAACAACCCAGGAATAAAGGAGTCTTCGATCTCGACCGCCACAGCGATGTATTCGTCCAGCGGGGCCGGCGAGGCCGGGGGTGGAGCGACGCTCTCGGAGATGTACATGAGCACGCCGCAGCTGCTGCTCTTGGCCCTTGACGGCATGGCCATTGTCGACCGGCGACGTCGGTGCTACGGTTATCCCTAAACGTTGGACGGCAGCGACTAATGGCTGGCGACGAAGGCAGGCAACGGCGGCGAGCTCGGGCCGGCGGGGCCGGGCGACGCCTGCGGCATCCCTGGTATGTCGAGGCGGTTCAGTGGAGCTCGCGCTCTGCGGCCATGGCATGGCAACGACCGCAGCGAGGCCCGAGGCCTGGGTGTGCGGTGCCTCGCGCGACGCGGCGGGCAGTAGTTGGGACCTTGTGGCGACGGCGGAACACGTCTATATGCGTTGCCGCGAGGCCGGGGCTCGGCGCCCGCGCAGGCGCATGGCAGAGGTGCCTGGCAGCACGCTCGACCGGAGACCGACAGCCGCGTACGAAACTCCAGTTTCTGCCTCTCTTAAACTGTGTGTAAGATTCAATCCACTGTTCTTTCATATGGTGATGATGTTGCTAATGTTCTACATGTTCCTGTGGCACCACTAGATGTTTAGTTGGCTGAATCGGAAGATGCATTCCAATGTTGAGTATTGCACTATCTGCACTAACTGAGTTACAGTAGTCTTGCAATTTTTAGTTTGGTTCGGTAGCTGAGCATGGTTGAATGGTTACATCAGATATATATAAATTCATTGGAATTGGAAACCATACAATTTATTCTTCGAATCTTTGATCGAATTCATCAGAATTCGATCGCAAAAGAAAGGAGCAGGCACATACTACGGGATAACATGTCAAATAGTAAGATAAAATCATATTCACAATACCAGGCAGTTATTGGCTCCATATATTTCTTACATATCAAAAAGCACCAAACTTAGTTGGTGACACATTGAAAGATGTGGTAGTGCTGCTACCAGTTTGGTCAAGAATGCTTCCAGCACACCTGACGGTAATGCATGTTCTGGTCATGAGATCTGCCCTTTTCGTGACACCAGAATGGCCCATCATACGGTGTCCTTGTCACTGGTTCCTATTTACTTCCAAACATCTTAATATCTGTTACCACACAAATTGCTTGAAGTTAAGAGTGTAGACTCCAGAACGAAATAGGTTTAATTGAAATACTCCTTAAAGTATATATAACCAGTTTAAGTTGATCTTATTACTACTATTTGTTTTCCTGAGATGTGAACTACTATGACTAGAAAAACTGTTCTAATTTTCTTTTGAATACATAAGCTGCATCCTTTCCCATCTGAATAATAGGGGACTAATGCGAACAGGTCATGGAAAATCTACTTTTTCTTATGTTCTGGGTGACCTTCCGACAAAAATATTGTTTGAATTAGGTCATAGAACTCATTGGAAAGATAACTGGTGCTAATTACGGTCACCGTCAGGAAGCAAACCCTTTTAAGTTGTCGCAGTTGGTAGTGACAAAAATAGTTCTGCAATTTTTTTAAATGATTGTGTAGATACATCCTGTTCTTCAAAATATATGTGCAGTTTACATGTTTGATGCATAATAAGAAGATAACAAAAAGTAATTCAGATATTTCAAACATTTTCCTTACTTTTTAAAGGTATTTGAATCCATGTCAAGGAAACAAACAAGCATTGACCTAAAAATTCAATCATCTATAATTTAAGCTAAATGTTTTTGTCCTTCTGGCATTCCTCGTCTTTTTATGTATCAAGTTGAAAGGAAGAAAGCCAAGTAAACTCTAGATATGTTTTTGTCCCTTCTTATTCACAAACGCAGATTGTCCAAGCAATTGAGAAGGCTATACTGGATCTTGATTTTCTTCATTTGTTCGATCTTGGTACTGCTTTATGATGAAAAAGATTCAACACTTTTCATAATCAAGATAGACAGGCGTACCATCCAGCCATAGCCTCTCATGAGTAACCACTACTTGCATCTGGTTGTCTTCATTTGTTCGATCTTGGTACTGCTTTATGTTTGCCCAATTTATTAATGCCTTGATGGGTTCTGATTCTACACTAAAGTTGCACGGCGTCACTCAATGTTGTCTTCGAATGATATCCAAAAACACGAGCTTGACAAATACATTGATGTTTCTCTGGGTGCTATTTAATGAGCTTGTAATGTGTTTTTATTGAATTGATATCAGGTCGAGATATGTATTGCACTTCTAATATTGTTATTATTATATAATTATTATTTGTGATTTTAATATTTTGATAATTATTTGATAGTAGTCTAGACGTGCGTTGCACGTGCAAGCTTACTAGTACATACTAGTCAACCACGTAACAAGGTATCAATAATTTCAGGCACATATATGTTCCTCAATGTGCATGGAAGGAGTGGCAAGCTCCACAAGCTACGAGCTGGCACAAACTTCTTTTTATGAAATCAAATAGGCCACATGTGCGGAAAAGAATAGAAGAAGCTCAGGGGATACATGGGAGAAGAAGAAAATAGAAGGCTATGGAATACAATCCGGGATTAGAAGACTGCGGGAAAGCAATGATCATTTCTCTACATCTACAACATTAGCTGTGGGGACACTCACTTCTTCACGACGGGCTACTTTGACCTACCGGTGGATTCTAGACTAGACAAGCACAGGCGACAGTCATGGAGGGCACACACCCTTTTTTATCTGCGACACTATCATGTTCTTTTTATCCACCGGGCTTGTGCGGGGGTACTTTGAACGATCTCATAATTCTAGGCAGGATTTATTACACGTCACAAGTTGCATGCCGGGTAGCAACTTTATTCATGATTTTCTACGTGCTTAAACAACTAGTAATGTAATAATACCACGTGACACATGTGGCAAGCAATCCAAACAATTAAAAAAATAATGCAATAATACAAGTGAGGAGGAGAACACGTTTTTTAAGCCAGCAAGGTCTTATCTCAATTTTTGCACCGCTGGCTATGTCTTCTCTTAGTCCACACTTTGTTCTTTGGTTCGCATTAGAAGGTTATTTGTGCTAATTTGAATGGATGCATGTTCATCCATAGAGTTGGCCAATTCCGTTGTTGTGCTGTCGGTTTTGCACCTCGATGCGACATCAACCTTCCATGTCATCTTTAAAGTCCAAGTTATGAGATCGAGCGCCACATAAATCATATGCATCTTATCTTTACAGTCCAGGTTATGGGAATGAAACCGACCTGATATTTTTTTCGCACGAAGAACTAGCTAGTGGGCCACCTACTTAAGACATCTTGTTTCAAAAAAACCTACTTAAGACAACTTGATGATGCCCCGCGCATTGCTGCTGGAAGATAGGATGGTTCAGTAACCTAGTATCTTTTTAGTAAGTAGAGAACCACCATTGTCTTCTTGCTCGGTGTTGTTGAAGAGTACATGTCTTTGTAAGCCGGCCTTTTGCTATTTCAAAATATGTTTTCCTGAATCAAGGGAGTCAGAGAGGCACCCAAGGTTCATTGAGTCTCTTCTATTGAAAAATATATGTTTATTCAGTTGTTCACTTGCCGACTAGCCGAGTGCAACCCAATCGAGTTCATAAAGTATGTTGCGATGTTTATTTTATGTGACACTCAATTCTGCGTTGGTTCACATCACCCTTTCATTTCATTTTATTCCTATAGAAATCAATTCCACTTTTCAAAAAGTGACGGCTCCACATCAACTAGAAACAAAGAGAAAATATTTCCCTGCAACATACTAGCTAGTGACCCAATAGGTAGCTAGTGGGTAATGGTACTTGACGAGGCCAATGTGACACAGGCGCTGCTGCCGCGAGTAATGCTGGTGCTGTTTATTAGTAATGGTGGTAGTATCATTTAGTCCTAGGACACACGACATAATTGTAGGTACCAACTCTAGGACTAGTCTGGTTCCATAAGAAGAAGATGATTCTAGCATGTAGGACATAAGACACTACGATCACTTGGGCTAGAACACTATATTGTGTTGTGGGTGGGTATGTATACCACTGCATGAATCCTCTCCCAAGCACGTAGTAGCATAAATCTACAATGTGGTACCCTTTTCTGCTCTATACAAATAGGGCATCTCTGAAGAATAGAGAAAAGCTAGTGACCTGGATAGAAGAAGCATTTAGGAATAGGAGGCAGCAGGAATGAGAGGACATTTGCTAATTATAGCTAACGCCCACACGTGATTTGAGTCTGCGCTCCTTCTTCTGATGCTACTATAGTGCATGCCTGACATACCGGTAGTGTGTCGCCACACATGTTCAGTTATTAACCGAAATCCTACTGGGATGTAATGACAAGCTGAACTAGGGGTCCTGGTGTTTCCCAAGAGATCATTAGCACCTAAATAAATAACAAATACAGGACCTTGATACCAAATACAGTCCTAGTGTGCTTCTCCTCAACCAACCAGCTACCTAGGGATTTCCTTGACCAGATATGGCAATGAAATCATCAACCCAAGACCACTCCCAATATGTTGTGTCTCTTAGTGTGGTCTCTTATGACATGGTAGATATCTAGATCGAAACAACAATGCATTGTATTTCAGTGCTGTATCTAAATGAGTGCTTATTTGTACAAACATGGTCTCTTTAAATGGAAATCGGGGTGAGACCATCACATTGGGAAAAAAGAGCATTCATTTAACTGATTTTAGGATTACACTTGATTTCAACCTGGTTTGTGTTTCTGCACACGCACGACCATCTCAACTTTGTGGCAACCTATATAGAATCCTATGAAAAAAAATAGTAAAAAAACACTTGACGGGAGCCCTCTGCTAATTGGATGTTCTACATGTCGTTCAAGGATCATTTTAGCATTCTTTTCTTACCCTTGCTGTACTGTATCGTTTGTCATGGTCATAAAGTAGTTGAACTGCTAATTTAATCTTTCTTAACATAACATTTCAGCTTTCTTCCATGGTTTGACAATAATAATAACAAAAGACACTAAGAAAAACTTTAGTAGAACAAACAATTTGTTAACGTATACATAGATTTGGTTTTGAGTGAAGTTTTGATTTTTTTTTTAATGTAAAAACAAAGTCGTGCTTAGTCCCATAAAATACAAAAGCAAATTGCCATTGGAAAAAATTCCAAATGCATCACACCTTTTTTGTATTATTGTTGAAATTTTCTTTCTCTGACACATCTAGGTGTGCTTATAGCAAGCAACAAGTATCACCCTTCTGCAGCAGATGTGGCTTATATATATATCCTCTTGGCTTTATTATCCCTGCCAGCTATCACCATGTGAACTAGTTTTCTTCTTCTTCTATCTCTAATTTCTTCCATGGTCACGGCAAGGTCCTCCCTCGATCTCCCAGTTATTCTCTGGCCAAACTATTGATACCAACGTATTCTACTCGTTGAGAGAATTTTCCCTTTTTGTGTTTTATGGAGCTTCTCCCTGCCTCCTCACTTCTCTCTTCTTTTCATTTACACGCGAGGGATTGAATGGGGAGTAACTGCAGGGTATCTCAGAGCCAGCGGGGTGGCTTTGGGACCTAATCTGGAGGATTGATCACCGAGAGGAGAAAAGGAGATGGGGTTGCTGGAGTTTGTCTCAATGATGCCATGGGTTTGCTTCCATTGCGACCAAATGAGAACGAATGGATCTCCAGTAGCCTCGCACTGATCCTTGTTGCCCTCACGTGCTCTCGCCACGCGCCGTTCAGTACGTGCCCCAAGATTGCATGCCCCTGTTGAGCCTCCAGGCCCCTCCTTCGGGTTCAGTGACTCTTCTCATGTCCTAAAGCACTTTCATCTTCAACCATGATAGTACAACGAACACTAGAAATAATAAAAATTATATCCAGATCCGTAGACCACCTAGCGACGACTACAAGCACTAAAGCGAGCCGAAGGCGCGCCGCTGTCATTGCCCCTCCCTCGTCGGAGCGGGCTAAAGTCCCATAGAACCAACGCTCCAGAACAACAACCACCGTAGAAGGAGAGTGTAGATCAAAAGGATCCAACCTGAAGACACACGAACGAAGACGAACGACAAACAAATCCGGGCAAATCCACCAAAGACAGATATGCCGGAGACACACCTCCATACACCCACCGATGATGCTAGATGCATCACTGGAATTGGGGCTAGGCGGTGAGACCTTTACTCCATCTTCAGGGAGTCGTCGTCGTCTCGTCTTCCTGAGAAGAACACAAACCCTAACAAAGCTCAAAAAAAGATTTAAGGCCGACGAAGACAGGATGGACCGGCGCCGACACCGGCGGGAGGCAGAAAACCCTAAATTTTTAGAGGTGGCGGCTGGCTAGAGACCTACCTTAGTCCATATGATGAAGTTTAATATCTGCGGAAATAAATAACACCATGAGCAACTCTGTTTAAAATTGCGCTACTTCAACAATTATCCAGAAATAAGAGAAGGAGGGATGGACAAGCCTCCTCAGAGCTCAGCGACTCTCGGCCGTCGGATCAAAACGCTTGATGAGTTTTGGGCCGTTGGATCGAGAGGTGGGAGGATCTGGGCCGTCGGATCTGGATGAAACACTGCTGGAATGAATAGTAATGGCAACAGAATGTAAATACCATGCCCCCACCAGGGCACTTCGGTCATTTCGCGTGGTGGGGGTATAAAAGGGGGCCGCTCAGACCTAGCCGCCTCCCTCCCTCCCTCCCACGCAGCCGCCTCCCTCCTCCCGCCTCCACCCCGCGCCTCCCCGCGCCCAGCTCCTCCCTCGCGCCTCGACCCCGCGCCTCCCGCCTCGCCGCCGCCTCCTCTCCCCTCCCGCGCGCCTCCTCTCCCCTCCCCTCCCCTCCCCTCCCGCGCGCCTCCTCTCCTCCCACCCACATCGCCGCCGCCGCCACCCACCGCCACCGAGTTGACAGCGCTGGCGCTGGCGCTCGCGGTGGTCGGGTGTTGCGCTACCTGCCGCCGCCGCTACGCTCGCCCTCATTCCGTCGCGGTGTCTCCTTCTCCCCATCCCCTTGGCGCTTAGGAAGAGCGGCGTTGCTCGCCGCCCGGCCTCACGGGAGTGGTCGCCGCCCCGCCGTCTTCGGATCCGGCCGCCGCCGCCATCTCTATTCTTGCCCCGTCGTTCTTTCGGTGCCGGGTGGATGGGTGTCATGGGGAGGACGCAGATGGACGCCGAGGCTGTGGGCTCCAGTTCAAGGCAAGGGCCAGCGGCACCGAGCCAGCGCCAACCTTCCGGTGCGAATTGCAGCTGCCCAAGGGTGAACATGTCAGCTCCATGGCCGTCATCGCTAAGCTGCCCAGGTTGCTCTCTCTCTCTCTCTCTCTCTCTCTCTCTCTCTCTCTCTGATGTCAGCTTGATTTCCTCTTATTTTACAGAGTAGTAGTGGCCTACAAACATGAATCCAAGCAGTCTGACAGGGGAGGATACACCTCTCATGATGTTGTGTTCTTCAGTTTTGCAGGAACTGCACACATATCAAATTCGAATTGTACATTCATCTATCGGAATTAATAAGGGTGAGCGGTTGGCGATGCTTGTGTTGGTCAATCGATCGTGAATATATTTGTTGGTACCACTCTCCTTGCATATTCTATGATTCTTAAAAGGTGAAGTTGAGAGCACAAGGCTCATCATCTTTGGCTGTTGATCGATTCATTTGGTGGTCTGGCTGGGCTGTTTGTTGTATGGGAACTACTGGTTGTGCAACTGCAGAAGCTGCCTACTGATGCTGGTTTTCTTTTGGGCATATTCGGTGGTAAGATTTATTACTGTACTGAAATCTTGATAAATACTCCCTTCGTTCCATAATTCTTGCCGTGTTTTAGTTCAATATAAGGTGGAAGTAAATAAACGACTCCGTATTATGCACGGTTGGTAGTAAATTTGTGCAAGATCATTGTCATGTCTTCTCCTTTTTTCCTTGAGAAGAAGCATCTATGAAGGTGCACGGAAAATCCATCTCTTTCTCTCTCTGGACGAGGATACTCTTTATAATTATCATGTAATCTATGCAAATCTAGCTTACACTAGATTTTATCTAGCTTCCCACATATATTAGCATTGTGTACCTTAGCTCTGAGTTGCTACCATCGTTCATATATTACAAGAAGGCTTACCAAGTACCTTTTAGCATTGTGAGTTTGTATGTTAAACAGTATACCTAATTGTTTCTTGATTGTGTTATCCTATTACTTTTAACATTAACCAATTTTATTCTTCGTGTGTATGCCAATCCGCCCATCCATCCCTGGCGGCTCCAGGAGGGACATCGCAGCCGCCGGCACCGGCAGCGGCATGCCATTCACATCGCCCTCGCGCACCACCGGCGGCCCCCTCAGGTCCTATCCCAACTTGCGGCCGTTGGCCGCGGCGGCCAGGCCAGGCCTCTCCTTCCACCGGTCCCGAGACCAGGGGACACCAACCCCGTCGTCCAGCGCTGGGTGCCTCAGATCGGCATGCCTCCTCCCGATGTGAGTTTCACTTAGAGTTATTTCTTGCTGCTGACTGTAGGATGAAAGTGAAGTGTGTTTGCTGGAATACATCTCTACTTTGTTCGTGTTGTGACAGTGTTAAGCATAAAATAATATATTTTTTCACAAGAGATCGATAAATAGGCGGATATATGCTTGCAGGCAGAACAGTTCTGGGAATACTACTGCTAATGAATGTTTAATCTCATATCCACAAAGTTACTTTGTAGATCTTACCTTTTTCATAATCTTCCCAATTCTTTTTGGTATGATGTATACTTGTAGGTTTCTCTAGATGAAAAGGGTCACCATGACTTGGCGGCAGAGCTGGTGTAACCGGCGTCCCTAAGCGAGCCATCATGCAGATGGCCGCCGTGCTTCCGCCCAGCAGGTACTACTCCCTTCGTCTCATCTTCTCATCAGCTAATTGAACACATGTGGTTCGTCTGCCTCTTGTTTTCCTGGATCCAAGAACCCTGCCTTCGTCCCAAATCAAGAATGGTATTATTTTTTATTTGTATTGGGGTTTTAATTAGGAAGATTTGTTCTAGGTAGAGGAGTAGAAGCATTGTTTCCAAGGGTAGTAGTAAGGTGTTGCAGATTAGAGCACCATCGGCAGTTTTTGAGCACCATGGCAAGGCAGAGGTGCTCTGTATGCCCTGCATCTTCAAAAGAATCATTTGATGCAGTATCCCAAAAAGTATAATTATCTAAATGTCTGGTTATGAAAATCCTATGAGCAGAGATAACACACTAATCAACTTTCTGCATTTGATTACTTAGTTGTGAGCTAGAACCTTAAGAAAAGTGAATTAAGCTAGATCCCAAATAGGCAGTATGACATCTTGGCATTCGACTGTAGGAGATGATGAGCTTGAGAAGTGAGATGGTTCTGTTGAAGTGACAGTGCGTATGGGCGGTCTGGCCACTAACCATTGCGTCCATATGTGGGGTTGGTTGGTCCTGCACCTCTTCCGGCGGTAGCGGCTGGGCGACACCTGAAGATCCTTCTCAAATTCGAACTCCATTTTTTAAAAGATTTCCTATTTTTGCACGTTGATCTTGATATGGTATATAGCTTCCTGCTACTACTCTTACCATTGTCCAATCAAGTTCATCCATGTCAAACTCTATCAACTAGAAATAGAGTTGTGTCAAAGAGAAGGTTTGATTGTACTATTTAATTGCTCATCAATTTCATTTTCTACTTTCTTCAGTTGGAAAACTTCTATGATATTTTTATTGAATATCATATATCAAATTATCTACACTTGTACTAAGATATAATGTATCAAACCAGATTTTCACTTCTTTAATGGAGCTTTTTAGCATTCATATTTTTTTAATAGCTGCTCCTATATTTTTGTCAGTGCTTGATGTACTTTGTTTAAATGTTTCTTCTTGGTAGGATCAATTCTAAATAGTGGGTGTAAGAATGCCTTTTCAAGCTTAAGCATTTGATTTTTGGCGATACGGTGTTTTCTCCTTACAGATGACCTTCTGCTTTCTTATTTTAATAAATAGAAAAGCTGAATGCAGTTGCCGCCACTCATGTCGCTACAGGAGGAGTGCGCGCAGGGGGAGTGGCGGGTCAAGGTGCTCTCATCGGCGCCGCTGCTGACCGGCAGATCCAGGCGCACCCTCTCGGTGCGCGCAGGGGGGTGACAGGCCAAGGTGCACTCGCCGACACCACCCACTGACTGGCGGATCCATGTGCACCCACTCGGTGCGTGCAGGGGGGGGGGTGACAGGCCAAGGTGCGCTCGCCGGCGCCACCCACTGACTGGAGCACCCACTATGACAACCTCCCGGGCATGACATCGCTGGAGAAGGTGAGAACCACGCACTCTGTCCACCATCGTTCACCAGCAGTTGCAGGACGAACCATCGCCGTAGCCACCAGGCTGAACCATAAGACGCCTCAACAGCATGCCAACAGTGTGCTTTCCTATGATTGGATTATTAACCGTACTATTCGTTCAGGTGATGGGGCAGCCGCCAACTTGGGCCTGCTGAAGAACGACGACTTTGCAGGAGGGGATGGAGTCGGGGAAGCTCCTGTGCCGGTGGGAGCGGCGGTTCCATAACGAGATGGTCGTTCGTCACCTCTGAGTTGGAGGATGGCCAAGGCCAAGATTGTTTTTCACCACCGAGCTGCGGTAAGTAAGGAATGGCTAGATTTCAGAAACATAGAAATTGTTAGTTCAAATATATATTTGGATTTGCAATGATACACATTGGATCACATCAGGCAGAGGTTTTTGTAGCATACAAGTCAGATTTAGAATTTCAAGCTCAACAACAAAGAAACAAAAGTAAACCCATCAGAAATTCAGTAAAGGTTCAACGTGTTCTTTGTATGGACAAAAAATATATATGTTGTGGGGATGGGGAGGTGCAAAGTGAGGATGCATATTTCTTTCTTTAACATGCAAATCTACGAGAATATATCAATCATGCTTGCATACATTTTAGCCTCCAAATGATATGACAGATTATACTGGTTCATTTGTGTTATCTGACTTGTGACGGTTCATAACTTTAATGCTTTGATTTTGTCTTATAGGGGAGGTGCAAAGCAGTAGCAGGACGAACCTTCGCCATAGCCGGCAGGCTGAGTTTGTACTTGGTATTAAAGGATTTGGAGTAGGCTACATCTGTGATGACGGGATTGGTTATGCATGATCTATTGGTAATGAAACACTTTCCTTGGCTGTACCTAATCTTGTATGTTCCATTCTTCTTTACTTTTGAGTGGATTGCTATTTGGAATACCATCTACCTCTAATGAATTTATATGTTACTTGCTACCTTTTTTAATTTGATAGATCCAATAACTATACCAATGAATAGACTTTTTTGTGACTGATATATGATTCAGTGATATAAATGATATATATTTTGCATCTGATATGCAAGGTTACTTGAATCTCCTCTTGTATTTTTTTTTTGCCTTTGTAGCTTTGTATAGAAAATAGCCTACTTAGGCAATTTTGGTTTAGCATGTATGTGGTTAGCTTACTCACTATTGACCTCGGTGTCACTATGCCTGCTTATAATACTCTTGAGCACTGAAATATATGATATGTTACTCTTAATCAGGCTTCTTTTATACTAAACTTTATGTGATGCTGCACTTACTCAGGCTAAATCCTTTTGTTTTATCATGAGGACAACAATAGTGGTTACTTCTCATCCGAGCTTGAGTTGTGGTGAATTCAACCGATGTTTCGACCGCATACGAGATGTCGTTCTTTTGGTTTATAAACTAATATTATCATATATGGACGTGATGCCTGTACAGAGGCGTTTTGAATCAGTGTGGTAGTAGACTACCTATCATTGTTGTAAATTATGTGTGATAACCATTATGAGACCGTCCTTCGGATGGATTTACTACTCCATGGTTATTGTAAATTATGAACGAATTATGATGCAGTTACATTGTTGGTTTTCTAATCTACTCCCTCTACCTGTGTTAATGTATATACTAAACTTTGGATTCCTACCACCTTATCATTATCTGGTTGACCAAAATATTGAGACCGGTACCCACGCGCCGAGGCGCGATCCTGATCTAGTCTATTATATAGTAAAAGAACTTAGCACTCTAACCAGAGAAAAGATAGATATGCTAGAAAATCTCACAAACATTAGAAACATCTTATCATTAATCAAAGTGAGTACACGTTACAAGCCTGAACTAACAATTCAGGGTAAAATCCAACCCTGAACTTCAAAACTAGTAATCCTTCACTCCGAACTAACCTTCCGGTTTAAGAATCAACTCGATCTCCGCTCAGTTTTGACTCGGTCAAGTGATTTTTACCACATTGACTGCTGACTGGGAAGTGCCACGTTAGCAAGTGGTGTCAACTACGCCTAACTAAAAAGCCAAAGCCCCTCCCCTCTTTCTGTCTCTCATGTTCCCAAGCCCGAGCCCATCCCCGGACAGCAAACAACCATAGTCGTCGGCATCCCGGCGGCTCCTTAATTCGTCCCCCGCCTTTGCGACAAACGGAGGCACTGCATGTCGGCTTTCATGCGGTCATATTTGTCCGGGCGGTCATTGGGGAGATTCGCGGTGGTGATGCAACCATGACAGAGTGGTCCGAGGAACCAATTTCCCATCATGTGGCGTCAATTGCTCGCACGGTGTCACAACCCTCCAGTCCTGTGACTGCACACTCCCCTCCGTTATCCAAATCATCGACCTCGCCCGCCTCCGCCTCCGGCCAGCACGCGCCGCGGAGTGACGGATTCTTCCAGCGGCGATCCTTCCCTTGAGAGTCGCCCACGTCCTCCCGGCTCCTCTCCCCTCATCCTCCGTCGGCCTCGCCGGCTGGAGTGGGGATGGGAGGGGGGTCCTGGCTGTTCCTGTACAAAGTAGATGTAGTTGTAGACTTGCCCACGGGGCGTTCGGCGTCATGCCGTTAGACTGCAGTGTCCGGGTGCTCGCGCGCAATGCGCCGTGCTTGCCGAAGTCGCCACCGGCTCATTCTCCATGGTGGAAAAGGAGCGGCGGAGGCGGATCTGGTCTTTCCTGCCTTAATAAGTGCGCAGTGGCTGCAAGTGGTGTAGGTGCGGTGGTTTCTTTCGTCCTTCGCGAACTAGCCTCTCAACCACAACCACAACCACATACCTAGATCAAACTAGCCTCTCAACCACAATTCCAAAATCCATCTCGAACTTTTTATTCCACCTCTCCCTCCTCTCCAATCCTCGGTCAAACTAGCCTCCTTTTTAGTGGATGACTCGTCGGGCCGTCAGAGCGGGACTTCTTTGGTAAAAATAGCTCAGCGCTCCCTACAGCCGCTCATGCCTCCAACAACTGCTGGTGAATGTGACAGTGGAGCGAACCTGCAACATGTCTTTGTACAATGATTTAGTAGCCCAGTCTTTTCAGTAATACTTCATACAAAACTATCATCGTCATCTGGCTCTTGTTGTTGAAGAGTACATATTTTTGCAATCCCTCCTTTTTCCTCTTTCTGTTTCATTTTTTGAATCCAGGGACTCAAAGAGGCACCCAAGGTTACCTGAGTCTCTTCCATTCAAAACTAAACGCCTGTTCAAGTTTTCATCGCCAACTAGGCAACTACCTGAGCGCAACGCACATGCCTTGTGTGAAGTACGTATGATCCCGAGGAACTGGAGACTTTCTTTATGCATACAACACGGGCACATTTGATGAACTCGCTAATGTTGCCATGTTTAGTACACGTGACACTGCATTTCGGCCTAGATGACTTTCCTTGTCTCCTTCTAGAGATCAAGTGTACATTCAAAAAGTGATGGCCGCACAGAAAGTAGAAACAAAGGGAAAATAATTAATCTATACCTACTATTAAAGGGAATAGGTATTCTTGGTTTGGTTTGGTTTGGTTCCGTTCGTCCTTTAATAGGTATTCTTGGTTTGGTTTGGTTTGGTTCCGTCCGTCCTTTTATATAGGTTTTTCTTGCTATGTCAAAGCGTACGGATGCCGAACTACGTGCGAACACAATGTGTATGTGGTCTTCAGGTTGTAATTCTAATGGGCTTAGATGATTCTGCTTGGTTGGTGGTTTGGGGAGCCCGCATATCCACATATGCATGCACCCCCTTGAAAAATTCACATATGCATGCATCGAGCTAGAAAACCATACGTTGGACAATTCAGTACAGACTACAAGTCCTTATGCATTGATGCACTTTAACTCGAACAACCCGTACATGCATCGAGCCTGAAACCCTAGACCGATGTAAGTCTCGCCGCCACCCTACCTTCCGGACGTGGCAACGCCTTTCATGGACGATGAGCTCCCTTGCAGCAACAGGTTCAGCTCAATGCGTCCTCGGCGCCAACCTCCCCGAGCAGCTCTTTAGCTTGCAGCGTCACAAAAAAAGAGCATAGTGCAAAGAAGATAAACGGAGGACAAGACTCAAGGAGTGGCGGCGGCTAAAGATGAAATAATGTCGCCGGTGCTGCTGCAACCCTAACCTACTGCTGGGCCAAAGGCCATGCTGTAAGCTCAAGCGCGTCCATGTTGATCGGCAAGATCACACTCAGAAAAGATAAATTCTTTGACGCATCATGATACGGCAGAGCTAGCAGTCCGTGCTCAATCGTCTAGCATCGACTTTCGCGGCGGCGCGGCTGCCACACATCATCTACCTGCACACTATAGTGTTTAGAAGATGCCCTGCGCTAACAAACTTTGGTCCAAGCACATGAACAAGCATTTTAAATAGGGCGCTATAGCACGCTATAGTGCTTAGCAGTGGTCCATCGGTAAGAGGCTTAGCACACTATTTAAAACTATGGAGGATACCCAGCTGCACTAGCAGCTACGGCGGCTACAACGGGAGCTTGGCAATGGCCACATCAATCAGGAGACTCCATATTACCGTGTATTGCCCCGTTGAAACGCACGGGCATTTGTGCTAGTAGTCTCCTACGTACAATGTACAAGTTTGTTTGTTTAGGATTACGTACAGTGTACTAATGATAGTGAGTCCGCAGATAGCTGATGATCAGTGACACTTGGCGAGCCCAATGTGACATGGGCCCCCATTGCAATGAGTAGTCAGTCTATACCTAGGGCACACCCACATAATTGTAGGTACGGATTCTGGACTAGTTTCATTCCATAAGAAGGTGAAGCATTCCAGCTTGTAGGACACGAGATGCTAGTGAGCACTTGGAGACAACGCTATACTATGTTGTGTCTTGCTATGCATGCATATATACAACTCCATCGATCCTCATCCAAGCACACAGTAGCACCAAAGAGTACAAGGTGACACCCTTCTATGGTACTTACAAATAGGTCACCATTGAGAAATAAAGAAAATCTATTGGCCTTGATAAAAGAAACATTCCTCCGCAAAAAAAAAAAAAAAAAAAGGAGGAATAGGAGACACCAGGAAAAAGAAGACTGCTGCTAAGCTTAGATAACAACCATACGCGCTTTGAATTTGCACTCCTTCTCAAGCTGCCACTTTACAGGATATGTGACATTCGGTAACATGCAATGCCAGGATAAACTCGTGGTTCGGGTGTTTCCCAAGGGATCATTAGCACCTCGAACAAGAAACAATCCAGGACAAGCTCTCAGTACATTGCTTCCCCTCGATCAACTAGACACCTCCGGATTTCCTTGTCAAGATATATATGGCGATGAGATCACTAACCTGAGACCACTCCCGATGCGATATCTCTTAGTCTGGTCTCTATGGTAGATATTTGGATACAATGATGCATTGTATTTTAATGTTGTATCTAAACGAACATTTGATTGTACAAACTTGCATCTATTATATATAAAAATTGTTTGATGGGTTTATCAGAAAAAAGATAAATAAGTCAGAAATTACAACAATAACTAGAAACATCTGGTCGTTGATTTCGTGGACCCATAACTTAAAATACACAATTGATGGATTAGATCTAAGAGCGCTCCATCTTGAAAAAAACTGCAACTATCCTTAGCCTGTGTGCGGCTCAATCCCAAAATATAAATTAGGTGCAGTTCTGAGATTTTAAATATATAGCATGACCTTACGTACATGCATAGGAGATAGGACTCTCTTTAGAAAAAAATACAAAATTTACAATACATGCATAGAACTTTTCTAAAAATACAAAACTACATGCATGCATGCATGCATGACGTGGGCATATTGCTTTCTATATGCGTACATGCATACATGCTAATATGGATGCAAAAAGAAAAAAATATACATGCATTTCCGCTAGACAGGACCTGGACTAATACCTCTCAATATACTTCATGCATTCTTACTTAGATATACTAGTCATCAACCCCGTGCGTACGCACGGGCTAGTGATTTTGGGAAAACAACATTTTCTAAAACATTGCATAGCACTATGGTAATGTGATTGCAATTAGAGAACGTGAAATTAAATTTTGAACATCTCTCAACCGATCGTTATATGTCATGTATTCGGAATAAAAAAAGATGGCCGCTTTGTGACGATAAAACTGGTTACTCAAAATAAAATATTTGAAGGAATAGTTAGAAGGGACCACATGCTCAATTAATTAAGGAGAAAGAGTGATACATATTCGAGGTCATAGGTATTTTGTACCTAGTTAGTTTGGCTGGGATATATTCCCAAAAATACAACTTGGAATCATCGATGGTTATTATATATCAAGGACATCATAAATTATAAATATCTTTTCTCTTCGTCATGAAGGTCATGGACCACTGAAATTATTCTCTCTGAGTCTAAATCATAGCATCACTCTTTGTATTATTGTAACATAAGTAGGTCGTCATTATGTATATATTTATATAACCATGAAAAATAAAAATTGGAAGAAACAACTTATTCCAGATATCTATATTTCTGCAGAAAGAGGCGTTTTGGCTTCTGTATGCGGGATGAAAACTTAAAAGGAGGACATTTATTTTGTTTTGGTGATATACAGCAAATGCATTGGAATGTTATATAGATAACAAAAAAGAAACAACTTGTTTTCCTTTTAGATAACATAAAAGAGATGACTGTCCTTCCTGCTATAATTTTTTTAACACTATATAACGCGAGGCAAGCAACTTGGATTTCTATTTCAATTATGTTGAAGAGTTTCCCAAATAAATTTTCTTTGTAAGACTTAAGCAATGCATATATTTTTCGTGCGTGATTCATAGATGTAGCTTAATTGTTTCTCTTTTCATGAATACAGCAAATCATAGATTAATGAATAGATGTATTTCGCTCTCCTTCGTATAGGGTCAAAATGTACGTGTGTGTATAAACATGTATAAACTACAATTTAGTATGATCAGTCAACGAATTATAAAAATCAGATATTAATTACGTAATAGCTAGCTCTTCCTAAGCAAGCTCCAGCTCCATACAATAGATGTATTAACTGTAAAAAAAAATCAACACAGATGTGTTCGTAATTATATAGTACATCTAACAAAAAGACACTAAAACTAACCAAGCAGAAACAAATGAAGAAAACCACCTAAGAGGTTAACTTCAGCATATCATTTTTTTGATCTCCCGTGTCGCTTGAAATAATAACCATTATGGTGTCACCTTCTTGACCTCCTGAATGCGTATACCTCCAAGTCTGCAAGAACACTATCAAATAAATTCCCTCAGAACAGAGAAGTTTCTGCTTCTAAGATGTGGATCAGCGGGAGATAATAAAATTGAAAGAACAGATCCAAGTAAACAAACCCATACTTTTTGCATCTAAGAAACATAGAGAAGTATACGAAGCAAATCATCTAATGCTCCAAAGCGACCTATCCAATTTCAAACAACATTAGAAGTGGTGCTTGAGTTCGCTGTGCAGAAGTACGTCCACACGCCTTTGGTGAATCGAATCGCCTGATTTGATTTATAGCATCCATAAATCTTAGCCATCCAAGTACTACATATCTTGAGAGGTCTAGAACTACAGAAAGCACATCATCAGCATCCGCCACAACGAAACTCTAGGCTGCATGTTCTCATTATATACAAAGTAGAGGTCTGAAACTAAGGAAAGCACATCATCATCCACCAAAGAGAAACTCTAGGCTGTACTTTCTAATTATATACCAAGTCTCAAATTTCAGTAGCGCAACACAATATAAAAATCCTCAAAGACGATAAACCAATCTCTTCTTGGTCCTTGCATACCTGCGATCAGTGTGCCATAGTTCCTCCACCAACAATGGCAGCTGTCCAATCTGATGCAAACTGCCTTCGATGCACTGCCTTCTCCACTGGATTGGACTAAAGTTTGGTCGGGCCTGGAAGCTAAGTTTGGAAGGACGTCCTCCTCAACCAAGATGGCTTGTAGCATAGTTGAGTTGATGGAGATTAAAAGATTGCAGAGAAAGAATCAGAGAGAAGTTTCCTAGATGGTTTTACATGATTGACACATGATGAGTGGAGAAGGATCGGGAGGAAGAGCACCATAGTAGGACGACGAACGGAGCGGCAGATTTAGATCATGGGTCGTTGCCTGGAGGGACAGGATCGGCGGAGGAAGGAGTCTGGGAGGGATTTTCCTTTTCTTCACGGGGAGGAAGATATTTTGTGCGTACAATAATAATCTATAGGAGAATGTTACGATCAGCTTTTTTTTCATTAGAAAAACAGAGAGAGACCAAAGGGAGGACAACTCACATAGGTGGGATAGGAGGATGTTACGATCAGCTTTTTTTCATTATAGAAAAACAAAGAGAGACCAAAGGGAGGACAACTCACGTAGGTGGGATAGGACATCAGGTCTCTTGCTTCATCCAACGGCTCCACATACATTATATATTAATCGGATGGCTAAAATTTCTTAATTTTAAGGATTATTGTGGAGCCTCGTATGGTGCCTCCAATTAGTAAATATAAGATATAAGATATAAGATGGACGCATGAAAAAATTTGCAGTAACTCGATCAAGTCCTCTGGTCATGTTGTTATGCTATAGTTCCTCCGGATATATTCCCTATGCAGCGCTTCAGTGTCTCTTCCACCAGTGTGGAGTGAAGCGACCAAAGAAGATCTAATTGGTAAATTTATCCACCATTGCAATATGATGGGAATATTCCGTCTTTGACTCTTACCCATTATTCAAGGCCACACATGTCATCTTATATCCATGGACAAATGGATCAATCATCCATGCATAGATTTATGTTAACACGATAGAGAAGTCAATTTTTCCTATATTTTCATGTCGAACGCAACATTTTCGGAATTTAAGATAGGCACAACTTGTATATCTTACACATGTCTTACAAACATTTATCTAATTACGGATGCATGGATATGCATGCAATTATATATACTCTACATGAGATACACCGTAAATGAAAAATGATCAGAAAGCTTAGAACATAAAATAGAATGTAAATAAAAAAAATAAAATTTCTCAAAAGTACACAATTTCTGTTGTGCCAAACATTCCTGAAAAAGTACCTTTGTGGTGGGCCAAAAAATAGACAAAGAAACATAAGGAAGTATATAAAAACTGAAAGGTGGGGACTAAGTAACTTGATAAGTACCTATTATATATTAAGAGTATACATTAAAGGCTAACCAAAAAAATTAAAAATGCTTTACAAAATCCCAACATCTAACCGTTGATTTTTAAAGATAATTTCCATTAATAAATCCTGACCAACCTATTTCACAAATCCTATCCACCACCACACGCAGTACTGCGTAATGTGCCAATAAAAAAAAATGCCCCAAAACAAGCCATAGCACCAAGTGTAAAAAGATCACACCGATGTCTGTTTTATATCCCTCGCGGCAACCATTCATTGTCTCTATGGTTTCGGGGCAGCTTACCAGGGCAATGGGGCAACAGTGAGATTGATGGAGCCTCTCCTCTGGGTGACCATGTGTCTTCACTGTCATACCATAGTTCTCTGCCCTCTGGTATCCCTTTGCTATTGCCATCCTCTCTACATATACACAGGAATCTAGCCGAGCTAACATTGGTTATGCTTAGTGCTTACTGAACGTCAAAGAAAATAAAATGAAGCACGACAGTTTCAATGGATATGTATAATATTTAAATACACTCTAACTATAAATACCAAAATGAGAAAACTTACAGTAAAATCATTAAATTACAATTAATACAGCAATTAGGCACATCCATAGCAAATTTCCTTTTGCAGGGACGATAGCAAATTTACCTATTCCTACATGAAAAGAATGAGAACTATTAAATTATTATCTACAAAATAAAAAGTCAACATCACAAAAAGCAAGAAAAATAAAATAATATAATGTACGTGACGCGACTGATCATAAAAAAAGTTAGAACAGTATGCATAATTAGTAGGTAAGAAAGTATTATATTTGCAATTTCATCCAAAAAAAATCAACCATACCTAAGAAAAAACTATGTTCGCAAAAGTATTATATTTGCAACTTCATAAAAAAAATAAGTTTTTTAGACAGATCAAATAATATGTTCGCATCATTGAACTTTATAAAATTCTAGCTCGCACATCGAGTGGGCCACTTTGCTAGTTCTTCAAATGGAAATCAGAGGGAAACCCTTGCATAAAAAAGGAGCATTCATTCAACTGATTACACTAGTATTTCGACCTAGTTCGTGTTTCTTCACACGCACAACCTTCTAAACTTTGTGGCATGCTATATTGAGTCGTGTATGGAAAAAAATATACACATGATTGGATCACTAGGTGTGACGGGATCCGTCAGGGGTAGGCCAATTCCAAGGATTCGACCCAACAATCCCTGATATAGCTTGATCTCTCTTCGAAGGAACACACGGCTTCGCCGGCATCTTTACACCCATCTGACTAAACATCACAAAGCCACCTATCACCACTGCATCACAACTCGAGGTGATTGTCGCGTAGTTTGAGAAGAGGGCAACTGATACCTATGTAGGGGTCCCATCCGCAACCATCCCCTTAAGAATGCACTACTTTGGGATCTAGAGAGAGAAATTGGAGATAGCGCACAGGGGTGCTTGCAAAGAATGGGGCGGCCATTGTCGTGGTTCTGAGTCTGACAGTAGAATAGGGGGTAGAAATGTAGAGGCAAGATCTTAGCTATGGAGGAGTTGTACACGCTAGATTTACGAGTTCAGGCCGTTCTCGGAGGAAGTAATAGCCCTACGCCTCGGAGCCCGGAGGCGGTCGACTGGATTATATGCATGTGAGTTACAGGGGGTGCGAACCCTTGTCCCAGAGGAGGGGGGTGACTTATATAGAGTGCGCCAGGACACCAGCTCCCCTCCGTTACATAGGATTCGATGTACATAAAGAGGTGGCGTTATAGGTAACGCCTGTATTGAAGTGCTGCAAATGATCATTAAATATCTGGGTAAATGCCTGACCGTTGCTGCGCCGAGCGGCTTTAGGTCTTCTTATTGTTGAGTGGTTTTATGGTCGAGTGACCTGGATAAAGTGGGATCTCCGAGTGGATGGTAGGTCGAGTGGACTTCACTCGACGCCTTTGCTGGACCCCTTCTTCTGATTCTTGAACTTCTTTGTTCTTAGGACGAGGACCTTAGGTAGGATGTATAAGTCAGGCCTATTACCCTACCCTATGTTTGTGTCTACATCATTAGCCCCCGAATGGATCGAGGTTTGAGTGAAAAAGAAGGATGGAGTTGGCCTTGCTTTTACTCTTGATTGCCTTGTCTACATCTCCAAGTGGAGGCCAGTTGTTAGAACTTCAGCTTCGTTTCAGTCGCCTTGATTGATTCAGAAATCGCCGACTGGTTTATATCACTACATCCGTCGAACGATATCTCTGACATGGAATCTTTGGCGTGATCGGTTGTGAAGGATCCCGGATTTCCTGGGATTCGAAATTTCGGTAGAAGCGCGCCAGGCGGAGCGCCCCGCGGCAAGTTGAGTAGATAAATAGGACTTTTCGATTTCCGCGCCACCTTTTTCGCCACATATCCCGTGCGCGACTGTTGGGGGGATTTGACAGGCTCGCTCGGGACCACGCGTCAGCCACTCGGAAGTAGGCCCTTAAAAGCGGCGCGGCCGAAGCGTTTGCACTGTGCGTGCCCATTCCCCTTCTTCTTCTTCTCGAAACTCCGCTTCGCCCAGACCAACCACTCTCGACGCCGTCGCTCCGCCGCCATGGGGAACGACAAGACGGTGGCGCTAGAACGTGCGAAGAAGGCAACGGGGGCGGCGAAGAGCAAGAAAATGAATCGGGGGTCTTCGTCGCGCTCGGGGCTACCGTCGGGTTAGATTGAGGGAGACTGGATCCGATCTTCGCTCCGGCAAGAGGATTAGGACGATATGGCTGAGCTGGGGCTGATCGTTCATAAGTCCGCGCGCCTGCCGAGCGGAGAAACGGAGCCACAGCCGCGGCCGGGTGAGTGTGTCCTGCTCGCTACCCACGTCGACCGTGGCTTTTCGCTTCCTCCGCATCCTTTCTTTCGCGGTTTCCTGAATTTCTTTGGTGCCCAACTCCACCATTCCACTCCCAACACTATCACATATCTTGCTGCGTTCGTCTCCATGTGTGAGAATTTCTTGTGGTGCCGACCGCACTGGGGTCTTTCAAGCACATCTTTACCATCCGATCTCAAACTGTGAAAAAAGCAAACTCGAAAGACGAGAAAACCCATGTCATTCAGATGTGTGGGGGTCTGGGCATTCAGAAGAGGAAGAGGAGCTCTTTTCCTCCGATGACCCTTCCTGAGTCGGTTAGGGGCTGGCAGTCGACCTGATTCTACTGCCAGGACCTCGCGACCCCAGGTCAGTCGACCGGGCTTTCTCCTTTCTCTTTCGACCGTGTTCAAACTCCATCTTCCTTGAAAGTGACTGCTGCGGAGAAGGCGGGGATAGGTATGCTAGTTGAGAGAGTAGTTCAGCTGATCAACCAAGGTGTCACTGGTATGGACCTGCTAGAGGTGTTCCTCAGTCGACGGATCCAACCCCTCCAAGCTCGTGACCATTCCATGTGGATGTACTCTGGGGCCGGTGACACTGCTCGGGTTCATCCGGAGGAAGTGGAGGCCAAAACCGTAGCCGAGTGGTTGATGGGTATCACCGAGAACAAGGACAACCCCAGGGGCGCTAGGAGAGTCGACCCTTTCAGCGACAGCAACCCGCCAGAGAAGGTTTGGTCATCATGACTGAATTTTTGAACGTATTTTCTGACTGATTGTTGTTTCGACTGACTTAGGATCGGTCTCTTGTTTTGCAGATCTACACGGAGATGTACTCGATGCCCAATGGTGAACAAGCTCTGGAGCAAGACCAAGAGGGCAAGTACCAAGTGATTCATAATCAAGTGATTCCAAAAGCCCATCAGTATGGAGTTTCTTCATGCGTTTTACTCCGATATGACCCAAACGGCAGTGCCACAAATAAGTTGCACTATCATTATCAACTCTGCATCTTTTGGTTTCAACACTATGAATATGTGTATTACTACTATCGAGATTCAATAAAAATAGACCACTCTTCAAGGGTGCATGACCATAAAAGATATTATTCATATAAATAGAACAACCATTATTCTCTGACTTAAATGAATAACCGTCTCGCATCAAACAAGATCCAGATATAATGTTCATGTAACGCTGGCACCAAATAACAATTATTTAGGTCTAAAACTAATCCCGATGGTAGATGTAGAGGTAGCGTGCCGACCGCGATCACATCGACTTTGGAACCATTTCCCACCAGCATCGTCACCTCGTCCTTAGCCAATCTTCGCAATCCGTAGTTCCTGTTTGAGTTGCAAATATTAGCAATGAACCAGTATCAAATACCAGTGTACTACTGCGAGTATTAGTAAGGTACACATCAATAACATGTATATCATATATACCTTTGTTCACCTTGCCTTCCTTCTTATCCGCCAAATACTTGGGGCAGTTCCGCTTCCAGTGTCCAGTCTGCTTGCAGTAGAAGCACTCAGTTTCAGGCTTAGGTCCAGACTTGGGTTTCTTCTCTTGAGCAGCAACTTGTTTGCTGTTCTTCTTGAAGTTCCCCTTCTTCTTCCCTTTGCCCTTTTTCTTGAAACTGGTGGTCTTGTTAACCATCAACACTTGATGCTCCTTTTTGATTTCTACCTCCGCGGCTTTTAGCATTGCGAAGAGCTCGGGAATAGACTTGTCCATCCCTTGCATATTATAGTTCATCACGAAGCTCTTGTAGCTTGGTGGCAGTGATTGAAGAATTCTGTCAATGACACTATCATCAGGAAGATTAACTCCCAGTTGAATCAAGTGATTATTATACCCAGACATTTTGAGTATGTGTTCACCGTGAACTATTTTCCTCCATCTTGCAGCTATAGAACTTATTGGAGACTTCATATCTCTCAATCCGGGCATTTGCTTGAAATATTAACTTCAACTCCTGGAACATCTCATATGCTCCATGACGTTCAAAACGTTGTTGAAGACCCGGTTCTAAGCCGTAAAGCATGGCACACTGAACTATCGAGTAGTCATCAGCTTTGCTCGCGAGACGTTCTTAACGTCGTCGGTTGCATCAGCAGCAGGTCGGCACCTAGCGGTGCTTCCGGACGTAATTCTTACGTGCAGCAATGAGGATAATCCTCAGATTACGGACCCAGTCCGTGTAATTGCTACCATCATCTTTCAACTTTGCTTTCTCAAGGAACGCATTAAAATTCAACGGAACAACAACACGAGCCATCTATCTACAGTAAACATAGACAAGCAAAATACTATCGGTACTAAGTTCATGATAAATTTAAGTTCAATTAATCATATTACTTTAGAACTCCCACTTAGATAGACATCCCTCTAATCTTCTAAGTGATTCGTGATCCATATTAACTACACCATGTCCGATCGTCACGTGAGATGGAGTAGTTTCAACGGTGAACATCAATATGTTGATCATATCTACTATATGATTCACGCTCGACCTTCGGTCTCCGTGTTCGAGGCCATATCTGTTATATGCTAGGCTCGTCAAGTTTAACCTGAGTATTCGCGTGCAACTGTTTTGCACCCGTTGTATTTGAGCGTACAGCCTATCACACCCGATCATCACGTGGTGTCTCAGACGAAGAACTTTATAGCGGTGCATACTCAGGAGAACACTTCTTGATAATTTTAGTGAGAGATCATCTTATAATGCTACCGTCAATCAAAGCAAGATAAGATGCATAAAGGATAAACATCACATGCAATCAATATAAGTGATATGATATGGCCATCATCATCTTGTGCTTGTGATCTCCATCTCGAAGCACCGTCATGATCACCATCGTCACCGGCGCGACACCTTCATCTCCATCGTAGCATCGTTGTCGTCTCGCCAACTATTGCTTCTCGACTATCGCTACCGCTTAGTGATAAAGTAAAGCAATTACATGGCTTTGCATTTCATACAATAAGCGACAACCATATGGCTCCTGCCGATTGCCGATAACCGGTTACAAAACATGATCATCTCATACAATAAAATATAGCATCACGTCTTGACCATATCACATCACAACATGCCCTGCAAAAACAAGTTAGGCGTCCTCTACTTTGTTGTTGCAAATTTTACGTGGCTGCTACGGGCTGAGCAAGAACCGTTCTTACCTACGCATCAAAACCACAGCGATAGTTTGTCAAGTTTGTGCTGTTTTAACCTTCGCAAGGACCGGGCGTAGCCTTTTCAGTTCAACTAAAGTGAGAGAGACAGACACCCGCGGTCACCTTTAAGCAACGAGTGCTCAAGCGGTGAAACCAGTCTCGCGTAAGCGTCTGGCGTAATGTTGGTCCGGGCGCTTCATCTCACAATACCGCCCGAACCAAAGTATGACATGCTGGTAAGCAGTATGACTTATATCGCCCACAAATCACTTGTGTTCTACTCGTGCATATGACATCAACGCATAAAACCAGGCTCTGATACCACTGTTGGGGAACGTAGTAATTTTAAAAAATTTCCTACGCACACGCAAGATCATGGTGACGGCATAGCAACGAGAGGTGAGAGTGTATGTCCACGTACCCTCGTAGACCGTAAGCGGAAGCGTTATAACAACGCGGTTGATGTAGTCGTACGTCTTCACGATCCGACCGATCCAAGTACCGAACGCACGACACCTCCGAGTTCAGCACACGTTCAGCTCGATGGCGATCCCGGGCCCGATCCAGCAAAGCGTCGGGGATGAGTTCCATCAGCCGACGGCGTGGTGGCGATGATGATGCTCCATCGGCGCAGGGCTTCGCCTAAGCTCCATGACGATATGATCGAAGTGGAATATGGTGGAGGGGCACCGCACACGGCTAAGGAACGATCCGTAGATCAACATGTGTGTCTATGGGGTGCCCCGCCCGTATATAAAGGAGCGGGGAGGAGGCGGCCGCCAAGGAGGCGCGCCAAGGGGGGAGTCCTACTCCCACCGGGAGTAGGACTCCCTCTTTCCAAGTAGGAGTAGGAGAAGGGGAAGAGGAGGAGGAAGGGGAAGGAGGGGGCGCCACCCCCCTTCCCTTGTCCTATTCGGACTAGGAGGGGGAGGGGCGCGCGGCCCCCTCCAGGCTCCTTCCCTCTTCTCCCTCGAGGCCCATGTAGGCCCAATAACCCCCCGGGGGTTCCGGTAACCTCCCGGTACTCCGGTAAAATGCCGATTTCACCCGGAACGATTCCGATGTCCAAATATAGGCTTCCAATATATCGATCTTTATGTCTCGACCATTTCGAGACTCCTCGTTATGTCCGAGATCACATCCGGGACTTCGAACAAACTTCGGTACATCAAAACTTATAAACTCATAATAAAATTGTCATCGTAACGTTAAGCGTGCGGACCCTACGGGTTCGAGAACTATGTAGACATGACCTAGAACCATTCTTGGTCAATAACCAATAGCGGGACCTGGATGCCCATATTGGTTCCTACATATTCTACGAAGATCTTTATCGGTCAAACCGCATAACGACATACGTTGTTCCCTTTGTCATCGGTATGTTACTTACCCGAGATTCGATCGTCGGTATCCAATACCTAGTTCAATCTCGTTACCAGCAAGCCTCTTTACTCGTTCCGTAATACATCATCTCACAACTAACTTATTAGTTGCAATGCTTGCAAGGCTTATGTGATGTGTATTACCGAGAAGGCCTAGAGATACCTCTCCGACAATCGGAGTGACAAAACCTAATCTCGAAATCGCCAACCCAACATGTACCTTTGGAGACACCTGTAGTACTCCTTTATAATCACCCGCCACGTTGTGGACGTTTGGTAGCACCAAAGTGTTCCTCCGTAAACAGGAGTTGCATAATCTCATAGTTACAGGAACATGTATAGGTCATGAAGAAAGCAATAGCAATATACTAAACGATCAAGTGCTAAGCTAACGGAATGGGTCATGTCAATCACATCATTCTCCTAATGATGTGATGTCATTAATCAAATAGCAACACATGTCTATGGTTAGGAAACATAACCATCTTTGATTAATGAGCTAGTCAAGTAGAGGCATACTAGTGACTGTATGTTTGTCTATGTATTCACACATGTATTATGTTTCCGGTTAATACAATTCTAGCATGAATAATAAACATTTATCATGATATGAGGAAATAAATAATAACTTTATTATTGCCTCTAGGGCATATTTCCTTCACCCACATGTTCCACGATGATCTCATCGGATGAACCACGATGTCAAGGACTCAATCAATCCCGTATTCAATTCCCTTTGTCTAGCGGTATTATACTTGCCCGAGATTCGATCGTCGGTATACCGATACCTTGTTCAATCTCGTTACCGGCAAGTCTCTTTACTCGTTCCGTAACACATCATCCCGTGATCAACCCCTTGGTCACATTGTGCACATTATGATGATGTCCTACCGAGTGGGCCCAGAGATACCTCTCCGTCAACCGGAGTGACAAATCCCAGTCTCGATTCGTGCCAACCCAACAAACACTTTCGGAGATACCTGTAGTGCACCTTTATAGCCACCCAGTTACGTTGTGACGTTTGGTACACCCAAATAATTCCTACGGTATCCGGGAGTTGCACAATCTCATGGTCTAAGGAAATGATACTTGACATTAGAAAAGCTTTAGCATACGAACTACGATCTTTGTGCTAGGCTTAGGATTGGGTCTTGTCCATCACATCATTCTCCTAATGATGTGATCCCGTTATCAATGACATCCAATGTCCATGGTTAGGAAACCGTAACCATCTATTGATCAACGAGCTAGCCAATAGAGGCTTGCTAGGGACATGGTGTTGTCTATGTATCCACACTTGTATCTGAGTTTCCTATCAATACAATTATAGCATGGATAATAAACGATTATCATGAACAAGGAAATATAATAATAATAACTAATTTATTATTGCCTCTAGGGCATATTTCCAACAGTCTCCCACTTGCACTAGAGTCAATAATCTAGTTCACATCGCCATGTGATTAACACTAATAGGTCACATCGCCATGTGACCAACATCCAAAGAGTTTACTAGTGTCATTAAACTAGTTCACATCATCATGTGATTAAGACTCAATGAGTTCTGGGGTTTGATCATGTTTTGCTTGAGAGAGAAGTCTTAGTCAACAGGTCTGCAACATTCAGATCCGTATGTACTTCGCAATTCTATGTCATATTGTAATTGCTGCTTCTACGCTCCACTTGGAGCTATTCCAAATGGTTGCTCCACTATACGTATCCGTTTTGCTACTCAGAGTCTTTCGGATAGGTGTTAAAGCTTGCATCGACGTAACCTTTTACGTCGAACTCTTTATCACCTCCATAATCGAGAAACATGTCCTTATTCCTCTAAGGATAATTTTGACCGCTATCTGGTGATCCACTCCTTGATCACCTTTGTACTCTCTTGCCAGATATGTAGCAAGGCACACATCAGGTGCGGTACACAACATATCATACTGTAGAGCCTACGTCTAAGGCATAGGGGACGACCTTCGTCCTTTCTCTCTGTTCTGCTGTGGTCGAGCTTTAAGTCTTAACTTCATACCTTACATCTCAGGCAAGAACTCCTTGTTTGACTGATCCATCTTGAACACCTTCAAGATTATGTCAAGGTATGTGCTCATTTGAAAGTACCGTTAAGCGTTTTTGATCTATCCTTATAGATCTTGATGCTCAATGTTCAAGTAGCTTAATCCAGGTTTTCTATTGAAAAACACCTTTCAAATAACCATGTATGCTTTCCAGAAATTCTACATCATTTCTGATCAACAATATGTCAACAATATATACTCATCAGAATTTCTATAGTGCTCTCACTCACTTCTTTGGAAATACAAGTTTCTCATAAACTTTGTATAAACCCAAAATCTTTGATCATCTCATCAAAGCGCACATTCCAACTCGAGATGCTTACTCCGGTCCTTAGAAGGATCATTGGAGCCAGCATACCTTTAGCATCCTTAGGATCGACAAAACTTTCTGATTGTATCACATACAACCTTTCCTTACGAAGACTGGTAAGGAAACTCGTTTTGACATCCATCTGCCAGATTTCATAAATGCAACTAATGCTAACATGATTCCGACGGACTTAAGCATCGCTACGGATGAGAAAATCTCATCGTAGGCAACTCTTTGAACTTGTGAAAAACTCTTCGCCACAAGTCGAGCTTCATAGACGGTGACATTACCGTCCACGTCCGTCTTCTTCTTAAAGATCCATTTATCTCAATGGCTTGCCGATCATCGGGCAAGTCCACCAAAGTCATGGATCCTTTCTCGGATTTTATGGCCTCGAGCCATTCGTCGAATCCGGGCCCACCATCGCTTCTCCATAGCTCAGAGGTTCATTGTTGTCTAGCAACATGACCTCTAAGACAAGATTGCGTACCACTCTGAAGTAGTATGCATCCTTGTCACCCTACGAGGTACGGTAGTGACTTGATCCGAAACTTCATGATCACTATCATAAGCTTCTACTTCAATTGGTGTAGGTGCCATAGGAACAACTTCCTGTGCCCTGATACACACTGGTTGAAGTGATGGTTCAGTAACCTCATCAAGTCTCCACCATCCTCCCACTCAATTCTCGAGACAAACCTTTCCTTGAGAAAGGACCCGATTCAATAAACAATCCTTATTGCTTTCGGATCTGAATTAGGAGGTATACCCAACTGTTTTGGGTTTCCTATGAAGATGCATTTTATCCTCTTTGGGTTCGAGCTTATCAACCTGAAACTTTTTCACATAAGCGTCGCAGCCCCAAACTTTTATGAAACGACAACTTAGGTTTCTCCAAACGGTGTCGTCTCAACGGAATTACGTGGTGCCCTATTTAAAGTGAATGTGGTTGTCTCTAATGCCTAACCCATGAACGATAGTGGTAATTCGATAAGAGACATCATGGTACGCACCATATCTGATAGGGTGCAACTATGATGTTCGGACACACCATCACACTATGGTGTTCCAGGCGGTATTAGTTGTGAAACAATTTCCACAATGTCTCAATTGTGTACCAAACTCGAAACTCAGATATTCATCTCTATGATCACATCACAGACATTTTATCCTCTTGTCACGAAGATCTTCAACTTCACTCTGAAATTACTTGAACCTTTCAATAATTCAGACTTGTGTTTCATCAAGTAAATATACTCAACATCTACTCAAATCATCGTGAAGTAAGAACATAACGATATTCAACTGCATGCCTCAGCACTCATTGGATTGCACACATCAAAATGTGTTACTTCCAACAAGTTGCTATCTTGTTCCATCTTCTTTGAAACCGAGGCTTTTCAGGTCATCTTGCCCAAGTGGTATGATTTGCATATCTCAAGTGATTCAAAATCAAGTGAGTCCAAACGATCCATCTGCATGGAGTTTCTTCATGCGTATACACCAATAGACATGGTTCGCATGTCTCAAACTTTTCAAAACGAGTGAGTCCAAAGATCCATCGATATGGAGCTTCTTCATGCTTTATACCAATATGACTCAAATGGCGAGTGCCACAAGCAGGTGGTACTATCATTACTATCTTATATCTTTTGGCATGAAAATGTGTATCACTACGATCGAGATTTCAATAAACCATTCATTTTAGGTGCAAGACCATTGTAGGTATTATTCAAATAAATAGAGTAACCATTATTCTCCTTAAATGAATAACCGTACTACCATAGACATAATCCAATCATGTCTATGCTCAACGCAAACACCGAATAACAATTATTTAGGTTTGACACCAATCTCGATGGCAGAGGGAGCGTGCGATGCTTGATCACATCAACCTTGGAAACACTTCCAACACATATCGTCGGCTCACCTTTAGCTAGTCTCCGTTTATTCCGTAGCTTTTATTTCGAGTTACTAACACTTAGCAACCGAACCGGTATCTAATACCCTGGTGCTACTAGGGGTACTAGTAAAGTACACATTAACATAATGTATATCCAATATACTTCTATCGACCTTGCCAGCCTTCTCATCTACCAAGTATCTAGGGTGGTACCGCTTCTGTGTCTGTTCCTCTCATTACAGAAGCACTTAGTCTCGGGTTTGGGTTCAACCTTGGGTTTCTTCACTAGAGCAGCAACTGTTTTGCCGCTTCATGAAGTATCCCTTGTTGCCCTTGCCCTTCTTGAAACTAGTGGTTTTACCAACCATCAATAATTGATGCTCCTACTTGACTTCTACTTTCGCGGTGTCAAACATCGCGAACACTTCAAGGATCATCATATCTATCCCTGATATGTTATAGTTCATCACGAAGCTCTAGTAGCTTGGTGGCAATGTCTTTGGAGAAACATCACTATCTCATCTGGAAGATTAACTCCCACTCGATTCAAGTGATTGTTGTACTTCAGACAATCTGAGCACAAGCTCAACGATTGAGCTTTTCTCCCTTAGTTTTCAGGCTAAGAAAATCATCAGAGGTCTTATACCTCTTGACGTGGGCACGAGCCTGGAATCCCAATTTCAGCCCTCGAAACATCTCATATGTTCCGCGACGTTTCAAAAAAAAACATCTTTGGTGCCTCAACTCTAAACCGTTTAACTGAACTATCACGTAGTTATCAAAACGTGTATGTCCGATGTTCGCAACATCCACAAACAACGTTTAGGGTTCAGCACACTGAGCGGTGCATTAAGGACATAAGCTTTCTACTGTCCGCATAATCGCTACTGTCAACTTTCAACTATATTTTCTCTAGGAACATATCTAAACAGTGGAACTAAAGCGTGAGTTCACGACATAATTTGCAAAGGGTCTTTTGACTATGTTCAGGATAATTAAGTTCATCTTATGAACTCCCACTCAGATAGACATCCCTCTGGTCATCTAAGTGATTACATGATCCGAGTCAACTAGGCCGTGTCCGATCATCACGTGAGACGGACTAGTCATCATCGGTGAACATCGTCATGTTGATCGTATCTACTATACGACTCATGCTCGACCTTCGGTCTCGTGTTCCGAGGCCATGTCTGTACATGCTAGGCTCGTCAAGTTCACCCTAAGTGTTTCAGCGTGTGTAAATCTGTCTTACACCGTTGTATGTGAACGTAAGAATCCATCACACCCGATCATCATGTGGTGCTTAGAAGCTTACGAACTTTAGCAACGGTGCACAGTTAGGGAGAACACTTCTTGAAATTGTTGTAAGGGATCATCTTATTTACTACCGTCGTTCTAAGTAAACAAGATGCATAAACATAAAAAACATCACATGCAATTATATAGCAGTGACATGATATGGCCAATATCATATAGCTCCATTGATCTCCATCTTCGGGGCTCCATGATCATCATCGTCACCGGCATGACACCATGATCTCCATCATCATGATCTCCATCATCGTGTCTTCATGAAGTTGTCTCGCCAACTTATTACTTCTACTACTATGGCTACCGGTTAGCAATAAAGTAAAGTAATTACATGGCGTTTGTTCAATGACACGCAGGTCATACAATAAATTAAGACAACTCCTATGGCTCCTGCCGGTTGTCATACTCATCGACATGCAAGTCGTGATTCCTATTACAAGAACATGATCAATCTCATACATCACATATCATTCATCACATTCTTCTTGGCCATATCACATCACATAGCATACCCTGCAAAAACAAGTTAGACGTCCTCTAATTATTGTTTGCATGTTTTACGTGGCTGCTATGGGTTTCTAGCAAGAACGTTTCTTACCTACACAAAAACCACAACGTGATATGCCAATTGCTATTTACCCTTCATAAGGACCCTTTTCATCGAATCCGTTCCGACTAAAGTGGGAGGCGGCACCGCTAGCCACCTTATGCACCAAGTGCATGTCATCGGTGGAACCTGTCTCACGAAGAGTGCGTATAAGGTCGGTCCGGGCCGCTTCATCCCACAATACCGTCGAAACAAGATTGGACTAGTAACGGTAAGCATATTGAACAACATCAACGCACACAACTACTTTGTGTTCTACTCGTGCAAAGAATCTACGCAATAGACCTAGCTCATGATGCCCTTTGTTGGGGAGCGAGCAGAAATTCAAAATTTTCCTATGTCTCACCAAGATCTATCTATGGAGAAACCAGCAACGAGGGGAAGGAGAGTGCATCTACATACCCTTGTAGATCGCTAAGCGGAAGCGTTCAAGAGAACGGGGTTGAAGGAGTCGTACTCTTCGTGATCCAAATCACCGGAGATCCTAGTGCCGAACGGACGGCACCTCCGCGTTCAACACACGTACAGCCCAGTGACGTCTCCCATGCCTTGATCCAGCAAGGAGAGAGGGAGAGGTTGAGGAAGACTCCATCTAGCAGCAGCACAACGGCGTGGTGATGATGGAGGAGCATGGCAATCCAGCAGGGCTTCGCCAAGCACCGTGGGAGAGGAGAAGGGAGAGAGGCAGGGCTGCACCAAGAGGGAGAAGTTCTCATGTGTATGGCAGCCCAAAACCTCAAGTATATATAGGTGGGCAGAGGGGCTGCGCCCCCTTTAGGGTTTCCCACCCCAAGGGGTGCGGCCAGCCCTAGATGGGACATGGGGGGGCGGCCAAGAGGGGGAGAGAGGGGAGGCGCGCCTGGGGTGGGCCTTAGGGCCCATCTGCCCTAGGGTTTGCCCCCTCCCACTCTCCCTTGCGCCTTCGGCCCCTTGTGGGGGGCGCACCAGCCCACCTGGGGCTGGTTCCCTCCCACACTTGGCCCATGCAGCCCTCCGGGGTTAGTGGCCCCACTTGGTGGACCCCCGGGACCCTCCCGGTGGTCCCGGTACGTTACCGATAAAACCCAAAACTTTTCCGGTGACCAAAACAGGACTTCCATATATAAATCTTTACCTCCGGACCATTCCGAACTCCTCGTGACATCCGGATCTCATCCGGACTCGAACAACATTCGGTAACCACATATAAACTTCCTTTATAACCCTAGCGCCATCGAACCTTATGTGTAGACCCTACGGGTTCGGGAACCATGCGAACATGACCGAGACGTTCTCGGTCAATAACCAACAGCGGGATCTGGATACCCATGTTGGCTCCACATGTTCCATGATGATCTCATCGGATGAACCACGATGTCAAGGACTCAATCAATCCCGTATTCAATTCCCTTTGTCTAGCGGTATTATACTTGCCCGAGATTCGATCGTCGGTATACCGATACCTTGTTCAATCTCGTTACGGCAAGTCTCTTTACTCGTTCCGTAACACATCATCCCGTGATCAACCCCTTGGTCACATTGTGCACATTATGATGATGTCCTACCGAGTGGGCCCAGAGATACCTCTCCGTCAACCGGAGTGACAAATCCAGTCTCGATTCGTGCCAACCCAATGACACTTTCGGAGATACCTGTAGTGCACCTTTATAGCCACCCGATTCGTTGTGACGTTTGGTACACCCAAAGCATTCCTACGGTATCCGGAGTTGCACAATCTCATGATCTAAGGAAATGATACTTGACATTAGAAAAGCTTTAGCATACCGAACTACGATCTTTGTGCTAGGCTTAGGATTGGGTCTTGTCCATCACATCATTCTCCTAATGATGTGATCCCGTTATCAATGACATCCAATGTCCATGGTTAGGAAACCGTAACCATCTATTGATCAACGAGCTAGCCAATAGATGCTTGCTAGGGACATGGTGTTGTCTATGTATCCACACATGTATCTGAGTTTCCTATCAATACAATTATAGCATGGATAATAAACAATTATCATGAACAAGGAAATATAATAATAATAACTAATTTATTATTGCCTCTAGGGCATATTTCCAACACTTCGAAGGTCCACAAGGACACGTTCCGCACCAGAGTGGTACCGCAACCCTGTCTTGAAAATCATGTTGTTAGACAATGGTGAACCTTCGAACTATGAAGAAGCAATGGCGGGCCCAGATTCCAACAAATGGCTTGAAGCCATGCAATCCGAGATAGGATCCATGTATGAAAACAAAGTATGGACTTTGATAGACTTGCCCGATGATCGGCGAGCAATAGAAAACAAATGGATCTTTAAGAAGAAGACGGACGCGGATGGTAATGTTACCATATATAAAGCTCGACTTGTTGCTAAGGGTTATCAACAAGTTCAACGGATTGACTACGATGAGACTTTCTCTCCCGTAGCGAAGCTGAAGTCCATCTGAATCATGTTAGCAATTGCCGCATACTATGATTATGAGATATGGCAAATGGACGTCAAAACGGCATTCCTTAACGGCCATCTTAAGGAAGAACTGTATATGATGCAGCCGGAAGGTTTTGTCGACCCCGAGAATGCTAACAAGGTATGCAAGCTCCAACGATCCATTTATGTGCTGGTGCAAGCATCTCGGAGTTGGAACATTCGCTTTGGTGAGATGATCAAAGCGTTTGGGTTTATGCAGACTTATGGAGAAGCCTGTATTTACAAGAAACTGAGTGGGAGCTCTGTAGCATTTCTCATATTATACGTAGATGACATACTTTTGATGGGAAATGATATAGAACTTTTGGACAGCATTAAGGCCTACTTGAATAAGTGTTTTTCAATGAAGGACCTTGGAGAAGCTGCTTACATATTAGGCATCAAGATCTATAGGGATAGATCGAGACGCCTCATAGGTCTTTCACAAAGCACATACCTTGATAAGATATTGAAGAAGTTCAATATGGATCAGTCCAAGAAAGGGTTCTTTCCTGTATTGCAAGGTGTGAGATTGAGCTCGGCTCAATGCCCGACCACGGCAGAAGATAAAGAAGAGATGAGTGTCATCCCCTATGCCTCAGCCATAGGGTCTATTATGTATGCCATGCTGTGTACTGACCTGATGTAAACCTTGCCGTAAGTTTGGTAGGAAGGTACCAAAGTAATCCCGGCAAGGAACACTGGACAGCGGTCAAGAACATCCTAAAGTACCTGAAAAGGACTAAGGATATGTTTCTCGTTTATGGAGGTGACGAAGAGCTCGTCGTAAAGGGTTACGTCGACGCTAGCTTCGACACAGATCTGGATGACTCTAAGTCACAGACCGGATACGTGTATATTTTGAATGGTGGGGCAGTAAGCTGGTGCAGTTGCAAGCAAAGCGTCGTGGCGGGATCTACATGTGAAGCAGAGTACATGGCAGCCTCGGAGGCAGCGCATGAAGCAATCTGGGTGAAGGAGTTCATCACCGACCTAGGAGTCATACCCAATGCGTCGGGGCCGATCGCACTCTTCTGTGACAACACTGGAGCTATTGCACTTGCCAAGGAGCCCAGGTTTCACAGAAGACCAGGCACATCAAGTGTCGCTTCAACTCCATACGTGAAAATGTTCAAGATGGAGACATAGATATTTGTAAAGTACATACGGATCTGAAAATGTAGCAGATCCGTTGACTAAACCTCTCCCTAGAGCAAAACATGATCAACACCAAAACGCTATGGGTGCTCGATTCATCACAATGTAACTAGAATATTGACTCTAGTGCAAGTGGGAGACTGTTGGAAATATGCCCTAGAGGCAAATATAAAATGGTTATTATTATATTTCTTTGTTCATGATAATTTTCTGTTATTCATGCTATAACTGTGTTATCCGGAAATCGTAATACACGTGTGAATACATAGACCACAACATGTCCCTAGTAAGCCTCTAGTTGACTAGCTCGTTGATCAACAGATAGTCATGGTTTCCTGACTATGGACATTGGATGTCATTGATAACGGGATCACATCATTAGGAGAATGATGTGATGGACAAGACCCAATCCTAAGCATAGTTCAAAGATCATGTAGTTCGTTTAGCTAGAGCTTTTCCAAATGTCAAGTATCATTTCCTTAGACCATGAGATTGTGCAACTCCCGGATACCGTAGGAGTGCTTTTGGTGTGCCAAACGTCACAACGTAACTGGGTGACTATAAAGGTACACTACGGGTATTTCTGAAAGTGTCTATTGGGTTGGCACGAATCGAGACTGGGATTTGTCACTCCGTATGACGGAGAGGTATCTTTGGGCCCACTTGGTAATGCATCATCATAATGAGCTCAATGTGACCAAGTGTCTGGTCACGGGATCATGCATTACGGTACGAGTAAAGTGACTTGCCGGTAACGAGATTAAACGAGGTATTGGGATACCGACGATCGAATCTCGGGCAAGTAACGTAACGATTGACAAAGGGAATTGTATACGGGATTGATTGAATCCTCGACATCGTGGTTCATCCGATGAGATCATCGAGGAGCATGTGGGAGCCAACATGGGTATCCAGATCCCGCTGTTGGTTATTGACCGAGAGGCGCCTCGGTCATGTTGCAGATGTCTCCGAACCCATAGGGTCTACACACTTAAGGTTCAAGGACGCTTAGGGTTGTAGAGATATGAGTATGCAGTAACCCGAAAGTTGTTCGGAGTCCCGGATGAGATCCCGGACGTCACGAGGAGTTCCGGAATGGTCCGGAGGTGAAGAATTATATATAGGAAGTGCAGTTTCGGCCATCGGGAAAGTTTCGGGGTCACTGTATTGTACGGGACCACGGAAGGGTCCCGGGGGTCCACCGGGTGGGGCCACCTATCCCGGAGGGCCCCGTGGGCTGAAGTGGGGAAGGGAAACAGCCCTTGGTGGGCTGGTGCGCCCCCCTCCCCTTGGCCCCCCCTGCGCCTAGGGTTGGAAACCCTAGGGTGGGGGGGCGCCTCCACTTGCCTTAGGGGACAAGCCTCCCCCTTGGCCGCAGCCCCCCCAGGAGATCTCATCTCACAGGGCCGGCGCCCCCCTAGGGGGCCTATATAAAGGGGGGGGGAGGGAGGGCAGCCGCACCCATGCCATAGGCGCCTCCCTTCCCCCTTGCTACACCTCTCCCTCTCGTAGATGCTCGGTGAAGCCCTGCCGAGATCACTGCTGCATCCACCACCACGCCGTCGTGCTGCTGGATCTCCGTCAACCTCTCCTACCCCCTTGCTGGATCAAGAAGGAGGAGACGTCTTCCTCAATCGTACGTGTGTTGAACACGAAGGTGTTGTCCGTTCAGCACTAGGATCATCTGTGATTTGGATCACGACGAGTACGACTCCCTCAACCCCGTTCTCTTGAACGCTTCCGCTCGCAATCTACAAGGGTATGTAGATGCACTCCTTTCTCTCTGCTAGATGAAATCATAGATTGATCTTGGTGAAAGCATAGATTTTTTTAATTTTCTGCAACGTTCCCCAACATGCCCAACGCCAGTTCTTCATCGCCCCCATCCCATCGGCCTCGACCTCCTTCGTCGATCCTCCTACCATCCTACGGCAAGGAGCAACAACATCTTCTACCCAATCCTTTGTGCAATCTCCTCCCGCACCCTCTGTCCCATATTTTTTCTGTTGACCCTCCTCAAGCGGGGAGAAGCAGGAACTCATGCAATGTTCACTGATCCTTCATTGGGTCCAGCCATGCAAGCAGAAGCCGGCTAGCGGCCGCCTCTTCCATCCACAAAGCCATGGGCATGTCGCTGTCCTCCTCAACCTCCTCTAGATGTTCAATGGAGTTTTCTATTCATCCGTATCAAAGTTTTCAATCGACTTCCCTTACCACAGTGACCTGCAGTACAATATGCCCAACACCAGTTCTTCCTCCCCCCATCGCATCCGCCTTGACCACCTTCATCGATCCTCCTACCCTCCTGCGGCATGGAGCAACAATATCTTCTATCCAATCCTCCATGCAATCTCGTCCCGCACCCTCTGCCCCATATTTTTTCTGTTGACCCTCCTCAAGCGGGGAGAAGCAGGAACTCACACCATGTTCGCTGATCTTTCATTGGGTCCAGCCACGTGAGGAGAAGCCAGCCAGCGGCCGCCTCTTCCATCCACAAAGCCATGGCCCTTATCATGTCGCTGTCCTCCTCAACCTCCTCTAGATATTCAATGAAGTTTTCTAGTCATCCGCATCAAAGTTTCCTGCTCATCACGTTTCTCTTTCATCAATACCATTAATAGTACAATATTTCACACAGCTTGGGGATAATCTCTTGTGCACCACTGCGGCCCTGATAGTTCCAGCACAACAGGTCGTAAGGGAGAACTGCATCGAGAGGGGTGAGGAAGGGTTGGCTTCTACCTATTAAATGACAGGATCGATCGGAGATGGAAGAAATATTAATATTTGGAAAGACCCCTGGCTTCCAAGAGGCATCACCAGAAGAGTTACCACACTGCAAGGACGAAATTTAGTCACAAGGGTGGCGGAACTTATTGATCCAATAACTAATGGTTGGGACAAAGACCTAGTGTGCCAAACTTTCAATGCAGAAGATGCTAAGATAATCCTACAAATCCCCATTTATGAGCATACAAAGGACTGTGTGGCTTGGCACTTCGACAAGAAAGGGATTTTTTCCGTGAAGTCGGCATACAAAGTAGCAGTAGATTGTGCAGAAAGGGAATCAAGATATGGCCAGCCATCTAGCTCAGCAAGCAGAGGAGAAACAACTAATTTTGAATGGAAGAAAATATGGGCCTTACCTCTCCCTAACAAAATTTTGCACTTCCTATGGCGTATGGCAACATACAGCTTACCTTTAAGAATGAAACTGAGGAATAGAGGTATGGAAGTGGATACTAGATGTCCAGTTTGTAACAGATACGATGAGGATGGGGGGCACTGCTTTTGAAATGCAAGAAAGTGAGGAGGCTTTGGTGGCTAGCCCAAATGGAAGAAATTAGAGAGAAACTTTTAAAAAGCAATGACCCAATAAGTATGTTCGATGAGATATTTCACCTGACCGAGGAAGATCGCATGAAGGTGTGTATTCTGTTCTGGGTGTGGTGGCATGAGAGAAATAAGGCCAATGCCAGAGATCAGATGAAATCTCTAGATGATATAATTGCTTCTATTAACTACCATGTGTTTGAATGCAGGAACCTTAAGAAGCAGAGCAGCACCCAGAAACAAGATTCTATCATATGTTGGTCTCCTCCCCCAAGTGGGACCCTCAAAATAAATACCGATGGCGCTTTTCATGAAGCATCTTTGTCTGGTGGATGGGGTTTTACGGTCAGAAATGATAGTGGTGAGCTTATGGCAGCAGGAGCAGGAAATCTGGAACATGTATCCAATGCTCTCCACGCCGAAGCCCTTGCCATGTTATATGCAATCAACACTGCTACACAAATGGGATGTAATCGTGTGATATTTGAAACAGACTCCGTGGTGTTGAAGCAGGCGATCTCAAGCGAGGAGTATGACTTGTCGACTTTAGGTGCCGTGTTTCAGGAAATAAAATTTCAGTTGAATGTGGCTTTTGATGATGTAAATGTTAGTGTTTGTCCAAGATCTTGTAATATAGCAGCTCACAGCCTAGCAGCACATGGTGTAAGATTAGGAGATGGGGAATATGAAACTTGGCTAGGCTATTTCCCTAAGTTTGTTTTAAACTCTGTAGCTGGTGATTCGGCCAGTCTAAATTTGTAATGGAATACAAGGTTGTTCCTTCAAAAAAAAAATTAATACATTGGAGGATGGACGGGATGGAGAAGGCATATAGGAAGAAAAATATTGCATGAGGATTCCCTAGGGATGGATCGATCCTGAATTTTTATAGTAGTAGTGTGATAGATTGGTTTTTGTTATGGCTAGCCTCAATTGTTTTTTTTTACGTGAGCCTAGATTGGTTTTTTTAGGTGAGCCTAGATTGGTTTTTCACAACAAAGCGCTAATTTTGGTTTTTAAAGCAACGTTATGTCTGTTTTTTCTTAGATTGCAAGGATTATGTGGATGGATCTACACTGTTATAACTCGGTCCCATTAGATGAACGGCCGGTAGTGGTAATTTCTTGGAAGTCTGTAAATAGTATATGTATAGATGGGTTTGCAAAGTCAAATCAAAACCATCGAGAGGTTCTTCTATAGTTCAGAATAGGCTCACTCCATCATTCCACAGTTGTGCTTTTAGCACTTCTTTTGTGGTCGTCCCTCAACATTTTTTAAATGCCTACCTTTTCCCATAATGGTGAGACCAAATCCAACACTTTCAGCATATTTTCTATGTTGCTCTTGAGTTCAATACTTTATGTGGTTGAAGACATCAATGATTCTTTGTTCTTTGGAAGAGCATCCACTTCTCGTCCAACCACTCAATAATGTTAATTTAGCAGTAAAAAAATAAGAATGTTATTTTAAGTGGTTTACATGGTGAGTCATCTAGTGGTATCGTGATTAATTTAAATATTTTGAGAGAGAGAGTTATAATCAAGACACAACCCTAGGATTTGAACCTTGAAGTAACAGGAACTGCTAATCTTGAAAGCAATATAAAAAATATCCTAAAAGTACATGTATAAGACATGAAAATATACCTCTTCATCGGGCTAAACTGGCCAATCAGATATCAGAATCGCCACTCTGCTAAGGTCTAGCGAAATTGAACATGAACAACTTAAAATAGCATAGGTTCATTTGTGTAGCCAACTTGAAACAAACATATATGTGAATGGAGTATACAATGTCTGCATTGCTCAATGTTTCATGGACGTCTAATTTTTCCAGAAGCAGCAGAAACTGGCTACGGTTATTTAACTATCCAATTATCCTTGGTCTCATCGGCGACATTTATAAATATGGGTAAAACTTTTTGAGCCGAATATGGGTAAAACTTGAAGACTAATCACTAGCTTCAGTAGGACCTCTATTACTTACCCGTGCAAGGCTACGAGGAGGAGGGCGCAAGGCAAGGGATAGAGGAGCGGTAAGGCCGTTTACCATGAGCTCTCAAGGACTAGTCAAAGCCGACAGAGGGCTATGACTCACATGCCGTCAGAAAAAAAATTCTTTACAATCGGGTCTTTCCTCTTATAAAATGAAACCCAGCCACAAATATGGCACGTGGCAACACAAATCTAAAAGAACCGTAGTCTTCTTCTTTCCTGATTTTCTTCTGTCACATCCACAGTCAGTCAAGGAAGAGCATCGTTTTCGAATACCAATAGGATCAAGGCGACGTTGAGTGCAAAAGCACATGAACAGGAACATGTGCTCGGATAAGCTGCAAATATATTTCTTTGACGGTGCTACGGCAGGCTTACGCCGGTCTGAACCATTTTCATTATCATAAGAGGGACTGAGATACAACACAACGGCTACAGGAAGTAGCACCCAACACACACAAGAAGGAATAAGGAACAACAGAGAAGAACCAGAAACAAGCTATTACAATTAGCCAACATCAAGAACTTAGCACCCAACACCATTAAGTAGACCGAGAAGAAACGGGAAACTAGCATTGCTGGATCAGTCGAAGGGAGAATCAACACCGAGTAGACGTAGAGAAGAAGTTGCCTGCTGCACTGCGATCACTCTGCACCTTGAAGAGCTAGGAGAGTCGCAACCACCGTCGAAGGGCTTCCCACTGCCGAGGCACGACGCGATAGAGAGAGCCGCCGACCGCGCCGAAGGGCAATGTTTCGCCGAGACAGCCCTGCACCTCCTCTGAGCCGCACCACGACCACCATCACAAATAGAGAGAACCAGAACACTATGCGAGGCAACCAAACCTCATGCGTCGCCGAAGGGCACTGAGCTCCGAGACTTCACCGACGCCACGAGCCCACAAAAGAGAGGTCAACAGATAGCACCAGGATGACCAAGGCAGTAGCCATACCCATAGATCGCTTCCACCACCACCACCAGACACCCCACATCCCCAGCCTGACCAATCGTCCTCGAGCCAAGACTAGAAACGACCAACAACGGATCAATGGCTCCAAGACTGCGCCCCCAAGGGGGTAACGACATCAAGGACATCGTCGTAGTCCGATCCAACAGTGGATCTTAGGCTTTCGCCCAGAGCACATTGTAAGGATGAGCTGTGGGAGCTTCACAATGACTCCTCCAAGAAGGAAAAAATGGCGCCGAAAGGTGTCACCGTCACCGCTGTCGACACAAGGCCGACACCAGGCTTTCGCCTGAAGCATCGCACCTCGATCCTCACCGCTTACGCCGGCCGCCCAGTCTGGCAAAGCAAAGAGCACGAGACCTTACCACCTCCTGCAACTCGTCGACGAGCGTCCCCGCCGGAGCAAGCAAAAAGGTACCTCCGGTGACGCCACTGCTCACCGCGAGCACCAGCGTCGACCAGAGTGGAGATCCAGCCATGTCGTATCCTGACCATCTCACCCCGACCACCACTAGCCAGATCCAACCCCGCCGCCAAGCTCGCCTTGCCCGGACCACCAATGAGAGCGATGCCGGCACGCGCCCTGCGCAGCACCACCGGAGCACGGGCGGCCTGCACCGCGCCCCCATGGCCGTGGAGAGCCCCCAGTGATGAAGTCATATACCCGGGGTAGGGTCATAGACCTGCCCAAAGGTACCCTCCACAAGGACACTCACAAGAGAAGCAGCCTTCCAGTCGACCTGGTAGGTTTCCACTCGACAGATTCAAAGACACTCGACCATGAAGACCCACTCGACCACCGGGAGTCCAAGAGCCACTCGGTACCCAACGGTCTGTAGTTAAATAGTCTTTATGACCTTAATGACGCTTTATGTAAGGCGTTACCAGTAACGACTAGCTTTAACGCACCTTAAACCCTCTACTACGTGGGCTGGCTGGGGTCCTGGCGCACTCTATATAAGCCACCCCCCTCCACAGGTAGAAGGGTTAGCACCTCTGTAACACATACGCATATAATCCAGTCGACCGCCTCCGGGCTCCGAGACGTAGGGCTATTATTTCCTCCGAGAAGGGCCTGAACTCGTAAATCCCTTGCGTATACAACTACTCCATAGCTAGGATCTTGCCTCTCCATACCTACCCCCCATTCTACTGTCATACTTAGAACCACGACAGTTGGCGCCCACCATGGGGCAGGTGTTCTAGCGATTTGTTGGAGAAGTTGGGATTCTTTCGATCTCCGGCATCATGGTTTCAGGTGGAGTTCTGGTCGACGGCCACGAGATCCGTCTCGGTGCACTCACGTTCGTCGCCGACGACTCCGCTTGGCTTCAGGAGGCTCCACTGACGAGACGCGCCTCCCGTCCGCTGGGCGACGATTTTCAAGATGTGTCCGCAGCGCCCTCCTGCAAGGAAACCGGCGACCCAAGATGGGCTGGCTCTGTGCTGTCTTCACTCCCGGCCTCCCACCGCGCAAGCTGCCTGGTCGGTCGAGGCTTCAGCGGTGGGTGAGGCATGCGGTGGCCCGCCAGTCGGCCATCCCCCAAGTCGCGGCGATCGAGCCCGACGAATCTCTCTACGGCCTATTCGACCTGTCGACTGGCTCCATAGAGACTGCGACCGAATGCGATAGCAGTGACCCGGCGGCAGAGGTTCTGATGGTCGATGGACCATGCAGTCCCCCTGGATTCGCCCGCACCAACGGAGGTGGCGGTGGAGACGATCCGGAGCAAGCCCACGAAGAGTACTTGCCCGAGCCCCTCACTTCGCTCCAGAGGGAGGAGCTTCGCCGTCGGAACATGGATGCACTTCACACTCCTATCGTTGGAGAAACCCCCGAGGCTCGCGCCTTGGAGGATGCGCGCTTGGCCAACCTGGCTGAGCGCACTCGACTGGAGAATCTTCAGCGAGTACTCGACGAGCGTACGCGACCAAGGGTTCCAGAATCCAGTCGACGCCAGCTCTTTCAACCGCCAACTCAGGTATATCGAACTCCGATTCAGAATCTAGCAGCTGCCGCCCGTATAGCAGAGTCAATTCAACCTTCCCAATGGAGGCGGGTAGAGGTTTGCAGCAAATCAGGATTTGCTCCGGCGGCAGGAGATCAAAACTCAGTTGTATCCCGATCAAGGAACAGGGTTCACAACCGATCCGTCGCATGAATTTAGTCCAATCGGCCCATAGTCCTAGATCGCCTCGAGGCGTGAGGAACGTGGGGGCCGGGCGTGATGATCAATACAAGGGTCATGAGCAGTATGAGCACCGATTCGATCGCAACGATCGACGCCGAGTGCCCTCCTCCCCAAGGGGTGGATCATACGCCTCGGCAGCAGGACGACGACGCCAAAAAGTGTTGGGCTAAGATTTCCAATCGACCCTGTGGAACCAGGCTTTGATGCGAGATCTATTATCGTTCAAGGTTTGGTTGACAGGAACAGAGCTCACCGAGGCGGCCATGATAGAGATGTTCCTTCCAGCAGCAGAGTTCATGTCTCGGGACCAGAGTGTTTCAGCAGAGCCATCAGAGACGCAGTGATTCCTCCCAACTTCAGGTTGGCGACTGGAGTCAGCAAGTTCACTGGAGAATCCAAGCCTGACACTTGGCTTGAAGATTACCGAGTGGCGGTTCAGATCGGCGGTGGCAACGATGAGGTAGCCATGAAGCATTTGCCTCTTATGTTGGAGGGTTCAGCCAGGGCGTGGTTGAATCAGTTAGCACCCAGCGGTATTTACACTTGGGAAGATCTTGCTCAAGTGTTTGTCAGGACATTTGAAGGAACTTGCAAATGACCAGCAGGTTTGACGGAGTTGCAGTCGTGTGTGCAGAAGTCGAGTGAAACTTTGAGAGATTATATCCAGAGGTGGATCACTTTGCACCACACAGTCGAGAATGTATCTGATCACCAGGCAGTCTGTGCCTTCAAGGAAGGTGTCAAGAACAGAGAATTGAGTTTGAAATTTGGTCGAACCGGAGATATGACCCTGAGTCGGATGATGGAGATTGCCACCAAGTATGCAAATGGTGAAGAAGAGGATCGGCTCCGGAGTGGTAAATATAAATCGGCCGCCAATGAGGCCGGCGGAGGAAATTCCAGTCGGAAGCAGAAGCGCAAAGCCGAGCCAGCGGCTCCCGGAGAGGCCTTGGCCGTGACCCCAGGAAAGTTCAAGGGGAAACCCAAGGGTCCTTGGAACCCCAAGAAGGTGAAAGACCAGGATGGAAACGACATGTTGGATTTGCCATGTCATATTCATACAAAGAAAGATGAAGAGGGTAAACTCATTTACCCGAAACATACCACTCGACAAAGATGTCGGGTTTTGATTCAGCAGTTCCAAGGAAACGGCTCAAGGATAAGGATAAGGAGATGACAAAGTTGAGGACAGAGATGACAAGTGATGGTGGATATCCCTGTGTCAATTCCACTCGATGATTTTTGCCGACGCCGAAAGCAAAAGTCGATTGAAGGTTATCAATCGAAGTGAACTTGGTTGCTCGGCGACTCCCAATTATCTGAAATGGTCCTGCATCGCCATCACATTCGACCAGTCTAATCACCCGACGCACATTGCCACCCTTGGGAGGCAAGCATTGGTGGTCGACCCAGTTGTTGAAGGCACTCGACTGACCAAAGTCCTGATGGATGGTGGTAGTGGCTTGAACATATTATACGCGGAGACGTTGAAAGGGATGGGCATTCCGATGTCCAGACTCAGTACCAGTAACATGAGCTTCCACGGAGTCATTCCTCGAAAGAAGGCTGAGTCACTCGCCAAATTGCTCTTGATGTAGTTTTGGTGATTCAAAGCATTTCCGAAAGAAAAGTTGACCTTGAGGTCGAGATTTCAGAGCGCTTATCACGCTATTCTGGGGAGACCAGCTTATGCACGTTTCATGGCCCGACCATGTTACGTGTATCTTAAACTGAAGATGCCTGGTCCCAAGGGCGTGATCACTGTCACAGGGCAATCGGAAGAAGGCAGAAGAGTGCTTCCAGAAAGGCTCTAAGATTGCCGATGCTCAGTTGGCGGTGGTAGAGCTACAAGAGTATCAGAAAACTGCAGATCCGAGTGATTTGTTGCGAGCTAAGAAGCCCGCTACGGAGTCAGCATTCCAGTCGACTGGCGAGACGAAACAGGTTCACATTCACCCGACTGATCCCGATGCTGCTCCGACCAACATCTCAACAACACTCGACTCAAAATAGGAAGAAGCGCTCATCCAGTTCCTCCGTGAGAACTGGGACATCTTTGCATGGAAGCCTGCTGACATGCCGGGTGTTCCCAGGGGGCTGGCTGAGCATCGCCTACGAGTCGACCCAAAATTCAAACCGGTTAAAGAGTATCTTCGGCGGTCCACCGTCTAGAAGAGAAAGGCCATTGGCGAGGAGGTGGCTCGGCTCTTAGCAGCAGAGTTCATCCGAGAGATCTACCACTCCGAGTGGCTCGCCAACGTTGTCATGGTCCCCAAAAATGACAAGTCGTTGCGCATGTGCAACGATTTCAAGCATATCAATCGGGCCTGCCCGAAAGATCATTTCCCTCTTCCTCGCATCGACCAAATAGTCGACTCAACTGCGGGATGCGAGAGGTTGTCTTTTTTGGACGCCTATTCCGGGTACCATCAGATCCGTCTGTATGGGCCCGATGAGATTAAAACGGCGTTCATCACTCCATTCAGGTGCTTCTGTTATGCCACCATGCCATTCGGTCTCAAGAATGCCGGAGCCATATTCATGAGGATGATTCAGAAGTGTTTGCTCACTCAAATCAGTCGGAATGTGGAAGCGTACATGGACGATATAGTGGTCAAGTCACGAAGAGGTTCCGACCTGTTGACCGACCTTGCTGAAACATTTGCCAATCTCGGAGGTATGATATCGCTTAACCCATCAAAGTGTACATTTGGAGTTCCCGTGGAAAGTTACTCGGTTTTCGCTTCGAGCGAGGAATCGATGCTAACCAGAAAAGGTTGGCACCATATCCAATGAAGCGCCCTATGCGTGCACGGCGTCCGTAAACTTATCGGATGCTTGGCCGCTTAAGTCGATTCATCTCTCGCCGGTGAAAAGGCATTGCCTCTTTACCGATCGATGAAGAAGTCGACAAGTTCGAGTGGACTCTAGAAGCTGATGCAGCGCTTGCGAGCTCAAAGCTCGCTCTCCACCCAGCCGGTGCTTGCTGCTCCAATCAGCAAAGAGCATTTGCTGCTTTACATTGCAGCCATCGGACAAGTCGTCAAGATCTGCATTTACGGTCGAGCGGAAGAAGAAGGAAAAGCCTTCAAAGTTCAACGCCCAGTTTATTATCTTTCAAGTAATCGACCCCATCAAAGCAAAGATACCTCACTATCGAAGCTTGTTTATGGGATCTATATGACCACGAAGAAGGTTGCTCATTATTTCTCCGATCATTCCATTACAGTCGCCACGACGCCTTTGTCGGAAATTCTTCATAACAGAGATGCAACTGGTCAAGTGGAAAATGGGCGATTGAACTCCTTCCCTTGATATCAAATTCGAGGCAAAGAAAGCCATCAAGTCCCAAGCAATAGCAGATTTCTCGCCGAGTGGACTGAACTGCATATTCGACCCAAGTTCACTCGAACACCGGACTATGTTTTTGATGGTTCCAAGATGCTGAACGGTTCGTGCAGGGGTTGTATTGGTTTCCCCGAGGAGATAGGCTCAAGTATGTTCTCCAGATTCACTTTGATTCTTCCAACAACGAAGCAGAATATGAAGCACTCCTGTATGGGTTGCGCATGGCCATTTCACTCGGCGTGTCACAGCCCTAGAATTGTTTGACATTAGTTGCATTAAGGCATTCATGTCATCATGTTTAATTTTCATGAAATTTGAAATGGGGATGACCAAGCCCTAGCACTAAAACAATGCAAATAGGTTCAACTTCAAAATATTTTCAAAGAACCCAAATTGGTTTGCAAAAATGTTCATGATTAATGGAAAAGGGTGAAAACCATATCCAGAGATGATGGATATTTTTCCAAGACATTTTTGGATTTTTGAATAAACCATATTGTATTTGAATTGGGGCATTTAAATACTATTAAAAGTTTTAAATGCTCCAACAATTCTGAAAATAGTTAAGGGCCTCTGTAATAATTCAGTTAAATGCCCACAATTATTTTCAGGATTTATTTAAATGATTTGGTTTATAAACTAAATCAAAACAGAGGCAAATAAAATAGAAAACATAATATAATTAGGAAAGCAGAGAGAGAGAGAGAAGCCCAGCCACTCGGCACAGCCGCCCAGCCTCCCCCGCTGGCCCAGCTCCTCCACCTGGCCCGCCCACCCACCACCGCCCCCCGCTGTCTTCCTCCCGCCAGAGGACAGGCAGGCGGCGTGGCAGAAGGCCTGCCACCGTGACGCCACCTCCCGCTTCCCTGGCCTCCTTGCGACGCCACGACGACGCCCCGTGCCCCCTCGCTCCTCTCCCTCACTCGCTGCTCCCTCTCTCCCCCCTGGCCCTCTTCCCTGAGCTCACCCGAACGGAGCCGCCGCCACCGACGAGCTCCACCACGGCCACCGACCTCCCCACGGCCAGCTATTCCGCCCACGAGCCCCGCCTCGCCACCCTGAACCTCCCCGCCGTCACACGCGATCGGAGAAGCCCTGCATCGCCGCCACGACGCCTTTCCCCTCGTCGGACCCGCCGGTCGCCGTCGCCCGATTCGTCGGCTCCGGATCGTCCCCGACCTCGCCGACGACGCCATTGGATGCACTGTGAGCTGCTGCGTCGATCCCCTCTCTCTCCTGGCTCTTTTCCTCTTGCTAACGCCGTTTCCACCTCACCGAAAACTCCCCGCCGCTGGCCATGGCGCCGCCGTGGCCAGGGCCACCCTAGCTTGCGCCCGAGCATGCTACCAAGTTCGCCGCCCTCCCAGGAGCCCGCAGCGCCTTCCATTTCCTCTAGTGCACTGCAGCGCCGAGCCCGAGCTCGCTCGAGCTCCGGGCGGCCGCCTAGGTCGCCGCGGCGCCGATTCCGCCGCCCGAGCTCAACCCACTCCACCAAGAGCTTCACTGCTCCCAGCTCCTCCTAGATGCCCTCCGGGTCTATTTGGTCGCCGGAGTGGCTAAAACCACTTCGCCGTGTCAGCTCGCTGGCTGGCTAAACGCCGCAGCCGATTTGACTTTGACCACCGGTTGGCCCTGTTGACTCTCCTGAGTCAATGACAGGTGGGGCCAGCCCTGTTAACTATTTAGGATTAGTTTTAATTAATTTTGGTTGCTTAATCACATCGACACGCTGGGACCCGCTGTCAGTTTGACCCGGACCGTGTCCCGTTGACCATTGACGTCACACTGACGTCAGGCTGACGCAGTAATTGATTTTCTGGATTTATTATAATTCAGGAAATTTCAGAAAATACCCCAAACTTCTAAAATTCATAGAAATTCAACCATAACTCCAATGGAAATAAATTATATATGAAAAATGATCAGAAAAATATGAAGAATCTGTTTATGGCACTTTCATGCATGATTGAACAAGTTAACCTCACTGAATAGGATGAATCATGATTAGGGCAAATTTATGAAATAACATTTGAAGTTGGAATTTGTTCTTGTTTGAATTCCACTTCAATTAACTTGGCTAGATATTGCATTAGGTGAATTCAGTACCTTAACATGACATGTCATTCATGTGAATGTGCATTGCATTGATTGTGTTCTCTCTTGTTGCCGGTAATTGTTCCCTCTCAGTAGACGACGTTACGACGATTGTTCGATGACACCGATGAAGAACTATATTATCTTCAGAAGTGTCAGGCAAGCAAAACCCCCTTTTTCATTCCGATACAATCCCACTCTCTCGCTCCTGCTCTCTTTTATTGCATTAGGACAACATCGATTCAACTGTTACTTGCTGCGGTAGCTGAACCCTTTATCCTCTGCATGACCTGTCATTCCACAGTAATTAGATGAAACCCACTAGTATGAGTAGGAGTTGTTTGAGCCATGTTGTGCCTACTCAATCATGCTTGTTGTCATGCCTGCTACTGCTTAGAGTTGAGTCAGGTTTGATTCATCGGGAATGAATTGGAATGGTGTGAACATGTCCTACTGTGTGTGAGCTAAGCGTGTGAACATGATTTGGTAAAGGTAGCGGTGAGAGGCCATGTAGGAGTACATGGTGGGTTGTCTCATTGCAGCCGTCCTCGTGAACTGAGTTCTTTGATTGTGATCCATGATACAGCTTATTACCACGCATTGGGCCCAAACCAATGGACCCTCTCGCTTCTTGACCACCCTTGTCCTCATCCGGGAGTTGCAAGTAGTTCTTGGTGTTTGTAGCATCTTTGGGGCCGACGCAACGCTGACCTTAGGGGTGGGTTGTGTTATGTAGGCACCGTGGGTCTGTGTACAGATTCGCCTGCTTGGTGTCTCGGGAACCCTGCACACATCGCTCGGGCTGTATGGGAAACCTCGGCGGACTCCTCATGGATGGAACCCGAATAGGCGATAAACCTGGACTAGGGACTTGAGTGTTTAGGTAGGCCGTGGCCGACACCCACGCTGGGCTTCCGCTGAAGGTTGCCGAGTACATGTCGTAAACGACGGTAAGTGGTGAGAGCGTGTGTGAAGAAGTACACCCCTGCAGGGTTTAATATGATCTATTCGAATAGCCGTGTCCGCGGAAAAGGACTTCTGGGTTGCCTATATCAGTTCATAGACAAGTGAAAGTGGATACTCTAAAATGCGCAAGATAAGCGTGAGTGCTATGGATGGCGTTCTCGTGGGGAGACGGAGAGGGTCCATAGTGGTGTATTGATATGGTGAATATGTGGACTCGCAGCGCCACCTCAAAAGAGTTACTTGCAATGTAGTTCAGATAGCCACCGAGTCAAAGCTGGCTTGCTGCAGTCAAACTCCACCACCCCTTTTGATAATGATGCATATGTAGTTAGTTCTGATGTAAGTCTTGCTGAGTACAATTGTACTCACGCTTGCTTATTTTATGCTTTGCGAGAGACGTCGGCCTCGCTAGTAGTTCCACGTGGACTTCGACGCTTAGCTTGTTACCTCAGCTACGATCTTGTGCCCTCGGCAGATCTCGTAGATAGTCGGCTTCTCAGCCTTTTTCATTTATAGTTGTCTGTACTCGACATGTTTTAGCTTCCGCTTGTGCTTTGACTTGTATGTTTCGAGTGTTGGGTCATGAGACCCATGTTTGTAATATCTCGCTCCTGAGCCTAATGAATAAATATTTGAGTCGAGAGTTATGTTGTGATGCCATGTTGTATTTACCCATATTGAGCATATGTGTGTATGTTTGAAATGCTTGGTATGTGTGGGATCCGACAATCTAGTTGTTTATCCTTGGCAGCCTCTCATATGGGGAAATGTAGTCTCGTGCTTCTAAGCGATAGTAGTCCGCTACAGCCCGGTTCACCGAGTCCTCGCTAGCCCAAAGACTACCGCTTGGACACTTGACTGGCGGCATGTGTTTCACTTCGCTCCTATGTCCGTCCTTCGGGAAATGTGTCACGGTGTTATTCGAGTCCTGCCTAGCCTGCTACAGCCCGGAATACCGGAGTCCTGTTAGCCCAAATGCTTCAGCCCGAATTTATACGCTGATGACCGACATGCTCGATGTGATTCATGTATGCCTGTCCCCATAGGTTAGCGCCGCTTTGGTTTCACGACTAGCCATGTCGGCCCGGTTCTTTGTCATATGGATGCTAGCGACACTATCATATACGTGAGCCAAAAGGCTAAACGGTCCCGGCCATGGTAAGGCGACACCGTGGGAATACCGTGCGTGAGGCCGCAAAGTGATATGAGGTGTTACCGCTAGGTCGATGTGACTTGGAATCGGGTCCCGACAGCGCTGGTATCGAGCCCGATTGCTCAGAGGTTTACCAAGCCAAACTGGTTGAAGTTGTGTCTAGAAATGCTTTAGTTATGTAAGGGAATTGATTGTGGAAGGGAACGTAAGGCTCTTTTTACTCCTTATATCTCATGGCCTTCTGATCTGAGTCAACCTCTTCTAATCTACGGGGTTTAAGAACTAGGCTTCTCATCTATCTATCAGGATGACGTGTTACTAATCCATAGACCTATAAGATTGTTGGTTTTAAGCCTCAGCTCAGTTCCTACTATTCTATATGTCAACTGTTGATCTCAGAATCTTGTTATGATGTTGTTGAGTGGTTATGCCACCATTTTTGCAGGATGTCTCAAATCATTTTGAGCATTTACAGCCGTTATGCTGTCCGAGTCATCCCAGGTCTCTAAATAGTCTGATGCATTTGCAAATCTTTTCCTTCCGCTTCGATGTCCTTTTGGTCGAATAAGCACACTAACCAGTCGGACGAGGTACTCTGTTGCCTCGACATATATGTTGGAACTATTATTATGACCCTAGGTGTTTAGGAAGTCACCTAGCAATTTAGCAATGTTTTTGTATCCCCAGTGCGATGATCCTGGCCATTATTCTTGAAAGCATCCCGTGATGCCATTTAGTAGTGGGTATTCTACTCCTGGGTTTCTGAACCCGAGATTCACCTTACTTCATGTTGGTAGTGTTTGCTAGTCCCTTTAGGATATTAGTAACTTTGTGATAGTCCTCGAGGTCCGTGGTATTTCCTTCTTCCAAATATCATGAACTGCTTAAGGCAGAAATTCTTTGAATTAAAAGATCACAATCAGAGTACTCTTGAGGAGTTCTCCATTCATAATTGTGACTCCGCCAGTTCTACCTTTTCTGCATGGATTATCCGGAAGAAATGTTGAGCTTTGCTCGACATACTAATCTGTGCATCCACAACTCAGAAAATTATATGTTCCTTTGAGTTGCTCTCTTTAGTTGTATTCTGACTCTCGCCTATCAATTGATAGCCAAGAGTATGTGTGCGATCGTGTTTATCGATGCCTGTCATCATTGTGGTCCGTCAAGCCATTCTATTTCGGAATGACTAGGAGAAACAAACTCCAGTACCTCATCCATATCCAGGATTGGGTCAAAGCAGTTGTATTCCGCAGATCAAAATGCCAACCCAGTTTTGATTCGGTTCCACCTGGAGTGTTACCATCTTTATGTCAAGAATGTCATGAGAATTGCACCTTCTCTTATGAATTCTTGATGCAGTGATACTTCTCACCATCATTATTCATTCCTTGGTTCCGTGTTGTTGCAACCGGAATGCCGACAAGTGAATTGTGATGTGTGACATCAATACTCCGAGCAACTCGTTGCTTGGTAGCTAATGGACAATATCCTCATTCTTAGCGTGTTGATTATTAAATCATCATCCTAAGATTGATCGTGCTACCTAGTCCTTATTTCTGGTGCACACTTCGATTGATGAGTCAGGATCTTGTCAAGTCCTCACTCATTTGATCATATTGTCTTGCCTCAAAGCAAGATTGTTCTCGAGCTTAGCAACATACCGGTGGTTCGTGACTTTCCAAATATCTTCTTGGAAGTGTTACCGGGTTGTTTCCTGACTATTATGTTGAGCTCGTGATCAAGTTGGTTTCTTGTGAACCACCCTTTCTCCAAGAATCTGTGTTGGATATCCCTGAGCTAGTTGGTTAAGCTAGACAACAACTTGGAGAGTTGGAGGATAAAAGTTTTCCTAACTTAGTTCGTTCCAAAGGGATATTCTTGTGTAGTGTGTGTTGAAGCAAGATGATATCTTCATCGATTGGTCCTCGTGATCAGTTGTTTGACCTATTGTCTTATCAATTCTTCGATTTGTGTATGGGCCATTGTCAAGTCAAATCAGAACCAACGATATTCGTGATGTTGTCTTACTCGTGGTTGATCCTCGAGCATACCCCATTACATCTTTTGGTCCGACCAATGCTATCACCGTGTTCACATGATGGTGGAAGTCCGATGATATGGAAATTCGATGAGTTGTTGTTGAGCCCATCAAGAGCATTTTGTCTCCCCATGAGTCATGTTGCACATCAACCTAGTGTTGGAAATTTGTGTAAGCATTTCTTCGTGTGCCGTTCATGAAGCCTATGCTTGGATGGAAGAAGTGACTTCTTCAAACTCACGTGCATTTGATGTAAGATGTCACCGCGGATTCGAGAAAGCTTGTTTGCCTCCTGTGGAATCATCCCAAGTCAGTCATGCATGTGCAAAGTATTCTATGGTTTGATAGACTGATCATCTTCATTCCGTATGTATCCCTAGCACACCAAGCCACTGATTGATTTGTTCAAGGAAAGGAAGTTCCTTCTTAAGAGCATGCCTTATGCAAGGACTTCAATATCCTCGATTATGGTTCCCAACCTGAACTCGGTAGTGTTTTATTATAAGACTACTACGTGGTCATGCTTGTCTTGGACAGCGTGTCCACGGGTTTGTAGCAGAACCAGCTCATGTTTTGGAGCCTGCTATCGTAGTTCATATCCCGCTAATTTCGCAACGCCATCTCGTCGAATTGTGTTGCAAACTTTCTTTTCAGACATGCTGAGTCTGAAGTATCCTATTACCAATCGGATCTGAATCTCAGGCAGATATGATGGTTGGAACATTCCAACAGTTGCATTTCGTTCCCAGCTTGCACCGCCCTTGTGCCATTTCACTATGGGCTGCCTTCTTAGTAATTCGTGTTCAGGATCATCCTCAAAAGTGGACTTACCATGGGTCCCATCCATTTCCGATGATAAGAAAATCATCCATTGCGTTGTCTTCAACAAGGTAGTCCACATCATCCATTCTAGTTCGGGTGTACCATTCCTTTGCACTCCACCAAACGATCGTTGTGAATTGCCTTAGGCTGGTATGAAGAGTTTCAATGATCTTTGTATCAAAAGTAATTCTTTTTGCCACTTAAGGAATAGTTCCTCGTCACCTCCCCCGGGTGCCCGTTATTGAATCATGGCAATTATTCCTCGCCACCTTGACACCATCCACCATCTCCCTAAGCGTGGAATTGTTGCCCACTAATCAAACCACGTCGTGTGTTATTCCATTCCTCTCGATGTGTTTTGTGTCTCAACTCGAGATGTTTCCCCATCTCATTCTGTGAGCTGATCTTGAGTTGCTCGATCTTCAAGAAGATTAAATCCTGTAGGGTTTCCCCTTCTATCTGTTGTCGTGTTGAGTGAAGATTTCGAGAGCAAGACGTCAAGATTGTCTTGAGTCAGCAGATCAACACCTCGAGAAGACAGTTGGATCTTGGAGCTCATGTTATTAGTTTGTGCCCCCTCTGTCTTCTTACCTCACGTCTTGAATCTCAGGACGAGATTCTTGTTTAGTGGGGGTGAGTTGTCACAGCCCTAGAATTGTTTGACATTAGTTGCATTAAGGCATTCATGTCATCATGTTTAATTTTCATGAAATTTGAAATGGGGATGACCAAGCCCTAGCACTAAAACAATGCAAATAGGTTCAACTTCAAAATATTTTCAAAGAACCCAAATTGGTTTGCAAAATGTTCATGATTAATGGAAAATGGTGAAAACCATATCCAGAGATGATGGATATTTTCCTAGACATTTTGGATTTTGAATAAACCATATTGTATTTGAATTGGGGCATTTAAATACTATTAATATTTTTAAATGCTCCAACAATTCTGAAAATAGTTAAGGGCCTCTGTAATAATTCAGTTAAATGCCCACAATTATTTTCAGGATTTATTTAAATGATTTGGTTTATAAACTAAATCAAAACAGAGGCAAACAAAATAGAAAACAGAATATAATTAGGAAAGCAGAGAGAGAGAGAGAAGCCCAGCTTACCTAGCACAGGCCGGCCCAGCCTCCCCCCCACCCCTGCTGGCCCAGCTCCTCCACCTGGCCCGGCCCAGTCCACCACCGCCCCCTCCCGCATCGTCTTCCTCCTGCCAGGAGGACAGGCAGGTGCGTGGCGAGCGCGCTCGGCCACCGCACGCCACCTCCTGCTTCCCGGGCCTCCTTGCGATGCCACGACGACGCCCCGTGCCCCCTCGCTCCTCTCCCTCACTCGCTGCTCCCTCTCTCCCCCCCTGGCCCTCTTCCCTGAGCTCACCCGAACGGAGCCGCCGCCCCGTGCCCCCTCGCTCCTCTCCCTCACTTGCTGCTCCCTCTCTCCCCCCTGGCCCTCCTCCCTGAGCTCACCCGAACGGAGCCGCCGCCACCGACGAGCTCCACCATGGCCAGCTATTCCGCCCACGAGCCCCGCCTCGCCACCCTGAACCTCCCCGCCGTCGACCGAGAAGCCCTCGATCGCCGCCCGACGCCTTTCCTCCTCGACCCGCGGTCGCCGTCGATTCGATTCGTCGGCTCCGGATCGTCCCGACCTCGCCCACGACGCCATTGGACGCGCTGTGAGCTGCTGCGTCGATCCCCTCTCTCTCCTGGCTCTTTTCCTCTCGCTAACGCCGTTTCCACCTCACCGAAAACTCCCCGCCGCCGGCCATGGCGCCGCTGTGGCTGTGGCCACCCTAGCTTGCGCCCGAGCATGCTACCAAGTTCGCCGCCTCCCAGAGCCCGCAGCGCCTTCCGCTTCCCCTCAAGTGCACTGCAGCGCCGAGCCCGAGCTCGCCCGAGCTCCGGCGGCCGCCTAGGTCGCCGCCGGCGCCAATTCCGGCCGCCCCGAGCTCAACCCACTCCACCAAGAGCTTCGGCTCGTTCCCAGCTCCTCCTAGATGCCCTCCGCGGCCCATTTGGTCGCCGGAGTGGCGAAAACCACTCTCGCCGCCGTGTCGGGCTTGCCGGCGGCTAAACGCCGGCAGCCGACTTGACTTTGACCACGGGTGGGCCCCGGTTGACTCTCCTGAGTCAATGACAGTGGGGCCAGCCCTGTTAACTATTTAGGATTAGTTTTAATTAATTTTGGTTAAGCTAATCACACTGACACGCGGGACCCACTGTCAGGTTTGACCCGGACCGTGTCCCGTTGACCATTGACGTCACACTGACGTCAGGCTGACGCAGTAATTGATTTTCTGGATTTATTATAATTCAGGAAATTTCAGAAAATACCCCAAACTTCTAAAATTCATAGAAATTCAACTGTAACTCCAATGGAAATAAATTATATATGAAAAATGATCAGAAAAATATGAAGAATCTGTTTATGGCACTTTCATGCATGATTGAACAAGTTAACCTCACTGAATAGGATGAATCATGATTAGGGCAAATTTATGAAATAACATTTGAAGTTGGAATTTGTTCTTGTTTGAATTCCACTTCAATTAACTTGGCTAGATATTGCATTAGGTGAATTCAGTACCTTAACATGACATGTCATTCATGTGAATGTGCATTGCATTGATTGTGTTCTCTCTTGTTGCCGGTAATTGTCCCCTCTCAGTAGACGACGTTCCGACGATTGTTCGATGACACCGATGAAGAACTATATTATCTTCAGAAGTGCCAGGCAAGCAAAACCCCCTTGTTCATTCCGATACAATCCCACTCTCTCGCTCCTGCTCTCTTTTATTGCATTAGGACAACATCGATTCAACTGTTACTTGCTGCGGTAGCTGAACCCTTTATCCTCTGCATGACCTGTCATTCCACAGTAATTAGATGAAACCCACTAGTATGAGTAGGAGTTGTTTGAGCCATGTTGTGCCTACTCAATCATGCTTGTTGTCATGTCTGCTACTTCTTAGAGTTGAGTCAGGTCTGATTCATCGAGAATGAATTGGAATGGTGTGAACATGTCCTACTGTGTGTGAGCTAAGTGTGTGAACACGATTTGGTAAAGGTAGCGGTGAGAGGCCATGTAGGAGTACATGGTGGGTTGTCTCATTGCAGCCGTCCTCAGGAACTGAGTTCTGTGTTTGTGATCCATGATACAGTTATTACCACGCATTGGGCCCAAACCAATGGACCCTCTCGGCTTCTTGACCACCCTTGTCCTCATCCGGGAGTTGCAAGTAGTTTCGTGTTTGTAGCATGTTTGGGGCCGACGCAACACCTGACCTTAGGGGTGGGTTGTGTTGCGGTAGGCACCGTGGGTCTGGTGTACCGATTCGCCTGCTTGGTGTCTCGGGAACCCTGCACACATCGCTCGGGCTGTATGGGAAACCTCGGCCGGACTCCCTGCGGATGGAACCCGAATAGGCGATAAACCTGGACTAGGGACTTGAGTGTTTAGGTAGGCCGTGGCCGACACCCACGTTGGGCTTCCGCTTGAAGGTTGCCGAGTACATGTCGTGTAAACGACGGTAAGTGGTGAGAGCGTGTGTGAAGAAGTACACCCCTGCAGGGTTTAATGATCTATTCAATAGCCGTGTCCGCGAAAAGGACTTCGGGTTGCCTATATCAGTTCATAGACAAGTGAAAGTGGATACTCTAAAATGCGCAAGATAAGCGTGAGTGCTATGGATGGCGTTCTCGTGGGGAGACGGAGCGGGTCCATAGTGGTGTATTGATATGGTGAATATGTGGACTCGTGTGCGCCACCTCAAAAGAGTTACTTGCAATGTAGTTCAGATAGCCACCGAGTCAAAGCTGGCTTGCTGCAGTCAAACTCCACCACCCCTTTTGATAATGATGCATATGTAGTTAGTTTCGATGTAAGTCTTGCTGAGTACAATTGTACTCACGTTTGCTTATTTTATGCTTTGCAGAGAGACGTCAGTCTCACTGGTAGTTCCACGTGGACTTCGACGTTTAGCTTGTTAACTCAGCTACGATCTTGTGCCCTCGGCAGATCTGGTAGATAGTCAGGCTTTCAGCCTTTTTCATTTATAGTTGTCTGTACTCGGACATGTTTTAGCTTCCGCTTGTGCTTTGACTTGTATGTTTCGAGTGTTGGGTCATGAGACCCATGTTTGTAATATCTCGCCTCGGAGCCTAATGAATAAATATTTGAGTCGAGAGTTATGTTGTGATGCCATGTTGTATTTACACATATTGAGCATATTGTGTGTATGTTTGAAATGCTTGGTACTTGTGGGATCCGACAATCTAGTTGTTTATCCTTGGCAGCCTCTCATATGGGGAAATGTAGTCTCGTGCTTTCGAGCGATAGTAGTCCGCTACAGCCCGGTTCACCGGAGTCCTGCTAGCCAAAGACTCCTGCTTGGACACTTGATCTGGCCGGCATGTGTTTCACTTCGTTCCTATGTCTGTCCCTTCGGGGAAATGTCACGCGGTGTTATTCGGAGTCCTGCCTAGCCTGCTACAGCCCGGAATACCGGAGTCCTGTTAGCCCAGTGCTTCAGCCCGAATTTATACGTTGATGACCGACATGCTCGATGTGATTCATGTATGCCTGTCCCCATAGGTTAGCGCCGCTTTGGGTTCACGACTAGCCATGTCGGCCCGGGTTCTTTGTCATATGGATGCTAGCGACACTATCATATACGTGAGCCAAAAGGCTAAACGGTCCCGGCCATGGTAAGGCGACACCGTGGGAATACCGTGCGTGAGGCCGCAAAGTGATATGAGGTGTTACCAGCTAGGTCGATGTGACTTGAATCGGGTCTCGACACAGCGTCCGGCCGCCTTATGGTCTCTGGCGACTGGATCTGGTTGTTAATCAAGTGATGAAGGAGTGGGATGTCGAAGCCCAGCTATGACAGGTTATTTAATAATGCGGTGAGAAAGTCTGGAGAAGAAATTCGAGGGTTAGAGCTTCATCATATACCCCGACTGAAAAATCAAGCTGCAGATGATTTGGCGAAGATAGGATCCAAAAGGGAAGCCATTCCCAGTAATGTATTTTTGGAGCACATTCACACACCTTCAGTGCAGGAGGATGCTTTCACAGAAGAAGCCCGGCAGCAAAAGAGTGCCAATGATCCGACTGAAGTTGAGATCCCAGCCGTGGTCGACCTAATTATGGAAGTGGTGGTCATCACTCCCGACTGGACGGTGTCGTACATTGCATATATCCTAAGGAAAGAGCTCCCAGAGAATGAAGAAGAGGCTCGACAGATCGTCCGACGATCCAAGGCCTTTACAGTGATCAAGGGACCGTTGTTCAGAGAAAGCGTGACTGGAGTCGGCCAGAAGTGCATCACGCCATAAGAAGGTCAGATGATTCTTGAGGATATCCACTCGGGGACCTGTGGCCATCATGCGTCCTCTCGGACCATTGTGGCTAAAGCATACCGAGCGGGATTTTACTGGCCAAAAGCAAACGAAATGGCAAAAGAAATAGTTGACAAGTGTGAAGGATGTCAGTTCTATTCCAACATGTTGCACAAGCCCGCCTCAGCCTTGAAGACCATTCCACTTGTCTGGCCCTTCGCTGTTTGGGGATTGGACATGATCGGACCGTTGAGAACTGGCAGAAGCGGCTTCACTCATTTGCTAGTAGCAGTCGACAAGTTCACCAAGTGGATCGAAGCCAAGCCCATCAAGAACCTCGATGCATGCATCGCTATCGGTTTCATCGAGAGTTGATATTCAGATATGGAGTTCGTGATAGCATCATCACCGACAATGGGTCAAACTTCGATAATGACAAGTTCAAAGCCTTCTGCGCCTCTCAAGGCACGCGGGTCGACTATGCTTCAGTGGCTCATCCTTAGTCGAATGGACAAGCAGAACGAGCAAACGGACTCATTCTCAAAGGGCTGAAACCATGGCTGATGTGTGATCTCAAGCACGCAGCAGGAGCTTGGGTCGACGAACTTCCGTCAGTTCTCTGGGGAGTGAGGACCACTCCTAATCGGTCGACTGGGAGAACTCCATTCTTCCTCGTCTATGGAGCTGAAGCAGTTCTGCCGAGTGACCTGCTTCACAATGCGCCTCGAGTCGAGCTATACTCTGAAGAAGAAGCGGAACAAGCTCGGCAAGATGCAGTCGACCTCTTGGAAGAGGAGAGAGAAATGGCCCTGATCCGCTCGACTATCTATCAGCAAGACTTGCGTCGGTTCCATGCCAGAAATGTGAAGAGTCGAGCCTTCCAAGAGGGAGATTTAGTCCTCCGAGTGGATCAACAGAAACCACACAAGCTCGCCCCAACTTGGGAAGGTCCCTTCATCGTCACAAGAGTCCTCCACAACGGAGCATATCATCTCTACAACGTTGATCGCCAGATCGACGAGCCTCGAGCTTGGAACGCGGAGCTGCTCCGCCTTTTACACTTAAAACTCACTGTTGAGATGTAATAAAAGTACTTTTGTAGTTTGTTTATCTAAGACAAGAATGTTATAATTTTCCCAGTGATTGTTATTGCTTTTTGTTGAAATTTCCCCCAGTGGGTGGCTTAGTCGCGAATCCGATTCGCCTAAGTTTGTAAAAAAAATCCTTTCCGAGTGCGAGCCAGTCTCTCACTCGGGGGCTTAGCTGCGAATCCGCTTCGCCTAAGTATTCAAAATACTACCGAGTGGCGAGCCAGCCTCCCACTCGGAGGCTTAGCTGCAGTCCAAGTACTCGCCTAAGTATTCAAAATCCTATCGAGTGGCGAGCCAGCCTCCCACTCGGAGGCTTAGCTGCAGTCCAAGTACTCGCCTAAGTATTCAAAATCCTACCGAGTGGCGAGCCAGCCTCCCACCGGAGGCTTAGCTGCAGTCCAAGTACTCGCCTAAGTATTGAAAATCCCACCGAGTGGCGAGCCAGCCTCCCACTCGGAGGCTTAGCTGCAGTCCAAGTACTCGCCTAAGTATTCAAATCCCACCGAGTGGTGAGCCAGCCTCCCACTGGGGCTTACAACAGCCCAAGGATTCGCCTTAAACATCCAAAGTAATAAAATCCTACCGAGTGGAGAGCAAACCTCCCACTGGGGCTTAGCTGCAGCCCAGTGCTCGCCTAAGTAATAGAAATCCTACCGAGTAGCGAGCAAACCTCCCACTCGGGGGCTTAGCTGCAGCCTAGTGCTCGCCTAAGTAATAAAAATCCTACCGAGTGGAGAGCAAACCTCCCACTCGGAGGCTTAGCTGCAACCTAGTGTTCGCCTAAGTAATAAAAATCCTACCGAGTGGAGAGCAAACCTCCCACTCGGGGGCTTAGCTGCAGCCCAGTGCTCGCCTAAGTAAGGAATTCATCCCAATCCGCAAGGACGACGAGGTGCAGGTCGACTGCTACCTCCTCCTTCGGAGCTTCGCCACAAGTACAACGTGCGGTCCATCCCAATCCGCAAGGACGACGAGGTGCAAGTCGACTGCTATCTCCTCCTTCGGAGCTTCGCCACAAGTACTACGTGCGGTTCGTCCCAATCCGTAAGGACGACAAGGTCAGTCGCAGTCTGTGTTCCATCTCTGCCTGCAAGATAGATGAAGCACAAGTCGACTGGAATTTCAACGGAATATCTTCCGAATGAGGAATAAAGTTCTCTCGAAGGCAAACAAAGCATGTTAAAGGAAAAATCAAGTTCGGATAAACGTCCTACGGATCAAAAGGTGCTCGGGCGTTAAGCCTGTTAAAGTTTATCGGTTATAGAAACCACTCGGCATTCCAAGGAAAATTTAAAGTGGGACTTAGAAGTTTTTTACTCCTCCGGCGGAGGACTGGAAGGTGCAACAAACGGGTAGCAGCAGCGATGAAAGTCTCCATGAAAGATCTGAAGTCGTGCTTCCTGGTATTGGCAACCTTGAGAGACACCAGCTTGTCCACTTGCGCTTATTTGCAGTGGACACAAACCAGAGATAGAGCAACATCAGCACCACACCTGGCAGAAGACTTTTTCCATTCCTGCACTCGACTTGGAACCTCATTCAGTCGAGTCATCAGGGATTCAAGATCATTCTGAAAAGTCTGTTCTGGCCAGAGAGTCGAGTCGATCCGCGACACCGCAACTTTCAGTCGAGCAAGATAATCCACCACGCTAGCAACGCGAGACTCCAGTCGGAGCACATTCATAGCAGCTTCGTCCTTCACAGGAGAGTTGATGGGGTCCAAGCTGGTTTCCACTCGACTGGTTTCTTCTTCAAAGTTTTGGCAGAATTCTGAAAACACAGCTCAGACTCAAAATAACGATCATGTGATGAGCCGGTGAGAGCAAGACAGTCGGATAAAAGAGATTACCTTCAAGCATGAGAAACAGCTTCTTGGCGAGCCCTCCAAGATAAATCTCCAGGTCATTTCTCTTCCCCGCCAGTTGGCTAGCCTTGTCAGACAGAACAATCTTCTCGTTCTTCAGTCGACTAACTTCCTTGTTAGCCGCGTCAAGAGAAGCTTTCAGCTTGGCATTTTCATCTTCGAGTTTGTCGACTAAGGCAAGCTTCTCTTCAGCGAGCTTTGTTTTCTCCAAAGCCGCCTTCTGTGCCTCTGCGAGGTCAAGGTCCTTCTTCTTCAAAGTCTCTTCCAGTTTATCTGCAAAGCAACAATGAGAACAGAGTTGAGAATGAGCAGAAAAACAAAGGTAGTCGTCAAAAATTCTCACCAGCCATACCTTTTGCTTCATCCTTTGCCTTCTGCAAATTTTCCTGAGCAAGCTTCAAATCGAGGTTGAGCTGGATCTGCTTGTTCTCTAACTCAGTATAGCGAGCCACAAGCTCGCAAGATTTCTGCAAAGAGACAACCAACGAAAGACATCAAAGACAGATCACTTCCAAGTGATTATGGAAAAATAGTAGCATTTCTAAGACTACAGTCGAATCAAAACATTCGACAGTAGTCTCGGGGACTACACCCAGCGGGTGCACTCAGCGTGCCCCCACTGGTTTACCGATTTGGTTCAACCAGTCGACCAAAAGAGGCAAAAGTTATGATTCTAAAACCATGGCTAATTGTCAGCGGTCAGTCAGTATATATATATATATATATATATATATATATATATATATATATATATATATATATATATATATATATATATATATATATATATATATATATATATATATATATATATATATATATATATATATATATATATATATATATCAGCACCACACCTGGCAGAAGACTTTTTCCATTCTTGCACTCGACTTGGAATCTCATTCAGTCGAGTCATCAGGGATTCAAGATCATTCTGAAGAGTCTGTTCTGGCCAGAGAGTCGAGTCGATCCGCGACACTGCAACTTTCAGTCGAGCAAGATAATCCACCACGCTAGCAACGCGAGACTCCAGTCGGAGCACATTCATAGCAGCTTCGTCCTTCACAGGAGAGTTGATGGGGTCCAAGCTGGTTTCCACTCGACTGGTTTCTTCTTCAAAGTTTTGGCAGAATTCTGAAAACACAGCTCAGACTCAAAATAACGATCATGTGATGAGCCGGTGAGAGCAAGACAGTCGGATAAAAGAGATTACCTTCAAGCATGAGAAACAACTTCTTGGCGAGCCCTCCAAGATAAATCTCCAGGTCATTTCTCTTACCCGCCAGTTGGCTAGCCTTGTCAGACAGAACAATCTTGTCATTCTTCAGTCGACTAACTTCCTTGTTAGCCGCGTCAAGAGAAGCTTTCAGCTTGGCATTTTCATCTTCGAGTTTGTCGACTGAGGCAAGCTTCTCTTCAGCGAGCTTTGTTTTCTCCAAAGCCGCTTTCTCGTGCTCTCTGCAAGGTCAAGGTCCTTCTTCTTCAAAGTCTCTTCCAGTTTATCTGCAAAGCAACAATGAGAACAGAGTTGAGAATGAGCAGAAAAACAAAGGCAGTCGTCAAAAATTCTCACCAGCCATACCTTTTGCTTCATCCTTTGCCTTCTGCAAATTTTCCTGAGCAAGCTTCAAATCGAGGTTGAGCTGGATCTGCTTGTTCTCTAACTCAGTATAGCAAGCCACAAGCTCGCAAGATTTCTGCAAAGAGACAACCAACGAAAGACATCAAAGACAGATCACTTCCAAGTGATTATGGAAAAATAGTAGCATTTCTAAGACTACAGTCGAATCAAAACATTCGACAGTAGTCTCGGGGACTACACCCAACGGGTGCACTCAGCGTGCCCCCACTGGTTTACCGATTTGGTTCGACCAGTCGACCAAAAGAGGCAAAAAGTTATGATTCTAAAACCATGGCTAATTGTCAGCGGTCAGCCGCAGTAAAATATAGTCGACTGCACGCAGTCGACCATAGTCTCGGGGACTACACCCAGTGGGTGCACTTAGCGTGCCCCCACCGATTTTACGGTTCCATTCGACTTGGTCCGTCCAGGTTGAGTGTAGAAGATCAGAGCATAAAGACTATAGCCGATCGCACGCGATGACCATAGTCTCGGAGACTACACCCAGTGGGTGCACTCAGCGTGCCCCCACAAAAGTTCAATCGACACACACACCCAGTGGGTGTACAGATATGGAAATCTCCAGAAAGAAGCAGTTTCAGGTAGCATATCCTAACAAAGCAAGCAACGACTGACTTACTTGGACATTGCTCTGGAGAGCTGAACTAGCATCATAGGCCACCTGACTAGCCTCTCGGACCGCTTTCACCTGCTCCATCATGATCCCTACCTGGCGTATGGCCTCCTTAGCAGCACTTACTTGGTCTTCCGGGACGTGGTGTGTAGCAAAGAGAGATGGTGGATCAACAATGACGAAGTGGGTCGGGCACTTGTCGGTGCCGTACAATGAAGACACGAAGTCCGAGTGGGGTTGCCTCCTCGAAATTAGCGCCTCGAATCGCCATGACTTGAGCAGCCTTGCCAGCAGAGCACTTTCTTGTTCTTCCTCTTCCTCAATGGCGCTTCCTCGTCATCATCGGGGAGATCAATGACGTGAGGCGGAACTACAAGAAAGATTCAGAAGTAAACATGGAAGTCCAATCGACTAAAAGCTCCAGTCGACTAAAAGCTAAACCTCGTGGATCTTACCAAGGTTGAGGTGGCGATCCTCCATTTCTGATCTTCATGCTTGACTGAAGTCTCGGAGGTAGCGGCGCTGTAGATTTCAAGAATCGGCTGATCAGTCATCAAGTCGACCAAAAGTTCACTCATGTTGAACAAGGAAATACAAGGTTCTGTTGGTTACCCGGAGATGGTGGGGATGACCATTCGCATCTTGGGCAGGGCCTTCGCCGGCTTTGACGACGTCGCTCGAGGTTGCTTCGGCGGTTTCTCAGTCGGCGCGGGAGAAGTTGTCCTAGGTCGCTTCGTCGACTGCCCGGTGGGCACAACAGCTTTACCGCGCCCGGCCGCCGGGTCATGCGTCAGCTTGGACCTTCCCTCCGAGCGAGGAGGATCGACGTCTTCCTCCTCTTCCTCCTCCTCCTCCTCGTCATCAGAGCTATCATCCTCCTCATCCTCCTCGCCGTTGGACTCCCATTCCTCCGGACTTTCACCTCCACTTCCTTCTTCTTCTTCGACTGTTTCCTGCGCCCCGTTGGGCATCGAGTACATCTCAGTGGTGACCTAGAAGGCAACAAAACAAGGTGAAAGTCAGTTGACGAATTGGCATCAAAACAGAATGTATGCAGCAGAATCACAGTCGGAGATAAGTGGTTATACCTGGTCTGGTTGGTAACTCTGGTCGAGTGGTGGAATCCTCCTAGCTCCGCGAGGGTTGTCTTTGTTTCCTGTGATGGCAGTCATCCACTTCTCCAGCGTGGCGTCATCGACCTCCTCTGGATGGACCCGAGTGGTATCATCCGTACCAGAGTACATCCACATCGGATGACCTCGGTATTGAAGTGGCTGAATACGCCGTCGGAGAAAAACCTCCAGGAGATCCATGCCGGTCACCCCATCGCGAATAAGCTGGACTACACGCTCCATCAGCAACTTTACTTGGGCCTTCTCCTCTGGTAACACCTTCAGGGAAGATGGCTTGTTCACTCGAGTCATGGAGAAAGGAGGGAGTCCGGTCGATCGCCCGGCGCCGGCTGGTCTTGGCATAAAACCAGGTCGATCGCCACCTCTAACCGAGTCGGGAGAGTCATAGCTGAAAGGCGCTCTTCCCCTCATCCGACCCCGAGTCCCCCACATCTGGATTACTTGGGTCATCTCGTCATTCGGGCTTGTTTTCTTCACCGTCTGAGAGCGACAGGTGAATATGTGCTTGAAGAGACCCCAGTGCAGTCGACAACCCAAGAAATTCTCGCATAGCGAAATGAAAGCAGCAAGATAGACAATGGAGTTCGGAGTGAAATGATGGAGTTGCGCTCCAAAAAAGTTCAAAAACCCCCGGAAAAAAGGATTTGGCGGCAGAGAAAACCCCCGGTCTACGTGGGTGGCCAGGAGGACACACTCACTCTCTTCAGGCTGCGGTTGCCACTCCGTGCCCGGAAGCCTCGCCGACCCATGGGGGATCAGTCCTTCATTGGCCAGATCGGCGAGATCCTTCTCGGTGATGGTCGAGCGGATCCAGTCTCCTTGGACCCAGCCCTGCGGCAGCTTGGACCGCGAAGAGGAGCCGCCCCGACTGGGCGCTCTCCCCTTGGCCTTCGCCGCCGCCTTCTTCACCCGTTCCAGGGCTGCGGTCTTCTCCTTCACCATGGTTGCCGGCGAGGCAAGTACCGAGCATCGGCGCTGGACAGACGAAGAGCGCGGCGAGAAGGTTTGGAGGCGGAGAGAGGAGAAGTCTGAGGTCGCACTGTTCAAAATGCCCTGTCCAACGCTTTATATGGGGCCGCTTCCGAGTGGCTGACCGGTAGGCCCAGGCAATCCCGTCACAATCCCACAACAGGCGCGCACGATACGTGGCGAAAAAGGTGGCGCGAAGATCGAGGTGTCATCGTCTTATCCCATCCGAGTGCCGCGGTTTTCTCCGCTTCGCGCGCTTCCCAAAATTCGGATCCCGCAAAATCCGCTAACCGCAGAGCAACTCGTCAGATAACAGATTTCCTTTGATCCATCGCTCGGAAATCCTCAGGTTCACGGAGTTCACTCGACAAACGTGAAGAATGGATTAAGGCGACTGAAAGAGAAGTTGATGCCATCACTAAAAGGTCGTTGATCCAGAGTAAGACGCACTCACAACACGAAGAACGGGTCGGAAAGATTATCAACTCCTTCCTCACTCAAACCTCGATCCATTCGGGGGCTAATGATGAAGTCATATACCCGGGGTAGGGTCATAGACCTGCCCAAAGGTACCCTCCACAAGGACACTCACAAGAGAAGCAGCCTTCCAATGACCGGTAGGTTTCGGTCGGATGATTCAAAGACACTCGACCATGAAGACCCACTCGACCACCAGGAGTCCAAGAGCCACTCGGTACCCAACGGTCTGTAGTTAAAATAGTCTTTATGACCTTAATGACGCTTTATGTAAGGCGTTACCAAGAACGCCTAGCTTTAACGCACCTTAAACCCTCTACTACGTGGGCTGGCTGGGGTCTGGCGCACTCTATATAAGCCACCCTCCACGTAGAAGGGTTCGCACTCTGTAACACATACGATATAATCCAATCGACCGCCTCCGGCTCCGAGACGAGGGCTATTACTTCCTCCGAGAAGGGCCTGAACTCGTAAATCCTTGCGTATACAACTACTCCATAGCTAGGATCTTGCCTCTCCATACCTACCCCCATTCTCTTGTCATACTTAGAACCACGACACTCAGCGCTGCCACGAACTTGCGCAGGGCGCCGCACCTTGAGGGATCCAGATCTGACCCCGCAGCCCGCCACAGGGCAACAGCCGCCGAGCATCACCGCCACCGACGCCCTCTGCCGCGCGGCCCTCCCGCCAGGACGAGAGGCCGCCGCCCCGGAGCGGCGCTGATCTAGAACCACCTGGCGGCTGCGACACCGGCGCGGGAACAGAGCCGACGAAGAGAGCCCCGCCGCCGCCTTTCCCTGGTCACGCGCCGGCCACCGTTTCCTCGGCGCGCGGCAGGGGGGGGGGAGGACCGCGGCGCGCGATTAGGTTTTCCCAGTCGCCAGAGGAGGCGACGCGGGGGAGATAGCTGCAAATAAACTGTCGTTCCAGTGAGCCAACTAATTCGAGCTGCAAATATATGAAGTCCGAGAGAAGCCAAGAACACATGCACCATCGCTATGGGTACCACATCCATGTTACGACAATGTCCTTGTCTAGCAGCGACCATTGGGATGTCCTCATTTTCATAATCCGCAGCAGGACTCGATGCAAAAGAAATGTGTGGCAGTGTTAGGGCATCTCCAACGCGCGGTGCTTGGAGAGGCGCCATGATTCTTTTCCTATTGAATTCCTGGTCGATCGACGGTTGATGCCGTCAAATCCGAGCACCGGGCGCTGCATCGACGCAAAGAGATGCATCGGGCGCTTCGCTCCTTTCTCTCCCGCATGCGGCGCATAGCCAGCTTAATTAGCGTTCAATTAGCACTGGCAGTTTAGCGTCTTGCGTTGTAAGACATGGGCGCCTAGATTTTTTTAATTTAATAATACTTTCTTTTCGTCTATAAGCGCCTACTCAAGCACCGGGCATTATACATGCCCTTAGCACTAATCTTGACCACCGCGTCGTGCGGCGAGCTGCCGTGCGTACGGCCGAGTGGTCACATGGAGCCGACAACTGAAGCAGCGAGCCGTGCGCTCGTGGCCAGGTCGTACGGCAACAGCGTACGTGCCACGTCCCGTGGAGTGCATGCATCGTGGTTGTTAGTGCATGTGTGGCTGTTAGTTGGGCAAGTGCTGATTGTGGACATGCATGTTTTTTTTTTTTTTTTTGAGGGGATGTGGACATGCATGTTGGTAGGAATCAGTGAGTTGGTTCGTGGCCATGGCCAAGCGCGGCGTCTAGCTTATGCGTACATGAGGCCTTTGTACTGCTATTTAAACAGTTGTGGTGCTGTGTAGATTTTCGAGTAGCTAGGACTAGGAGAAACAATGTAGTTTCGAGTAGTCTCTCGTGTGGGTGTGTCAGTGGTGGTTCCCGGGGCTGCCGTCGACGTTGTGAGTCGTAGCGTCGATTCCGTGTACGTATGTGCGTGAGTGCTGGGTGTTTGTCATCATGTTTTTGTTCTGTTCGTGAGTCAGAGTATATGCCAGGATACAAGCGTTTGGCACTGCGACGTTCGTGGCTGGCAAATCAATCTTGTCTTTGTTCATCTTCATCTCTTCCGTCTGGCCTTCATCGCCGAAGGGCTGATTCGGCGTGTGTCGCCTGTGGGCAGTCCCAATCTCACCCTAATCTTAATTTGCCGTCGTCGGAGTTGTTGCAGCTCCTATTGTCGTCATTGTCATGGCCTTCGTTATGGCCTCCCTGATGTGAACACCGCTGCATGCCTCATCTCCGCACGAATAAGGCCATCTTCCACGTCTCCAGCGACACACGTCACTTTTTCTTCTCTAGTTGCGGCAACATGCGCCATCTAGTCCAGCGACACACGCCGTTGATCGCCTCACGCCGGGTCACGGAGCTAGACCTCCGCCTCCGCCTCACCAAGGCAGCCGCAGCTGCACGAACCTGCACAAGCCGATACATGGCCCGGGGCTTCACCGTGCAGAAGTGGCCACGCTCGCCGTGGTCTCACCGCGCGCCGCCTCCGTGTTGTGGCTTTGATACCAATTATTGGGACAAACCCTCCAGTGACAAACACCAATCAACCCTTCAACGTCTCGAACACCGGATGAGAGAGACAAACTCGAGACACACGAGTGTTTCCAACGACGAACGTGTCGCTGCATGAATGGCGTTTTTTTTCTTGAGCACAAACTCGGCTCGCCAACACACCGCCGCTGAGAACACACGCGTACACACGCGACTACATCTCTAGCTCTGGCCGCCCTCACGGCCACAAGCACCACTCTGACAACGGCCGGTCATGCATGTAGCTAACAAAACTATCCATGCATACTAGTAAAAGTCATGATTATCCTAACAGGCGGGTCTGGCCGCCTCCAGGAGAGCACAACTATTACCGACCATGGCGGTGGCCACATCGTCATGCTGATTTAGCCAACACCTATCTCGTGGGCAAGGCCCAACATAGAGGACATCCTAGTACTATATCACGGGCGAATGATTCCTACACACGCGATTGATTTTTGTAGATCTAGTACTAGTTTTGATGACAGAGCTACAGTAAGAAAATTGGGAAAGAAGGGACTGCTCTGTTTAGAGGTCTGTGTGGTCATGTGACATCTTTTGGACTAGGTATCTCTTGATCAGAACAACAACACGATCATATATGAAAATTTTCCCACGCCATTGGAGTGCAAGCGAGCACGGTCGTCGGTAGAAGGCAAGTCTCCGTCGTGCCACAATGTCAAAGACGAAGAGATCAAAACTATAATCCCACTTGTGATCTCAGTCGTTCCTAACCGAACTAGTGGGCACTTTTCAAGTTTCCATTGGTTGTTGCTTTCTACAATATAGTTCACCAGGAATCAATGTACTACATGGTATGTGCTCCACAACATTCGGTTCTCACAAGTATGGCTATGTTTCTCTTGTCCTTTTTCGAAGTACCAGTTGAAGTACGGAAAAGGCTAGATTTCTATCGATTGCGCTTCTTCTGGCAGAGCGATGAATTAAAAAGAAAATACAGACTCGTTAAGTGGGATATCATTTGTAGACTGAAAGACCAAGGGGGTCTCGGAATTAAAAATTTAGAGGTGAAGAACAAATGTCTTCTCAGCAAGTGGTTGTATAAGTTATCTGTAGAGACGGATGCCACAAGGGCCCAGATTCTTCGTAATTAGTACCTTCTGTCCAAAACCTTGTCCCAGGTGATTGTAAGACCGACTGATTCATCATTTTGGAATGGACTGATGCGAGTGAAATCAGTCTTTTTTAACAGGACAAAATTTGTAATTGGAAATGGAACTTCCACAAGATTCTGGAAGGATACCTGGCTAGGGAGACGCCCCTTGCAATCCAATATCCTTCTCTCTATAATATTGTTCAGCGAAGGGACTCTTACGTTGCAACAGTACTATAGTCCAATCCTCTTAATATTCAATTCAGGAGGACGCTAGTAGGAAACCGTTGGGAAGCTTGGCTCCATCTTGTGAGTAGATTGATGGATGTCCAACTTTCTCAACAACCTGATGAGATGCGCTGGAAACTAGCTAAGAATGGGGAGTTTTCGGTTAAATCCATGTATTTGGATATTGTCAATGCTAGCGTCATTCCTAGTTCGAAACATATTTGAAAAGTCAATGTGCCCTTAAAGATCAAAGTGTTTATGTGGTTTGTCCATAAACAGGTCATCCTAACTAAGGACAATTTGGCGAAGCGCAACTAGACTGGATCTAAAAGATGTAGTTTTTGAGATAGTGATGAATCAATCAAACACCTCCTTCTTGACTGCCCTTTGACAAAAAAATTGTGGAGGTCGGTCCACATAGCCGTTAATATAACTCATCTGAATTCCATCAACACATTATTTGGGACGTGGCTAGATGAGATTGACGCAAAAACATCGAGGCATATCCGTGTAGGAGTATGTGCTTTATTATGGGCAGTTTGGAACTGCAGAAATGACTTGGTCTTTAACAGAACAACAAATATTCATTTCTTGCCGGTTGTTTTCAGGGCCACTACACGCATCCGTATGTGGTCGCTACTCACTCCGACGGAGGCCAGGGAGCATTTGGTTACTAGATCTATCCGATGGGAGACGGTAGCACGGGCTATCTTCAATCGGTTTGGATGGCGGTCATGTAATAGGATAGGTGTTTAGTTTCCTATCTGCTATTTTGCCTGCCGGTTGTGGCTGTCCTGTTTTTGCTTTCATGCTCTTTTTGAGCATTTGTTCCTTTTGTTTGACACCTCGAGACTTATGTTAGACCTTTTGATTATCAATAATATGGCCGTATGCATCGTTTTGATGCAAAGGCCGGGGCAAAGCCCCTTTTTGAAAAAAAAAGTGCTCCACAACATTCAGTCATGCAAACTAACTGCTTATTAATTGTGCATGTGGGTGCATATATGTTACCCGTCTGCCTTCACCCGAGGAGAATCATTGTCTGTTAGGCAACACTCACTTTTCTAGCTATCATGCGTATCAAGCAATCATGCATGGGAGAGGCCAATTGTAGTAGTATAAAACTAGATGAGATGAGACGGGAAGAGTATGCAATATATTACTATAGTAGGGAACGTGAGACGCCGGGAATCAGAGCACTGGTCTTGCTTCACCTCACAAGTCTCTCATGTATCCCTAGGACTAGGGACACTTTCATATTTGATACCAAACACACAATACACGTGAGGCTTCATTACGGATAGGTGCGGGAGGCGAAATTGAAAGGAACAAACTCCTCCACGTGCCATGCTCAAGAATGAACTTAAGTAATTAATTAATGTGCATGAAACTTTGCATATACTGGTAGTTGTGTTCATGACTTCCAAAAAGACCGGCTCAGATTAATCTCTCCTGGCCAAAGGAAATCTCAAGAGGTGGGCTGATGAGATCAGCCCCGCGGCCGTGCTTGTACCATGGTGCCAACTCCGCAACAGTAGAACCTAGTAGTTAGGAAGATCTCTTGCTTGCCTACTTGAGGACGCGGCTCATTAGTGACCTCTGCTGTCACCGACAATAAGAGGCCCTGACTTATTCCCTTCGTTCTAAAATAAATGTATGTTTAGCACTTCATCCACAAAAAAGTGTACTTCTATCTTTTCAATGCATTTTAAGATTGAAAAAATTGCTTGTCTCTCATCACACGAGAATCAAGATTCAAGACCAATAACATTCAACACATAGTCTTCTAAATTTCTACATGCAATTGGCTCATTGGGGGTGGAATAATTAAATAGGAGAAAGATGGTGGCTTGCACCTTTCCAATACATTTTATACTCCACTTCATAATCTATCTTAAAATTTTATATCTATACTTATTCTAGTGCAAAGGGAGTATTTAGAAAAATGTTATGTAATTGATAAATAAAAGGTTGCTTTCTTTCTTCATAAGTGGAGCCATATACAGTTGTAACCGCAATGACTAAGTTATGTTTGTTTTTAGCTACTCAAGTAATATTTCTCAAAAGAAAATCTAGTAACAAAAAAGGTTTTGATCTCCCATCTAATTGTTTCTAACACATCAATATTCACTCCAACCAAAATGTATTCCTAAGGATCTCCAGGTTTTGCTGGATGAGGAGGTGTTTCGCTTTGTCCATTGTATACTCGTTCATGTCAATTCTTGTGCTTTGTCTTGTGGGACACCTCACGGACACTCCACATATTTTCCTTTTTATTGTCCTTCTTTCAAAGCGCTATCTCCCAGCAAAACTGCCCCTTGAGTTCAAGTTTGTCAAGGTAGCCATGTGGGCATTGAGTTTTGTGGTAATTGCATCAATTTGTTCTTTTGTCTAGAAACAGAGACAAAAGATCTGCCTCGTCTCAATAATAAAGAAGGAGTGTAAAACATAGGTATGAGGTCCATTACTCCTGCACAAATGGTCTAAATCTAAGTTATCAAAGCTAGCCCTGCACAAAGATAGCACCAACGTTGAGATTAAACCAACCGTGAAGTTCTTCTATAACCGGGCATCTGCATTTTTCCACTGATTTTTCTAATGAAAATAACAGAATTCTTACAAAGATACCAAAAGTACATGTCGAAGGGAAAGAAGAGAACCCGCCTAGAACTAAGCTCATTTAATGTCCGGGACAGGCTAGCCCGCCCTTCCCATTCTGTCAGTTAGGCCATCCATCATTTAGTGGAATCAGTTCGAGTCTTCGGAAAGACATGGACGTATATTCGTTGCCCCGGCCGCCGTGCCCCCGGCCATCCAGCACGTGCCGCAGAACAACCACCAAATCACCGCATAGCCAGAGTCAGCTAGCACCTCCCCCGGTTGAACGCCGTTGTGCATGCCGTCATCCCCCGCCTCGTGGCCTGGCACCGTTGGTGTGCCTCTTCGCTCCCTCCACCTATCACTACCCAGAACCGATTCAGTCGTCCTCTTCCACCCTGCTACCGCCACCAATACCATATCGAATTTGCTCACTGCGTAGACACTTACACAAAGCCTGTACATACATATATATAAGTTGTCAGTGTCAGTGCAAACAACAGTCAGGCAGACAACGGTCCACTCTCTCGCACCTTTAGAAACCATGAGTACATACGCACCGTCGATCCACCTTGATTGATTACTCTCTCCGTCCCGGCCGACCATGCGGAACTCCGTGCACGTCCCAGCCGCGGTGGAGGCGCTGCTGGGCCACCCAGTGGCGGCACTATCGGAGAGGCCAGCGCCGAGGCTGTCGCGGCTGCTGGTGAACGTGACGGTGGAGTGGAGCCTGTGGCCGGTGCATGTGCTGCTAGGCGCCTGTTGAATATATGTGTTATGTGCATATTGTGTATTGGGTCCGTCTCCTAATTTCTTGTACGACAAATCTATCCACCAGTCGACTGTAATTTTGCTTCAGATCCGCACGAGGTCAAGGACGTCAGATGCGCATCGTGCGGCGGAAGGTTCTCCTGGCAGTTATTACGCGCAGGGCTGGTTGAGACCTGTGGCTTTGAGCGAGAAAAAAGAGTCGCTGACGTGGGGTTCGATCCCACAACGCTGGCTTAAACATACAGCGCTGATAGCCATCTGTCTTTCTGTTCGATTGTTGCCTGTTAGCTAGGAAAAGCCAAACTATTTGACGTTGACTTTGTTACTGGTTAGCAACCACGTACAATTCCTTTTGAGTTTCCTAGCTTTTTCTAACGCCGGTAATTACAGATGCTCAAATCATTCATCGTTTAGCCTTTTGAAACTATACTCTGACTTGGAAAAAAATCACACTAATATCATTTAAGAGCATCTACAACAGGACTTACCGAAACCGGCACTCTATATGCCCGCAGGTGCGCCCAGGCTTGTCCGTGGATAGTGACCGGATAGTCCTCAAATGGTTGCGTCCACAGCCGCATATCTCATATCCAGCATTCTATATCCATACTAAAATATGCAACGAAACTTGTAGTACGTAGATCATCAAACGGACAAATTCGACAGAAAATAGACATATAAATCGACAGCAAACGGGCATAATTCACATCTAAACATCACCAAAAGTTCAGCCGTCTGACAAATTCTAACTAGATTAGTAGTACAATCTAGATTATAGAAACAGATAGAGGATCGAGCTTCACCACTTCCTCGCCGGTCCTTGGCCCTTTCGGTCGTCGACGCTGATATAGGGGTCCGTGGCAGGAGGTGGGTCGTTGTCGGAACCGTCGTCATTGGAGGAAGAGGAAATGACGATGTCACCCTTCAAGCGTCTGACGACGCGGTCCTGCTTACGCTTGACTTTCGCCACCCTCGTCGCCTCCGCTGCCTCCCTCTTGGACTGCTCAATGCGGAGCCGGAGTGCCTTGGCGTTTATCATCCGGAGCCGCCTGACGTCCTTCTCCGTCGTCGTAAGTGACCGATGGTACACCCATTGGAGGAGCCGCTCCTTCTCGCCGAGCACCGCCGGCATCCCACGACTGCGACGGGAGGACAAAGTGTTGAACTTACATGAACCACAAACCTGATAACTTATATACAAACACCGTGGTAACTTACTGCAAGGGAAAATTGGTTGAAACATACCCTCGGACGGGTGTTGTTGTTGAAAACATACCCCTGATAACTTATGTGTGAAGAGCATGGTAATTTATGAATCACACACCTGATAACTTGCGTACAAACACTGTAATAACTTTTGCGGGGTGGGGCCGGGTTGTTGTAATATTCCCTTGATTACTTCTGTATAAATAGCATGGTAATTAATGCACCATAGATCTGATAACTTGGGTGCAACACGTTGATAACTTTTGACGCACAATAATATAGTTGAGGAAACATACCCCGGAAATTTTTGTGCAAATTACATGGTAATTTATGCACCGCAGACCTGATAGCTTACGTACAAATACGGTGATAAGTTTGCCCCGGCAACTCATGTGTAAATAGCATGGTAATACATGCACAACTTAGTGATAACTTACATCACTAGTAGAAAAAGGGCCTATAGTCCCGGTTGGTGAGGGCCTTTAGTCCCGGTTCATGAACCGGGACTAAAGGGTCGGTACTAATACCCTCGCCCTTTAGTCCCGGTTCTATCCAGAACCGGGACAGATGGCCCTCCACGTGGCCTGTCCGCTGAGCCCAGGCAGGAGGGCCTTTGGTCCCGGTTGGTGGCATCCACGCGTCAGCATTTCTTTGGCTCTGGTTTTTGTTTTTTTTTTCAAAATGGGGGGTTGGGGGGTTTTGGGGGGGTTAATTTAGGTGTTTCATGTATTGTGCTATAGCTAGCTAATTAATAGAGAAAAGTGTCCTTTCTTTTGTCTGTGCTTGGTCGACGCTACGTACTATACATACGTATAGAGAGGACTAACTAGACATGCTAGCTAGCTAGTAATTAAGCAAACAGAAGATCGTCATGAACATATATGCATACAGAGAGAAGTGATATCGACCACCTCTCCTTCTCCGAGAGATTGGTCGAACAACAAGTTCTCGATATCTATCCGACACTACCGCTACATATATACAATAATTATCTTTTACAATACGGACGCGTGGTCCACATAGTATTCCCGCCTTCAGCGATCACATGGTCAAGAAAGAATGCCGCCAATTCCTCTTGAATTGCTCGCATGCGATCTGGTGCTAGGAGTTCATCCCGCTTCAAACATCTAATTTTAAGAAAGGGTCACACACACACACACACACACACACACACACACACACACACACACACACACACACACACACACACACACACATATATATATATATATATATATATATATATATATATATATATGAATGAAACAAACTCAACACTAATGATGGTAATAAAATAAAATTGTGAATATTTTTATTTACGCACTTCAAATTGTTTGTCGGAGTAGCCCTCTCACAGGTCGTGTGGCGGATGGACTCGCAAACGTAGTATCCACAGAAATCATTCCCTTGTTCCTGCCACAACCACTTTACAAGAAACAGAGGTCAATCAAACTGATAATTAGCAAGCACATGCTAAATGGTATTGATGAAACTAGCGCTTGAATCACTAGGAGATGCGCGTGGAATATGCTACTATATAGTACTTACTTTGGTGTCTAAATTGCAGCTTCTTCGGTAGTCCCGAGCTTTTTTGGTGAATTTTCCCCAAGCCCTGCCATACAAAGAAAACAATTACTTGATATCAGAAATGAACAAAGTTGCTGATATGGTGGATAATGATCGATTTAACTTACTTCTCGAGCATTTCAGTCATTTCCGCATACTCCTTGGGATCTTTTCGTCTCGAGTCTAAGACAGTTACTACTCCCTGCTCAAGCTTAATCTCTAGGAGAATATAGTGGAACCTACGCACGCATGCATAACTCATCAATATTACATTTCTATAACCTGACTAAATAAGGGAAACCGAATATGCCATAAGACAGTAACACTCACGTGTAGTTGTAAGGAAAGAGTATTGTATTTTGTGTTCATTTATTTCCAACGATCGTAGCAAGTTGGCCTCGGTTTCAATGCACGATATTTAACCTCATTTGCATCTATGAGATATGTGTTAATGAACCCATTATCACCTACTTGTTTTTTCTTCATTTCTGCGATCTTCAATCTGCATAATATAGTGAGGATATTTATAAATACATGCAATGAAAGAGCTGAGTTATATAGAGATACTTAATGACAGAAGTAGTACTACTTACAGACAATAGCAGGTGACCGTTGCTTTATCGAGGGCCAATTGATTGAAAAACTGATAGAACTCCTCAAATGGAATAGGCAACAGTTCAATTCCAAGGAGGTCATGCTCCTTTTTAACTCTCACATACAAAGTATTCCTCCCTCGAGACTCTTTGCAGGTTTTCATGTACCAATCATGCAATCTTCGTGATCATCGTTGTTAGAGAGCTTTCATCTTTGACGAGAGGCTTCCCGTACTCGTATCTTTGTATCTGCACCTCCAAGAAATCAAATTGTACATCGCTGGGCAGGTAATCTTCAGGATTGCCATAACCGGCACCATCCTCGGATCGACGATGTCGCTAGCAGGCACCTTGAGCGGGGGCACGATTGCCGCTTGTTCGCCGAGCTGGGCAATTTGTTTCCCAGCTCGTCGTTCTTTCATCCTTTGATCACCGACAGTACTTCCCGATCTCTCCGCTTGGCAAATGCCTTTCCAATAATGCGCTCATAGTTGCCTTTCGCGGAGACTTGGGTGGTTTTGTCGGGGCAGCGAGTGCGCTTCGCTTTGACCGGATCTACCTTCTCCTCCGGAGGTGGATGTCTCTTTGCTTTCAACCCTTGAAACCAGTCATCCACTTCGGTCTGCGCGATCTTCGCGTTTTCCTCCTCGCTCCTCTCAGACGGTAACTTCTCCGAGTCTTTGAGAAGGACCGAATCAGATCTCCTCCCGCCTTTGGCTGTACTGCTAGACGCCGCAGAGCAGACGGAGCGGATGTCTTGTTTCCTTGCTTACGAGGCGGAGGAGAAGGACTACGACGCGCCGGAGCAGCCGGAGCGGGCGGCGGGTCTCTTCCGCCCTTGCCGACGAGGCAGAGAAGGAGGAGGCTGGCTGCCCGGACGCCGGTGCAGGCGGAGAAGGAGACGGAGTGCCGCCACGCCGGAGAAGGAGCCGCCGAGTGCCCCGATCGCCACTCACGGAGGAGGAGGCGGTGGAGGAGGCGGAGTGCCCTGACTCACGGAGGAGGAGGAGGAGGCGGAGGCGCCCATTCGGAAGGTTGATGAGATCCTTCCGCCATAGGCATGGAGTCTTTGAGCAGAACCCAGCCGATACTCCCTTCACCGGTAGGGTGGTAAAGCCGAGGTCCTCAAATCCTCTCGTTATTTCATCGACCATCACCTTAGCATATCCTTCTAGAATCGGCGGCAAGTGAAAAGTTGAGTCGGGTTTAGTAGGATAAACAGAGCCAACAGCCGCCTTGACCTTCAAATTGCTCCATTGCGCCATAAGGTGGCAACTTTCAGATCCGTGATAGCATCCACGGGATAGCTGGCAGGAGCCGTCAAGGCATGTTGCTCGGCTGAAGCAGCTCGGTGGAAGCCACGCTGCTTCTCCGCCGAGATGGCGGGTAGCTTCGGGAAGCTTCGCAGGTCGTTTGTTGTGATCTGCTGCTTCTCGTTCCTCTTCTCGTTCCTCTAGCCCCATTACCTTTCGTGCAGCGCCTGCATTAGGCTCGCTCCGCTTTCTTCCTCCTCTCATGGGTTTTGTAACCCCTGCGTCCGAAATCCAGCCTTCCACTAAACGGAGCTGGAGTGCCTCGTGTCCGTCCGTGGTGCTCAGGATTCCCGAGGGCCATTGTGAGCTCGCCCTTCTCCCCGTCTCGAACGAACTTCCCTTGCTGCGCTGCTTCGATATAATGCTTAAGCCTCTTGACTGGTATGTCCAATTGTTCGTCCGCCCAAATGCACTTCCCGTTATAGGGTCCAAGGATCCGCCGCCCCAAGAACCAAGTCCGGCAACGGTCTGGCCAGTTCATTGTCTCGGGTTCGATCCCTTTATCAAGCAGATCATTCTCAGCCTTGGCCCACTTAGGCCGGGCTATGAGGTAGCCACCTGACCCCGTGCGATGGTGAAGCTTCTTCTTCGCAGCATTTCTCTTGTTTGTCGCTGACATCTTTTTACTCTTTTCCTATGTCTTGTAGGCCACAAATGCGGGCCAGTCATCTCTGATCTTCTCATATTTGCCCTTGAATTCTGGTGTCTCATTTTTTTCGACATACGTATTGAGGTCTTTCTTCCAATTCCTGAATAGTTCTGCCATCTTCTTAAGAGCAAAAGACTTGATTAATGGCTCTATTACTGGCTTCTCCGGATCATCCTCTGGCGGTAGGGTAAAATTTGACTTCAGCTCAGTCCAAAGATCATTTTTTCAAGCATATCATTGACACAAGACACCTCGTGGTCTTCGTTCTTAGGCTTATACCATTGGTGGATGCTGATCGATCTTGTCCCTAACCGAACCCCGCATTGAGCAACAAATTCCTTCTTTGTCCGTAGGGTTCAATCGGTTGGCCGTCCTTGCGATTTGTATGATCTCAAACTTTTCATCCGAGCTCAACTTTTTCTTCGGCCTCGCCTCTTTACCGGTTGTGCTCGATCCGAGGGCTAGAAAAAGAACAAAGACGAGAGTTAATTAATATGTGTACATATATACCAAAACAAAGACGAGAGCTAGTCAACACAGGCTTAACTAATATATATACCTGGCCGGACTCAGTTTGGTGATCACCGGAGCCGTCCTCACGGTCTACTTCTTCACCCTCTCCTTCTTGCACAGGCATTGGGTCATCGGAGCCATGTAAATCATAGCCAGCTGCTTCTTCACCCTCTCCTTCCAGACCATCGTTGTCGTTGAGAAACATCATCGAGGAGACGTCATCACTTCCGTGTGCGATTATGTCCCTCAACAACGCTTCTTGTGCTTCGTCTCGGGGGGTGTCCATAGTTTCTACAAATATTTACAACATGGCAATTATTATTCAAACATGAAAGATATGGATATATTAGTGCCAACGTAGAACTAGCTAGCTAATCACAATAAGGAATCATATTAGTGGCCTCGACGCTGCTTCTCTAGGGTTTGGGGTGGCCTCGACAACGCTTCAAGGGTTAGGGGTGGCCTCGAGAACGCTTCAAGCTAGGAGGGGTGCGTAATATCGACCCCCCCCCCAGTGTTGAAGCTATCGGGAGGGGGTCGGCGTTGAACAGTACATCTATATGTCCCACAAGTGACGTGGGCATCGACGCCCGCGGTAGGGTAGAGGGTCGTGGATCGCCGAGCGGTCAAGGGTCAAGGGGTCGAAGATCGCCGAGGGGTCGGGAGGTTGCCTAGTGTCAAAGGATTCAACAAAACCATGTCTTCATCATTAGGCGAAAGTAACAGGTGCATGATGGTACGAAGCTCTCCAAAGTTGTTTTGGAACGGAGTCCCAGATAGGATAATTCGCTTTTTGGTACAAAGTTCAGCAAAAAGGCAAATTATCCTATCCGGGACTCCATTCCAGAACAACTTTGGAGGACTTCGTACCATCATGCCATGGTTACTCCGCTAATGATGAAGCCATGGATTTCTTCAATACTTTGACACTATAGGAACCTCGACCTGAAACCTTCGACCCTTGACCCCTTAACGACCTCGACCTCTACCCTAGTTCCCGACCCTCGACCCTCGGCGATCCTCGACACCCTCGTTATATCAACAACGACGCAACATACATATACATGGGAAAATAATGTTATCGGGAGGGGTATCGGTACCCCCCCTCGTGTCAAAGTTTCTTCTTTCTCCTCTATTCCTTTCTTTCTTCTTCTCCTCTTCTTTTCTTCTTATCCCTCCAGAAAGGAAAATAAGGAAAAGGAAGAAAAGAGGAAGAAGGAAGAAGGAAGAAGAAGAAGAAAAAATAAGAAAAAAGAGGAGAAGAAGAAGAATAGAGGAGAAGAAGAAAAATAGAAAAAAATTCTATTTTTTCTTCTTCTCCTCTATTCCTTTCTTCTTCTCCTCTTCTTTTCTTCTTTTCCTCTCATTCTTTCTTCTTCTTCTTCCTTCTTCCTTCGGATCCTAGAACCTCGAACCTCGACCCTAGAACCCTCGAACCCTAGAACCTCGAACCTCGACCCTAGAACCTCGAACCTCAAACCCTCGTGCCTCGAACCTCGACCGGCCTCGACGACCTCGACCTCAAAACATTGACCCTCGACCGGCCTCGACGACCCTCGACCCCTCTCCAGGACCCTCTCGACCCTCTAGCCTAGTTCCCGACCGTGGGCCCTCGGCGATCCTCGACACCCTCGTTCCCGATAAAAGAAGAACAAGAAGAAGAAGAAGAAGAAGAAGAAGAAGAAGAAGAAGAAGAAGAAGAAGAAGAAGAAATGAGAAGAAGAAAAAGAAGAAGAAGAAGAAAGAAGAAAAAAAAAGAAAAAAAGAGAGAAGAAGAAGGAATAGAGGAGAAGTAGAAAAATAGAATTTTTTCTTCTTCTCCTCTATTCCTTCTTCTTCTCCTTTTTCTTCTACTTCCTCTTCTTATTTTTTTCTCTTCTTCTCCTTCTTCCTTCTTCCTCTTTTATTCTTTTCCTTATTTTCCTTCTTCCTCACGACCCTAACTCTAAACAGTACAACTTCCTCGACGCCCCCCTCTCTCATGAACAAAATAAAATCTATGAATAAAAAACATCATATTCTATGAACAAAAAACATCATATTCCATCCACATCGATCCATGCATACATCATATATATGATCATATCTATGAACAAAAAAATTCATATGATCATCTATGAACAAAAAACATCATATATATATGCAGAAAAAAAACATTAGATCAACACATATGCAAAAAGCATCATACATATATCCATACATCAATATATATACATGAACATTTATGAAAAAAGCATCACATCTATGAAAAAAAACATCATGGCGGCGGCGGCAGGGGGGCAGGGCAGGTGCGCAGGGGTTCACTGTGGGCGGCGTCGGCAACGGCGATATCGGGGCCGGCCTGATGCAGAGGTGGCACACGCGGGGCAGGGCAGGGGAGGCGGAGGCGACGGCGAGGTCGGGGAGGCGGAGGCGACGGGCAGGTCGGGAGGCGTTGGACGACGGCGAGGTCGCGGAGGCAGGGGCGGCGACGGCGAGGGCACGACGACGGGCGGGACGGGACGACGAGGCAGGGCGACGGCGTTAGGGCAGATGCGGTGGCGCGAGACGGCGGCAGACGGCGGCGACGACGGGCGCGGGCGACGGCGATGGTGACGACGGCGGCGATAACCGGCGCTGGCGACGGCGATGGTGACGACGAAGGCATGACGGCGGCGGCGGGCGGCGGCGTTGGGCAGCTCTGGCGGCGTCTGGGAGGTTGGGGCAAATGCGCGATGAATCTGAAATTTCCCAAGTGTTTTCTTATATAGCAAGGGCATTAGTCCCGGTTGGTGCCACGACCCGGGACTAATGCCCCTCTTTAGTCCCAGCTTGGTGCCACCAACCGGGACCAAAGGCCAAATTTCAGCAGCCCAAAAGGCGGAAGCGGCGGTTTGGTCGGTTGGTGGCACCACCCGGGACTAAAGGGGCATTAGTCCCGGTCGTGGCACCAACGGGACTAAACCCTTTAGTCGGTTGGTGCCACCAACCGGGACCAAAGGCCTTGTGCTGCCCCGCGCCAAATGTTTAGTCCCACCTCGCTAGTTGAGAGGGAGCAGCACCAGTTTATAAGGTGCGGTCACTGGTGGAAAAAAGGCCTTTGGTCGCGGTTCGCAACTGCCATTAGTCGCGGTTGCGCAACGCGACCAAATAAGCGACTAAAGCCCCCACCTTTAGTCGCGGCTGCTTAAGAACCGCTACTAACGGCCCGTCCACATGGGCGCCAGCGGTTGTCAAGGGCGGAGGACCTTTAGTCGCGGTTCTTCGCCAACCGCGACTAAAGGCCGCCGCAGGTTTAGGGTTTTAGCCCCCCTAAACCTGTTTTCTGTTTAATTTGTATTGTTTTATTTCTTTTGTGCTTTATTTTAATTTTGAAGGAGTTTCATATATTCTACGGTACTACATACATGCATATGAATGTACAATTTCAAATAAATTTGAAATTAGAACCAAAAGAATTCAAGAGGAATATACAATATATATTCAATATCATCGGATGACCATATACAATTTTGAACAAGTTTCCATACATGATTTAATCCATATAAACTTCTACGCCCTCGTAATAGTGTTCTCCTTTAGGATGGAGGACTTCCTGCTGAACCATCCAGCTAGTTCCTCTTGAAGTGGTCGGAAGCGAGCTTCGACTAAGCATCCACCGGAGGTTATTCCTCTAAGCATTGGTATCACTCGAACCCGCCAGAGGTGTATCTCCGGATCATCTCACGTACATAGTATCCACATAGATTGGTCTCCGTGGCTGAATATCCCCAGCATTCTTAGCCTTTGACCTTTTGAATTCTAGCTCTTTTTTGAATTCACCGACCTTTGTATCTACGAACCGTCTCCAAACCCTACGAGGCAAAGAAAATTAAATGAACAAGAGAGTTATTAGTTACTTGATATTAGGAAATGAACGAAATAGGCCGATCGATATAGAGCGCAAATGAATGAAAATAATTACTTCTGCAGCATTCTTCTCATGCCGCCCCAAAGCTTTGGATCCATATTCGAGAGTCGTGGACGAGACATTCTGGGTGTTAACTTTAATTACTAGCAGAATCCGGTGGAACCTGCGGACACGATACATGCACAAGACGTCATGCATAACTCATCGATTAGCCGCCACATACCATGCATGGAGTAAACAAAGAGAATGTGCTCAAGACAGAAACACTCACTCAAAATGGTAAGGAAATAGAATATCACTTTTGAGTTCCTGCTTTGTAAGAAACTGCCACAGGTCTGCCTCCACGTCGGCGGGGTGACGCTCCAACACATGTCCATTAACGATGTGTGGGTCAATGAACCCAACATCATGGATGTTCCTTACTCTGCATTCCTTAATCTTCATTCTGCATGTATAATAGCGGACACAACAATATAGTTAGGACATATATATAGTGCAGGCAATATGAACGAGATGGGGTAGAAATTAATAAATCACTTACGTAACGTAGCAACCGATGATAGATTTGTCGAGCTCAAGCAGATTGAAAAGCTGGAACAATTCACTCAGTTCAATTTGTACATAGTAATGTTTGAAGTGATGCTCATGTCTAACTTCCGCATAAATATATTCTTTGGCTTTTATTTTTATGTAACCCTTGTACCATTTCAGCAGACCTTTCATTTGTGGAGGTAGATCCTTTTCTCTGCGCAGGCTCGACGAGAGGCCCATTCTTGACATATGTAATTACTACCTCCTTCATGGCGCCTCATCAAGGCCTAACAGTTCACGAAGAGTAATACCTAAGTTGGCCGCTTGTTCTCGCACTCGCATACCAATCCCTGTGTTGCCGCAGCTTGTATGATCTCGGGTCATCCGGATGAAGGCTTCCACTATAAGCGGGCAATCGATTGTTTACTTTGTTCCCGAGCTGGGCAACTTGTTTCCGCTTTTTTACTTTCGCCTTCTCCGCTCTTTGTTCTCCTTGAACATGAGTGCCTGCCTGCAAGTTCACGTGCATAGTCGTTAGGCAGATTCTTCATGCTTGGGACGGTGTGCTCAAAATGACTTAGCCCACTTCTTTTGCTCATCGAAAATACTGGCTTGGGCTCGGGCTCTCTTTTCTTCTTGCAGTCCGCCTTCCATTTCTCCAAATCAGCAGCCGCGGCGCGCCGACTTCCTCGGCACTACGCTCCCAAGGCCTTGTGGGAGAGGCTTCATGATGGCTCCGGTACCTTTGTGGTCTTAGGTACATAAGGGTCCGGGTTAATAATCCAGGACTGCTTATGCTTCTTTGCCGGAGGTGGATTGGGGGGCGGCGTCTGATCACCCGCCGGACGTTGTGGACTGGGGGGCGGCGTCGGCTGACGTGACGGAGGTGTAGGTGAACCGCCACCACCACCACCACCACCACCACCGCCACCGCCACCACCACCACCGTAGGGGGGTGGACTTGTTGTCCTTGGCGCCTCGCCTGGAAACTTGATAAACTTCTTTTGCCATAGAATGAAATGGCGCTTGACATCTCCAAGTCTTTTCTCCCTTCTGTGTAGCAATGTCAATCTCAGTGTCCTCAAACCCTTGGACTATGTCCTCCACCGTGACACAAGCATAGCCATCTTGAATGGGGTTGTTGTGGTGGAGTGCTCTGTAAACATGGTAAAGCACTGCCGATGGCTACCTTCATGGACATGTTCCCGATAGGATAATACAGATGACATTCTTTCATCTCCTTTATATCGCCCACGGGTAGCGAGGAGGCTCCGTGCAGTAATTTCGACCACCGAGGCTCCGTGCAGTAATTTCGACCACCAGAGGCTCCGTGCAGTAATTTCGATCGTCGGTGCATCTGCACCAGCCGGTGGGGCCTCCGTGGAAGCCACGCTGCTTCTCGCTGCTGGCTTCCGAGATCCGCTGGATGATCTTCATGCTGCACCGAGCTGCATCTCTTTCGCTACTAGTACACTCATGGTTTTCTTCATCACATCCATTTCCGATGCCAACCGCGCCACAACATCTGCTTCCCGATCCATCTTTCTCTTACGGCTTCAGAATCAGACGGGTCATCGCTCGGGGAACCCTATTTTCCACGGAATGTGCCCCATGCCTCGTGACACGCCCTCCGTGTTCAGGATTCCCGAGGGCTTTTGTCAGCGCGTCGTTCTCTCTATTGAACTTGATCTTCCCTGTTGAGCATCCTTCATTGCGCCAATAAGGGCTTGGGTGGGTTTAATTAATTTGCCCCGTAAACACACTCCCTGCCTCCGGGTTCAGCATTCCCCATGCCCGCATTCACCAGCTTTTGGCCCTTGGGTCCCATCCTCCGCACTGGACGGATTCCTCGCGCCTCAGCTCGTTCTCCATCTTCTCCAACCTAGGCACCCAAATGCGATACCCTCCTGGCCCCATAACATGATTGTACTCCTTCTTAGCCGATTTTCCTTATTTTTTTCGATATTTGAATGAACTGCTCCGATTTCTTTTGCTTCACAAATTCTGGCCAATCATGTTTCAGTTTCTCATATTGTCCTTTGAAACCGGAGTCTTGTTCTACTTGACAAAGTCACGGGCTAGATTTTGCTTGAATTTCCGAATGCGCCGCCATCTTATGAAGAGCGAACTGTTTGACTAGCCTCCTCCTCTCCTTGTTTTCCTCAATCTTGTTACCCTCCTCATCGAATTTGTTGTATTCCGGAGGTAGAACGAAATGTTCCATAAGCTTCTTGAAGCAATCTTTTTTTGTTCTCTTATCGACAAAAGTGAAACCATCAATTCGTGCCTTCTTTGGCTCATTCCACTCTCGACGGTGATCGAGACGTTGTCTCTAACAATGGCTCCGCATTGGCTGACAAACTTGGTGGCGTTCTTGCGGGGCTCAGCTGCCTGCCGGTTGTAATCGTCGACAACCTCGATGGTGCATGTTTCTCCTTGTTTCATCGTCTTGGTTGCGCCACGCTTTGACGACGTACTCGATTGTTTCGACGATCCGCCGAGGGCTAAAATAAGAAAGAGAGTCGCGCTGCTAGTACACACATATTTATTCAAATCAGTTAGTTTGTATCACCAGAGGCTCAATGTATATATATACCTCGGCGCCGGAGGTGGTTGCTACTTCCATTTGAAGATCGCTGTTTATCGACGCTTGTTCGGCATCATCTTGCTCGACGGCGCCTTCATCTTCACCGTTAAGGTTCAGATAAGAAGAGATATCATCTTCTTCTTCTCCGGTCGGCACATATAGAATATCGCCGCTTATGATGCCGAACATATGTGCTTCACCGTCCGGATCATAGTTGTCCATAATCGGTCAGCTCTATCGTCCGCCATTATGTCAGTCCTGAAAACATGTAGTAAAAACAAATTAATTAAGTGAAGAAGGGGCGGTGGCGGTGGCGGTGGCGAAAGGCGGTGGCAAAAGGAGGGGCGAGGAAGGGTGGGAGAGGGTGTCGCGGTAGAGCGCGAGACGGGCGGCGAACGACGGCGCCACGGAGAGGGAGGAAATTCCAATTTGTCATGTCGCGAACCCAAAATGGGCCGCCCAGGTGAGCTACGCCCTGTGAGACGCGTCGACTTTTTGATGCAAAGAGCGCCACATTGTGGCTGGATATGGCCGAGCTCGGTCTTAGCCGGGCTGCAGTTGCAGCCTCGGGCTGTATCTGCTGCTAATGCACCGCCCGTTGTAGCCGACGCCAAACAGTGATTAGGATACGTTGAATTTCCTATATGACGCTGTCTGCGTCAAACTGTCGAGTTTAACGCACCACGAGCGACCAGAGCTTAACGATTTGGGTCGGCCCATCACGTAAATCCTTCACGTCGGTTTTAGGAACCTTCCGAGGGTTCCCAACCCTTTTTTATTTTCATTTATTTTCCTTTCTTTTTCTGTTTCGTTTTTCTTTTCTTTTTTTGTTTATTGTTATTTTTCTTTTCTTTTAAAAATGTTCTCCTTTTAAAAATGTTCTATTTTTCAAAATGTTCATATTTTCAAAAATGTTCGATTTTCACAAATTTTTTCGTGTTTTCAAATTTCGTTCGAGTTTCAGAAAATTGTTTGTGTTTTCAATTTTTTTGCGGTTGTTTCAAAAATGTTTCCGATTTCAAGAAAAATTCACATATTCAAATTTTCTTCACTTTTTATAAAATTATTGCATGGATGGAGGATGTAGGTAGGAGGAGCTGCATCGGTTGTTGCTGCTCAGCGCCGTCCACACCGTCGACGGACGGACGGCCATGTCGCCTCAGAACCGCCTCTTGTTGGCACCACCAACGGCGTTGTTTCTAATGTTGAAGACAAGGAGGAGAGGCGGAGGCGTGTGGCCACAGCCAGGATCTGGAGACGCGGGAGGCCGCTCCGATGTCCATGGCGACGCCATTGGGAACCTCGCGCCGCAAGGCCACGCCACGAGGCATAACGAAGAGCAAAGGCCGGGGCGGAGCGGCGCTGGGAGACGGGAGGGCAGCGGCCGGAACGGAGGAGGGCGGGCGGCGGTTGCTCGGGAGAGAGGGCGGAGGGGTTACAGGGTGAGTGTTGGCGGAGGGAACCGGGCCCGGGGGGAGAAAGGTCGCAGCATGGCCTCGACCGAGTTTTTCGTGGTTCACGCAGAACTAAACTACTAGAGGGCGGGGGCGGCGATGCGGCAGTACCGAGGCCGGCGGCGGCGCGCTGTGGGCGAGGGCGACGGCGGCGGCGGCCGAGGGCGAGGGCGAGGGCGGGCGGCGGCGAGGGCGAGGGCGAGGGCGGGCGGCGCCGAGGCGGGCAGAGACTAACAAAGGGAATCGAGAAGACGAGAATCGGAACAGGCCTTGTATTTATAGCCCTCTTTAGTCGCGGTTGGCGACGAGACCCATGATTAAAGGTATTTTTAGTCGCGGGTTGCCTGCCCAACCGCGACTAAAGGGTTTTTATGGTTTTTATGCTCGCGCCCCATTTTTAGTCGCGGTTGGTTCGCCAACCGCGACTAAAGTCCGCTGCAGGTTTAGGGTTTTAGCCCCCCAAACCTGTTTTCTGTTTAATTTGTATTGTTTTCTTTTTAATTTGTATTGTTTTCTGTTTAATTTGTATTGTTTTATTTCTTTTGTGCTTTATTTTAATTTTGAAGGAGTTTCACATATTCTACGGTACTACATACATGCATATGAATGTACAATTTCAAACAAATTTGAAATTAGAACCAAAAGAATTCAAGAGGAATATACAATATATATTCAATATCATCGATGACCATATACAATTTTGAACAAGTTTCCATACATAATTTAATGCATATAAAGTTCTACGTCCTTTGTATCTACGAACCGCCTCCAAACCCTACGAGGCAAATACAAATAATATGTCAAAATAAAACTAATTCAATTCAATATGTTAAAATACAAATAATATATCAAAAATTCAGAAAAATAGAACTAATTCATTTCAAAATTCTAAAATACAAATAATATATCAAAAATTCAGAGAAGTTCTTCGGCCGCCTCTGTCTTCCCACAAGTTCTTCCCGCCGCCTTCCCGCCAGATTCTTTCCCGCCTAGGTCTTCCCGCCATTTCTTCACGCCTCTATCTTGGCACAGATCGATGCTCCTTTTATAGGCACGGCGCCGCTTCGCTTTGTCTTGTTCCTCCGACAGTATGTCAGGCGCTACCCACGCGTCTGTCTAACCTTTAGTCCCGGTTGCACCAACCAGCCGGGACTAAAGGTTAGATGACCAGCTCGATTCCTCTTCTTCCCGCCATTTCTTCCCTGTCTTCCCGCCTCTTTCTTCCCGCCACTTTCTTCCCGCCTCCTGTCTTCCCGCTCCCATTTTTCCCGCCATTTTCACTACATATATGTAGCCCGGCTTGGCCAGCATTATCACATCTCTACAATCTCTCATCACTCTCTCATGGCTTCCACCGCACCCACTCTAACCTACCAGCAGGTGGAGGAGTTTTGCGCTCGAACTACCCTTGTCCACCGGGCTATCGCGTCCCCACCGGCTGGAGCCTAAGCGCGGGCGGCGTGCAGTCCCTCCCGTCCCTCGTGGTATCTGCGGCGGGCGGCCATCACGAACCACTACTACCTCGACTCACGCCGGAGCAGCGGATGAATCACCGGCATCCCGATAACCAGCATACTTGGGACGCCTTCTTCATCAATCGGCGTGAGAGGGCGCCGCCAGTATGAGGAGGACGGTCGCCTCCGGAACTTCCACGAGGCCGGCCGTCGGCTATGGTGGTATGGCGGACTCTGCAGAGCGCCATGGACTGCATCACGGCGGCGATATCCCCGCCTGCGCTACCCTCGATTCGAGCCACGAGCGCCGCCCGACGACAGCGACGACAAGAGCGACGACAGCAGCGATTTACGACGGCGGCAACTTAGAAGGCGATTTACTACCAAGACAACGACGACGGCGGCTATGAAGACTACTTAGTATGCATATTATACGCCTAGGCAGGAGTATGACTAAATCACTCCAAATTTCATGTATCATCGGTGGTATCTCGAATCATTCAAAATGGACACCAAACACATCACGGGTAATATAATTCACATGATCCATTCAACAAAGTTTGGTACAATAAATTATTACACATCATTTCTTCCCTTGTGTCCCTGCTTGCTTACGATTGTGCCGATCCATGGAGCATCCTCATCATTTAACTTAATGCTTGGGTCGGTGTTCACTTTGAAGGGCGGAATTTCAGCAAACATATTATAATCTTCCGACATGTCTGTCTTGTCCTCCACTCCCACGATGTTTCTTTTCCCGAAAGAACAATGTGGCGCTTTGGATCATCGCATGATGTACTGATCGTTTTCTTATCTTTCCGCTTCCTCGGTTTGCTACTCATGTCCTTCACATAGAAAACCTGAGCGACATCTTTCGCTAGGACGAATGGTTCGTCAAGGTAACCAAGATTGTTGAAATCCACCATTGTCATTCCGTATTGCTGGTCCACCTTTACCCCACCTCCTGTTAGCTTGAACCATTTGCACCGAACAAAGGGACCTTAAAGGAGGGTCCATAGTCAAGTTCCCATATCTCCTCTATGTAACCATAATATGTGACCTGATGCCCATTCTCGGTTGCTGCATCAAAGCGGACACCACTGTTTTGGTTGGTGCTCTTTTATCTTGGGCGATCGTAAAATGTATTCCCATTTATCTCGCACCTTGGAAAGTCGTTATAGTCGAAGATGGTGTCTTGGCCAACATGTACAGCTGATCTACAACATCATTGTCATTCATTAAATGTTTTTCAACCAACTGCCGAAAGTCTCCATGTGGGCCTTCCTAATCCAGGATTCAGGCTTCCCCGGTTGTCGAACGTAAAATATTCTTGTGTTTCTCAAAGTACGGAGCCACCAAGCTGGAATTGGTCAAGACAAAGTGTGGTGTGCTTCATCGAGAATGGTCGTCCATACATATCGTTGATTTCCTTCCGATCGTGTTTTTCCACTTAGTCTCCCTCGTGCGCGATCGAGGAAGACCAATCGCTTAAGGTCGAACAAAGTCAACACAAAACTCAATTACCTCCTCATTTCCATAGCCCTTGGCGATGCTTCCTTCGCCTAGCACGGTTACTTAACATATTTCTTTATTACTCCCATGAACCTCTCAAGGGGAACATATTGTGTAGAAATACAGGACCGAGAACGAAAATCTCTTCGACTAGGTGAACCAGGAGGTGCGCCATAATATTGAAGAAGGATGGCGGAACACCAACTCGAAACCGACAAGACATTGGATCACATCGCTCAGAACCATGGTAGAACTTCTGGATTGATTACCTTCGAGAGATTGCATTGAGGAATGCACATAGCTTCACAATGGCTACTCGAACATTTTCCGCAGAGCCCCTCAAAGCAATCGGAAGCAATTGCGCCATAATCACGTGGCAGTCGTGAGACTTCAGGTTTTGGAACTTTTTCTCCGCCATGTTTATTATTCCTTTATATTGGACGAGAATCCAGACGGGACCTTCATACTGCTCAGCATTCAAAAAGATGACCTTTCTTCTTTGGTCGAGCGTAGCTGGCACGACCTTGAAACCATTCCGTATGCCGGTCATCAGGGTCTTTCAAACGTTGCTGGTCCTGCCGTTCTTCCTTTGTATCATTTGTCTTCCCATACACGCCCAAGAAGCTTAGGAGGTTCACGCAAATATTCTTCGTAATGTGCATCACGCCGATTGCAGAGCGGACATCTAGGACTTTCCAATATTCTAGCTCCCGAATATAGATTTCTTCTTCCACATGGCTGCGTGTCCGCCAGCTCCCTTCGAACTGATTGTCCGCCAGACCCTTTCCAAAGATGACTTTCAAATCCTTGACCATATCAAATACCTCAGCACCAGTCGTTCCGCAGCTTCGACCGGTGATCTGCCTTGCCGCTGTAATGCTTGCCTTTCTTTCATCTTGGATGAATTTTTGGAAGAAATCGACGATGCCCAAGGTACACGCTCTTCTTACAATTTGGCAAATGTACACTTTCAGTCTCATGTAAGCAGTGCGTGCATGCATTGTATCCCTTATTTGACAGTCCCGAAGGTTACTAAGAGCAGGCCAATCGTTGATGGTTACGAAAAGCAACGTCAGAGGTCAAATTCTCTTGTTTGTGCTCATCCCACACACGGACACCACCCCACAGCTGTAAAAGTTCATCAACTAATGGCCTTAGGTACACATCGATGTCGCTGCCGGGTTGCTTCGGACCTTGGATGAGCACCGCATCATAATGAACTTCCGCTTCATGCACAACCAAGGAGGAAGGTTGTAGATGCATAGAGTCACGGGCAGTGCTATGGCTGGAGCTCGCTCGCCAAAAGGATTCATGCCATCCGTATTTAGAGCAAATCTTATGTTCCTTGCGTCACCTGCAAAATCTTTGAACCATCCGTCGATCTTTCTCCATTATGCTCCATCTGCGGTGTGTCTCAACTCCCGTCCGACTTACGGTCCTCTTTGTGCCATCGCAACAACTTGGCATGCTCTTTGTTCCTGAACACGCTTTCAACCGTGGTATTATAGGAGCATACTACATCACCTTGGCGGAACCCTCTTCCGGGTTTCTAGCCCTCAACATCGTCACCGTGGTCATCGCCTCGATCTTATAACGCAATGCAGTGCATACCGGCATTCATTCAAATTCTCGATTCACGCGGTAGAGGATGCAATCGTTGATGCATGCATGTATCTTCGTAACCTCTAAACCTAGAGGGCGATAACCTTCTTTGCTTCAGACGATCTTGGCGGGCAACTCGTTATCCTTTGGAAACATATTCTTCAACATTTTCAGCAAGTTTTCAAATGCCGAGTCAGCTACACCTGCCTCTGCCTTCCATTTCAGCAAATCCATTGTGCAGCCCAGCTTTTTCAGACCATCATCGCATCCGGGTACAGCGCCTTTCGTGATCCTCTAACATGCGATCCAAATTCTCCTCTCCTTTTCAGTTTCGCAGAGCGTCTCCGTGCATCAGCAATGGTCCGACCAAGATCATCAACGGATCATCACGCGCCTCTTCTTCACCTTCCCTTCACCTTCAGATCCTCCATGAAAGTATCACCAAATGAGCAAGATAGCTTTCATCGATGAAATCATCCCTTCTTCATCTTCTTCCATTATAACCCCTCTTTCTCCATGCTTGGTCCAACAATTATAGCTTGGCATGAAACCCTTCAAGCAGATGCATGTGAACATCTCTTGAGGAAGACTAACCCTTCGATTCTTACAGATAACACATGGACAGATAACAAAACCCCCGCTTGTTCGCATTAGCCACTACGAGGAAATCTTTCAAACCCGTAGTGAACTCGCCGGAGAGTCGGTTACCGACATCCATTGCCGATTCATCTGCATTATTATAATATAAAATATATAATTAACCATCATGCATTTGTTAAACTAACTAGCTACAAACAATATAAATTAAACAATGAACTACACACATGCATATTTTATCAATGACACATCAAAGGTTCATCAAGTTGCTAACCGCGATCGAGGAGTGTGGCTCCAACACTTCATGTCATGTTTGTTTCATGCTCTTGGGGCATTTCATCAAACACCTTATGTGCATAAGAGGAACCAAAAGCAAACCTACACCCACTTGTGAAGAGAATGGCTCCAAATGGCTAAGTGTTGGCTGCTGGATGGGTATATATAGGGAGGGCTTTAGTTGCGGTTGGCACTGGCAAACCGTGACTAAAGGTGCCGAAACCTTTAGTCGCGGTTGTCCCGCCAACCGCGACTAAAGACCTCACGCGCGCCACTGGCCACCGAGCGCCTGGCTCAGCCTTTGGTCGTGGTTCACCTCGTAATCATGATTAAAGGTCCCATTAGTCATGTTCCTACAGCTTCATGACTTATGGGGCTGGACGGAAGCCTGCTTTTTCCACCAGTGGGTGCGGCTCCTCTCGAGCTCCTCTCTAAAGCAGGCTTTGGGCCTAACTCGCCATCTCTCTGTCAGGCTCATTGCTGGGCCTTCCGCTGGCCTGAATCTGGCCCATAGGGTTTCTAGTCGATTCAGCCGTGGGGGCCCAAGAGGGTGGCACTTTTTTTTGCTTTATATTTTATTTCTTTTTGCTTTTAGTTTTAGAAAAATATAAACTTTCTATTAGTGCCATTAGTTTTAAAATTTAAAAACACTTTTTTGTTTTCTTTGTTGCTTTATTTATTTTATTTTGTTTCTACTTACAACAAAATACTTATTGTTGCTATTTTTATTTTTTTCAAGTTTTTTGTTTTGTTTTCTGCATTATTTATTTTCTTTTGGTTTTTTTCTTTATTTTTAATTTTTTTTCTTTTAGGTCAGCAAAATTATAAACTTTCTGTTAGTGCTTTTAGTTTTAGAAAAATATAAACTTTCTGTTTGTGCCATTAGTTTTAAAATTCGAAACACTTTTTTGTTTTCTTTGTTGCTTTATTTATTTTATTTTGTTTCTACTTACAACAAAATGCTTATTGTTGCTATTATTATTTTTTTTCAAGTTTTTTGTTTTGTTTTCTGCATTATTTATTTTCTTTTGGTTTTTGGTTTATTTTTAATTCTTTTTGCTTTTAGGTCAGCAAAATTATAAACTTTCTGTTAGTGCCATTTGTTTTAGAATAATTATAAACTTTCTGTTTGTGCCATTAGTTTTATAAAATTTGAATTCTTTGAAATTTGTGTGAATCACAAGTTTGTGAGCTCAACAAGGCGAGAGCGACGGGTTTATAAACGGTGTGAGCGCCCTTCTTTGCCGAGGTTTTCAAATTCATAGTTTTCAAATGAACTCTGAAAAAGTTGGCATAGCATGTTCATGAACAAAACGGACAATGGTATCATACGTGTGTTACAAAGTTGACATGGTATCATCATAATAGTTATGGAGAAAGTCTTCACTTTTTCTTCGCTTGTGTCGTTTGCTTATTGCGCCAGAACCATGGATAATCTTCATCGCTTATCGGGATGCTTGGGTCAGCCTTGACTTTGAAGGGGGAATTTCATGAAACTTTTCATACTCTTGAGACATGTCTGTCTTGCCCTCCACTCCCAGGATGTCCCTTTTCCTGAAAGAACTATGTGGCGCTTTGGCTCATTGTATGATGTATTCGCTTCCTTATCTTTTCTTTTCCTCGGTCTGGTAGACATGTCCTTCACATAGATAACCTGTGCCACATCATTGGCTAGGACGAACGGTTCGTCGATGTACCCAAGATTTTTCAGATCCTTGTTGTCATTCCGCATCGTGGGTCTACCTATACCCCGCCTCCGACAGATTGACCGACTTGCACTTAAACAAAGGGACCTTAAAATCTACTCCGTAGTCAAGTTCCCATATGTCTACTATGTAACCATAATATGTGTCATTTCCTTGTCGGTTGTTGCATCAAAGCGGACACCGCTGTTTTGGTTGGTGCTCTTTCATCTTGGTCAATCGTGTAAAATGTATTCCCATTTATCTCAGATCCTTTCCAAATCATTACACTCAAGATGGTCCCTGGACAACAAGTACAACTCATCACAAATAGTGCTGTCACCTCCGAGACGTGTTTCCAACCAACTGCTGAAAGTCCCGATGTGTTCACATGTAATCCATCGTCGACCGCTCCGGCGTTTGGAGCGCAGATCGTTCTTGTGTTCATCGACATACGGGTCACCAAGGTAGAGTTCTCAGAACTGTAGTGTGCTTGAGACCAAGAATATCCGTCGCTGCATATTATTGAGTCTCTTCCAAGCGTGTTTTTCCAAATCAGTCTCCCCTCATACCGCGATTTAGGAGACCTATCTTATTAAGGCCAGGAATGAAGTCAACACAAAACCCGATGACATCCTCTCGCTTGATGGCCCATGGAGATGCTTCCTTCGGCCTAGCACGGTTACTTAACATATTTCTTTAGGACTCCATGAACCTCTCAAAGGGGTACATATTGTGTAGAAATACGGGCCCCGTAATGACAATCTCGCCGACTAGATGAACTAGGACGCAAGGCCATGATATTGAAGAAGGATGGTGGGAACACCAGCTCGAAACCGACAAGACATTGCGCCACATCACTCCTTAGCGTTGGTACGATTTCTGGATCGATCACCTTCGAGATATTGCATTGAGGAATGCACATAGCTTCACAATGTCTAATCGGACGTTTTCCGTAGAAGCCCCTCAATGCAACCGGAAGCAGCTTGCGTCATAATCACGTGGCAGTCATGAGACTTTAGGTTCGGAACTTTTCTCCGCATATTTATTATTCCCTTTATATTCGACGAGAAGCCGTCCGACCTTCATATCGAGCAGGCATTGAAAGAATATTTCTTTTCTTCTTTCCTAAGAGCGTAGCTGGCAGGACCTTCATACTCGCTTCGGAGGCATGCCCTCTTTTTCGTGTAAGCGTTGCAGGTCCTCTCGTGCCTCGTGTATCTTTTGTCTTCCCATACACGCCCAAGAAGCCTAGCAGGTTCACGCAAAGGTTCTTCGCCACGTGCATCACGCCGATCAAGAGCGGACCTCTAGGTCTTTCCAGAGGGTAGGTCCCAAAATATAGATTTCTTCTTCCACATGGGTGTGTGATTCTCTGCGCATTCGAACAGCTAGTCCGCCGACCCTTTCCAAAGATTACGTAAATCATTGACCATAGCAAGTACGTGATCACCGGTACGCATGGCGGGCTTCTTCCGTGATCTGCCTCGCTTTGAAATGCTTGCCTTTCTTTCGACATTGATGGTTGGTCGGAAGAAATCGACGATGGCCTGTGTACACATTCTTCCCGCAGCTTCCTGTATATACTATCGGTGTCAAGTAAACAGTGCGTGCATGCGTGGTATCCCTTGTTTGTCTGTCCCGAAGGTTACCGAGAGCGGGCCAATCGTTGATGGTCACGAACAGCAACGCCTTTAGGTCAAATTCTCCTTTTGTGCTCATCCCACGACGCATACACCGCTTCCATTCCACAGCTGTAAAAGTTCTTCAACTAATGGCCTTAGGTACACATCAATGTCGCTGCCGGGTTGCTTAGGGCCTTGGATGAGAACTGCATCATAATGAACTTCCGCTTCATGCACATCCAAGGAGGAAGGTTATACATACATAGAGTCACGGGCCAGGTGCTATGATTGCTGCTCTGCTCCCCAAAAGAATTAATGCCATCCGCGCTTAAAGCAAACCATACGTTCCTTGGGTCCTTTGCAAACTCATCCCAGATTTCTCTCGATTTTTCTCCATCATGCGACCCGCCGCGGGTGCTCTCAACTTCCGCCTTTCTTACGGTCCTCACTGTGCCATCGCATCAACTTGGCATGCTCTCCGCTTCTGAACAAACGCTTCAACGTGGTATTATAGGAGCATACCACATCACCTTCGCAGAACCCTCATCCCGGGAGGCTCGCCGTCAACATCACCGTGGTCATCTCGTCGATCTTATATCGCAATGCACCGATACCGGCATGCGTTCAGATCCTTGTAGGCACCACGGTAGAGGATGCAGTCATTAGGGCATGCATGTATCTTCTCCACCTCCAATCCTAGAGGGCATACGACCTTCTTTGCTGCGTATGTACTGTCGGGCAATTCGTTATCCTTGGAAGCTTCTTCTTCATTATTTTCAGAGCTTTCAAATCCTTTATCAGCATGCATTCTCTGCCTTCCATCGCAGCAATTCGAGTACGGTGCCGAGCATTGTGTTGCCATCTTCGCAATTGGGGTACAACCCTTTTTGTGATCCTCTAACATGCGATCGAACTTCAGCTTCTCCTTTGACTTTCGTGATTGTGTCCTTGCATCGACAATGACCCGCGGAGATCATCATCATGGGGCACATCGTCGGTTCCTCTTGATCTTCAGCAGCTTCGCCCGTTGCAGCACCATCGCACATCGTCGGTGCATCTTGATGTTCAAGAGCATCACCGTATTCAGGGGCACATAGTTGTCATCGTATTCTTCTTCCTCGCCGCCTTCCATCATAACCCCTATTTCTCCGTGCCTCGTCCAAACATTATAGTGTGGCATGAAACCCTTGTAAAGCAGGTGGGTGTGAAGGATTTTCCGGTCGAGTAAGACTTCAGATTCCTACATATAGGGCATGGACAACACATAAAACCATTCTGCTTGTTTGCCTCAGCCACTTCGAGAAAAGCATGCACGCCCTTAATGTACTCGGAGGTGTGTCTGTCACCGTACATCCATTGCCGGTTCATCTCGTGCATTATATATAATTATGTGTCAAAAATCATTACAGAACATCATGAATAGATAATTAATGACCAAATTAATACAAGTTCATCATCACATAAAAACCAAAGTACATACATAGTTCTCATCTAACAACATAAAGCTCTGCAGAGCATCTAAATTAATTAAACCATACATTGAAACTATGTAAAACATTTCAATGTGAAAACAAATACGATCATAATCGCAACCAAGGTAACAACTGATCCAACGGCATAATGATACCAAGCCTCGGTATGAATGGCATATTTTCTAATCTTTCTCATCTTCAAGCGCATTGCATCCATCTTGATCTTGTGATCATCGATTTACATCCGCAACATGCAACTCCAATATCATCTTCTCCTCCTCAAGTTTTTTCATTTTTTCCTTCAAGAAATTGTTTTCTTCTTCAACTAAATTTAACCTCTCGACAATAGGGTCGGTTGGAATTTCCGTTCAACAACCTCCTAGATAAATAAAATCTATGTCACGTTGGTGGCATAATTTTCATAAACAATAAATGAACCAATAGTTATGAAAAGATAATATATACCACATCCGAATCATAGACAGGACGAGGGCCGACGGGCGGATACCAAAACCATCGCACTATATAAGATGCAATAATAAAAGTAAGAAAATAATACAAGTAAGAATATTTTTCCTTTCGTAAAGAAGATAAGAACAAGAGGCTCACCACGGTGGTGCTGGCGATGAGATCGGCGCTGGTGATCGACGCGGTGAAGACGGGACGGGCGTGATTTGACCGCTAAACCTAGACAAATATTGAGGAAAATGGAGGTTGGAGGTCGAGCTTGAGAGGAGAAAGCTTAAGTAGTGTGGCTCGGCATTTCATCGAACACCTCATGTGCATAGGAGGTGAGCTAGAGCACCACAATGCCCCCTCGCCGGCAAGAGAAAAACAGAGCAATGGATCGGAGTGCTCGCTCATGAGCGAGGGGTATATATAGGCAGCACTATTGGTCCCGGTTCGTGGCATGAGCCGGGACTAAAGGAAGTTTTGGTCCCTGTTCAAGCCACTAACCGGGACCAATAGTGGTGGGCCAGAGCCAGGACCATTGGTCCCGGTTCATCCCACCAACCGGGACCAAAGGTCCGGACGAACGGGACCAATGGCCCACGTGGCCCGGCCGGCCCCCTGGCTCCTGAATCGGGCAAATAGCTCCATTGGTCCCGGTTCTGGATTGAACCGGGACTAATGGGCTAAACTGCCCTGGACGATAGCCCCTTTTTCTACTAGTGCATGCTCCAGGTGTGATAACTTTTGACTAGGAAGGCGGGTGGGATTTGTCTGAAAAACATCCTTCGGTAACTATGTGTGAATAGCTTGGTAATACACACACAACAAGGCTGGCAAGCGGCCCAAGTCATCGGTACATACCAACATGGGATCTAGTTTCGAAGATCTTGTCTCGACGAATCTTTTATGTGAAAACAGTTTTTTTGATCAGAGCGGCGGTTTGAGATGTTGTGTGTTCGCATCAGCCGCTTGCCTACTCCTGTGCTGGATCTCTCCAAGATGAAGATCTTCATCATGTACGCGCGTATGTACACCGATCGAGCATTTTGTTATCTAGTGCGTGCATACTTGTACACGTGGGAAGAAAGGTTAAAGATCATTTTTCATTCCCGATATTTTTTATGAAAACAACTTGGTAACGTATGTGTCGCAGGCGTGATAACTTACGTAGTACATGCCTGGTAACTTTTTACCCGAAAAAAAAGTTATCGAAACATACCAACATAGGATCTAGTTTTGAAGGTCTCGTCCTACGAATCTTTTATGTGAAGCCAGTTTTTCAAATTGGTCGATGGTTTGAGCTACAAAACATTTTGAATTTCCAGTTTTGAAAAAGAATCTGCTGACATCATCAGTTTTGTCTTTTTCCTGCATGCATCTAATTAGGAGTTTCTACTTAAGCTAACCCGATGGACATCGCAAAAAGAAAATACAAACAACTCGGAAGTTAGCATGCATGCATACATGCGTTCGGATATGTTACTATGGTCCAGTCCTCCGGATTTTAGCACTTTCCTTTCTTGTATAGTTAAGGTCCATGGTCCACCTTTGTACATCATATATACGTGTCTATGCACGAAGAGCAATATGTAGTGCAATCATAATCTCATACATGATAACAATTTCCTAGGTTTTTTTTCGCTTCCGCCGCCGCCGCTGCTGCTTCGCCGCCACACCGCCACCGCCCAGCCACCGCTGCCCGCGCGATCTCCCGTGCCAGCCGGCGCTCCTCCCACGAGCCCGCACGATCGCATCGCCGCTAGCTCGCCCCGCCAGCCCGTCAAACCGCATCGTTGCCCACCTGCCAGCCGCTCGTCCAGCCGCTTCGCTCCAGCGCCTGCCAGCCGCTCGTCCATCGCCAACCCGCATCGCTTGCCAGCGAAGCATCACCAGGAGCCCGTGCAAAGCTAGCTAGCCAACGAAGGTCAAAGATTGTTTCGATCCATAGCAAAGCTAGCTAGCCAACGCATCCATCAACCAGTCCGTCTGCTTGCTTGAGTGATAGTGCATGTACGTGTGCATAGCTATGGGAGGATTTGGTCCAGGGTTCTAAATCCAGCTACGTGACAGTCCAGCCGCTGCCGTCGGACCAGCGATGGCGTCAACCGGCCCGTCCACCGCCGCCTTTGCTGTCCCGCCGCCGGCGCCCTCCGGCCAGTCCGTCGTCGCCCCGCCGCCGGTGCCCTCGGGCACGGTCCCCCACGCGCCGGTTCCCACGTACGAGGCGTACGGGGCTTCGTCCGCGTACGGGTCTCCCGGATACTGGTGGGGGTCATCGGCGGGCCAGCACTCTCCCGCTTGGCAGCAGCCAAACGGCGCCCAGCACCTGCAGCGAGCCAGCAGGTTTTTCCGGCGGACTATCCGGCCTACCCTGCACCGCAGTTGCCGTCGGGGCTGCTATCCATACCGTACGGGCCTCCCGCCCCTCCTGCGCCTCATGCGTACTACACGGCTCCGCAACTGTTTTGAGAGTACCCACCACCGCAGCTGAGCGGCGGTTACGGCTTCCCCATGGCGTCTCTGTCCCCCTCGCCGACCCTGCCGTCGGCGCCCTGCGACCCGGTGCTCCTCACAGGGCTGCATGCCGCTCCTACACCGAACAACTACACTGGAGGTGGTGATTGGTACATGGACACCGGTGCTACGGCTCACATGTTTGCTCATCCTAGTAACCTTGCCTCTTTCACTCCTGTCTCCACCGACCGCCGCATCATTGTCGGCGACGGTTCCACACTTCCTATCACACATATTGGGCACACTTCTTTTCCTTCTACTTCTATGCCTTTATCTTTGTCTAACATACTTGTGTCTCCTCATCTTATTAAGAATCTTATCTCCGTTCGTTATTTCACTCGTGAAAATCCTATCACTGTTGAACTTGGCGAGTTTGGTTTTAGTGTCAAGGACGCTCGAACCAGGATGGTACTTCACCGATGTGACAGCCCCGACGAGCTCTATCCGGTGCATTCGCCCTCATCCACCACCACCGCATCGGTCGCTCTCTCGCTTGGGTCACCCCAACCCCGTCACACTTCGCCATATTCTTAGGAGTTTCAGTTTCACTTGCAATAAGATCGAGGATCACACTTGTCATGCCTGTCGAGTTGGCAAACACGTTCGACTGTCCTTTAATAATTCCACCACCATTGCTTCTTTTCCTTTTCAGTTGATTCAAAGCGATGTGTGGACCTCTCCAGTTCCTAGTAACTCAGCTATTTATATTATCTGGTCATTCTTGATGATTATTCTCATTATGTGTGGACTTTTCCTTTGCGCAGAAAGTCGGATGCACTCTTTACCTTGACGGCTTTTTACTCCTATGTCCGCACGCAGTTTGGGCGTCCCATCCTTGCGCTTCAGACGGACAATGGAAAATAGTTCAACAACCTCGCTTTCCGCACTTTTTTGGCGCATCACGGCACCGTTTTCCGCCTCACATGCCCGTACACCTCACAGCAGAACGGTCGAGCCGAACGCGTCCTTCACACTCTGAATGACTGCGTTCGCACACTCCTGTTTCATGCCAACGTGCCGCCTCGTTTCTGGCCGGACGCACTCGCCACTGCATCACTTCTTCTTAACCTTAGACCCTGCCGCCCACTGTGGAACTATGCACCTCACCATCTTCTCTTTGGTACGCCCCCGCCTTATGACTACTTGCGTATTTTTGGGTGCCTTTGCTATCCCAGCACCATCGGCACTGCTTCTCACAAGCTTGCACCTCGATCCGTCACTTGCATCTTCATCGGCTACCCCTCTAACTCCAAGGGATATCGGTGCTATGATCCCGTTTCCCGCCGTGTGTTCACCTCCCGGCACGTTTACTTTGATGAGCATGTGTTTCCGTTTCAGCAGGTACCCCCGGCTGTTCCTCCCGCCATCGGTGACGCGGGCTCCTCGACGCCTCTCCCAGGGCCCTCGCACGCCTCTCTTGGCCCGCCCCTGGCTTTGAGGTGCCCCCCGCATGCGGCGCCTCCTACAGCTGCGGCGCTGGCGCCCGACGTTGGCGCCCACGGCCCTCGTGGCCCCCTCGGCGCACATGGCCCCCCCGGCGGCGCCGGTGCCCGACCGCCCCCCGCTGCCCACTCGGCACCTGGCGCCCCGGCCTCCTCAGCGCCCTCGCGCCCCGGTGCCCGGCCCCACGGCGCCTGCGGCCCCGGCGCCTGTGGCCGGTCCGGTAACCCATGCTCGTACGGGCATTTTTCGCCCGAGCTCGCGCTACGCCGGATGACTACGTCCATGCGGCGTCCACCTCTGAGCTGTCGCCGTTACCGTCCGCTCTGGATGGCTGCGATGCAAGAGGAGTTTGACGCCCTGTTGCGCAACCGGACATGGCAGCTTGTTCCCTGTCCCCGGCACGCCAACGTGATTACCGGGAAGTGGGTCTTTAAACACAAGCTCCGTCCTGATGGTACCCTCGATCGCTACAAAGCGCACTGGGTCGTTCGTGGCTTCCGACAGCGTGTTGGCATCGAATTCACCGACACCTTTGCTCCGGTCGTCAAGCCTGGCACGATACACATGGTTCTCCACCTTGCGGTCTCCCGCGCTTGGCCGGTGCACCAGATGGACGTCTCCAACGCCTTCCTCCATGGTCACCTCGAGGAGCAGGTCTTCTGCCAGCAGCCCACCGGGTTTGTTGACCCGGCGCTTCCAGACCACGTGTGCCTGCTTTCGCGATCCTTGTATGGACTTAAGCAGGCTCCGCGCGCTTGGTACCAGCGCATCGCGGCGTTTCTCCATCAGCTCGGGTTCCGCTCTACCCGCTCGGACGCCTCGCTCTTCGTCTACCATCAGGGCTCTAACACGGCCTACTTGGTGCTCTATGTCGACGACATCATCCTGACGGCATGTACTGTTGGTCTCCTCAGCCAGCTCACGGCTCGTCTTCGCGCTGAGTTCGCCATCAAGGACTTGAGTCCTTTGCACTACTTCCTCGGTGTCGAGGTGGTGCGCCGTCCGGAAGGCTTCTTCCTTCATCAGCGGAAGTACGCTCACGAGCTCCTGGAGCGTGCCGGCAAGCTTAACTGCAAGCCCGCCGCTACGCTTGTTGATACGAAGGACAAGCTTTCTGCCACGGATGGTTCTCCAGCTTCGGATGCTGCTTTCTATCGGTCTTGTCGTGGAATTGTCACGGCAGATGTCCTCTTGCAAGGACTTAGTTGTGGAGCCATCGCAACTAGGAAGCTTAAAGGGGTTAATCGGGACAAAGGACACGAGAGGTTTTATACTAGTTCGGCCCCTTACGGTGAAGGTAAGGCCTACGTCTAGTTGGGTTGGTATTGCTTGATGTTTCGATGACCAGGGAGCGAGATACGCTATGCCCGGCTCTCGATCAGTTGTTTCTTGCCCTAAGCCGCCAGCGGGTCGTCCCCTTATATACACGGGTGGACGCCCTGCGGTCTACAGAGTCCCGGCCGGCTCATAAACAATGTCCGGCTCGGTGACTAGTTAAATCTACCTTATGATACAAGTCATGCCATCACGGCAGTTTATCACGATGGGCCTTAATCCGCCAGTGGGCCTTAGACCCTTTATTGAACCGCCATCTTCGTGCTTGGTCTTTGGGCTTCTTCCTGATGAATCTTTTTGCGTAACCCGACCCCTCCTGGGCGGCTTACACAAATAGTTATATCCCCAACATTAGGCCCCAGATTGATTTGAACCTGTTCATGTCAATCTTAAAATACCTTAAGAAATAAACCTTCAGCCCTCTGCTTGTGCAAAGGTTTTTTTTCTTAACCCGCCATGACGTCATCTTCTGGATCAGCGTTAACCCGCCGTGACGTCATCTTTGCTCAAATTCATATTTTATTCCACCATGTCCTCCAACGGATCTTTGCTTTTATTGACCGTTCCAAATACCGAGGCATCGGGGCCGCTGGATAATGATGTCTGGCCTCCTCGTTTCTCGCGCCATCTCAGTCAGCCCGTCCTTATAAATTGGTACGACCTAGGTCTTTTTCATTCTCCCCCTTCGTTCATCTTCTTCCTCCCGCTGTCTCTCTGCTGTCCGAGCCTCGTCGCCGCCACCGCTGGATCTCCTCGTCCTCACCAACTCAGGCCGTTGCATCAACCTGACTTGACCAGAAAAATGCGACGGATCTCCGTAGCAACTCTGCCTCTGTAAGTTTTTCCCTCCCTGTTCCTCAGATTTGTATTAGTGATTTTCGAGTTCATCGGTGTTCGTCACCGTCCATTACGAACCCTTGATAGATTCCACCTCTGACGCCTTTTCCTGATCTTTAGATAGTATAAAACTGCTGCGGTAGCTGTTTCACACCCGTTTCCAAATACACATAGATCCCTTTTCATTGCACATAGGCCCCGTTCGAGCCTATGAGCTTCATCTGTGTCAGTTGTAGGTCTAGAAATTTTTCCTTTCAGAACAACCGTTTGATCCAAAATAACAGCTGCAACTTGTGAAACCTGTTTGTTCCATACTTAGCCAAAAAACTGTATCTGTTAAATCTGCTTCACACGGCAGCCCATGTGGCCGGTTTAAGAAGACAACACTGATTGTCAGCTTTGCTTGCTTCCCGCAGCTTTAAGAAAATTTAACTGTCCTTGATACCTATAGCGGCTTAAACATCACTGCATAGTTACCCATATGTCATTAGGCCCCTTCTTAAGCCGCCATTTTGAAAAGACTTACAATGTTCTCCTCCGGGTTAAATTTGAACCGGAACTTCTTATTTTGTCATAGGCTTCAATTTGTACAATGGCACCCAAAGCTCCCGTGACCTGCAACTGGGTCAAATCCAATGTTACGGAGAGTACCTTGTCTGAGTTCGTGAAGTATGGCCATCTGCCTAAGAGGGAGGTCATGTCTTATCGTGCTCCTAATCCGTCAGAGGAGAAGCCTCAACCCAAGGAAGGGGAGGTGATCGTGTTTACTGATCACATGAACCGGGGCTTCGCTCCACCCGGTTCAAAATTCTTCAGAGATGTTTTGCATTTCTTCGATCTCAGACCTCAAGACATCGGGCCCAATTCTGTGTCAAATATTTGCAACTTCCAAGTTTTCTACGAGGTGTACCTTGGAGAAGAGCCCAGCTTACTTTTATTCAGAGAATTGTTTTACTTAAACCGGCAGAACGAACGCGCCAATGGGCCCAGCTTGGAACTTGGTGGCATCTCGATTCAGCGGCGGAGAGATTGCCTTTTCCCTTATGCTGAACTGCCAAGTCATCCAAAAGATTGGAATCAGACATGGTTTTACTGTGAAGATACTTCTCCGGCTGACGAAAACCCTCTGCCCGGCTTCCGCGCCTTGCGCCTTGAATCCAACCACCCGCTGGCGGATAAACTGACTACTGTTGAGCATCTGCCACTTGCTCCCACCATTAGCAAAATCAAAGCTCTTTTGGGAAATGGCTTGGACGGCATTGACCTTGTCCGAGTCTGGGTCGCTTGGCGAGTGCTTCCATTAAGCCGCCGCCCCGGTTTAATGTGTACTTATTCAGGCGAGAAAAACGACCCACTGCGTCATAGTCCCGACGACTTACCAGATGATGTGGTGGATGCTACGACTCAGACATTGCTGAAAGAGGGCACGGTGACCAGTAATGCCTTTGGCTTACTTCCTTTCTGCAAGAAGAACCCAGCCCCTGCAGTAAGTCATCAACCTCAATAGTTACTCTTTACCTTGTTACACCTTACTTTCACCCATAACCCCTTATCATCTTTCCCAGGCTGATGATAACCTTTAGAAGGTCAAGTATAACCATGAAGCGGCCAAACAAGCCAGAGCGGCAAAAAGAACCGAAAGGAAAGCTGCCAAGACTGGAACTTCAAAGAAGAGGAAGCCAAGCGCCTCAGATTTACTTAAATTGGATGACACTTCTGACGACGAGGAAGAGGTAACTTTTAACTCTCTTGACTCTTTATCATCACCTTGCTGACATTAAATCTTTTCAGGAAGATACGGGGAACAGCCAAGCCGTCGAGGAAGAGGTAACTATAATCTCCTCCGACTCCGAGCCCCTTTGCGTCAGAAAATTCGAAGAGTAACCCGGAAAGTAAGATTTTCACATCCTTTGGCTTACCAAGATCCTCAATTTCTTTTGAAGCAACAGCAATTTGAAAGCCGGAGGCAGACCCGAACCAGCAAGGATGTAGAACTCTCCTCCGGCTTACCTGACGTAACCAGGAAGCGTCGGGCTGAAGTTATCTCCGATTTACGTTCTGTTTACCCTTTGGCGGGTTTAATTCGTCAACCTCTCAATTCATCTGACTCCAATTATCAGGATACCTCTCCTTCCTCCGGTGAGTCTATGCAATCTAACATGCCGGCTTTCAAAACCGCCCCTGGGTAATGCAATTTTGTTTACCTTATGCTGTACCATACTCATGCTTTTGTACTCATCCTTTCTGCCTTGTCCACAGTGTGCAAGTGAAGCCTAGTAAGAGGGCAAAAAGAATAAGCCATCTCAAGACCCGGTAGTGACTGAGCCGGAACTCGGAACAGCTGCCCCTGACACTTCCACTCATCAGCCGCCGCCAGAACCGGCTTATGAAATTCCAACACCATCCGCTGATCCCCCCGCTGAAGAAACTCTTGGCGGCTCTGATAAGCCGGAAACTCCTAGCCCAGCCAATACAATTGACCCGGAAGTTGAGATTCTGAAGACTCAACTTGTTGAACCGGGGCAGCCCACTTTCTTGCCAAATGTTCTGCCAAGGAGGAGCTTCTGGAACGCCGAAAGGCCAAGCTAGACATTGCTGACTATACTCACTTGAGCATTGGAGAGATAGTGTCTGGTTATATCAATCAAGTACATAGCAGCCGTGACCTGGAAGTTAACATGGTGTAGCAAATACAGCAAAAATCTGAGGTACAACTTATGCTACTTTTCTTAATCATGCTTACTATATCAGCCCCCAAGTCTATTGCTTATAAATAAATATGTTGTAGACTTGTAAAACTACTTATCATTGCTTTGTCCGGCTTACAAAGAAAATATTTAACCCGGTTGTAACATGATACTTTGAACGTGCGATACACATTAGCCCCCAAGTGTCAAGTACCTTTGCTTGCAAAGTGCTTGGGACTTAATTAGTATGAACCGGCATTGTAAGTTTAAAATTCTTCAGCATACATTAGCCCCCAAGTGTCAAGTACCTTTGCTTGCAAAGTGCTTCGGACTTTAATGTTATCTTACTGTGACTCTGACTATAACCCGGCATCAATGCAGGCCACCACAAGTCAATTTGAGTCGGAGATTGCTGACTTGAAGAGCCGCCTGGCAGCTCAAGAGCTTGAACTGCAAAAGGCCAACTCCAAATTTGAATTCAGCATCTCCGAACAAGAGAAATTGAAGAAGAATATTGATGCGGAGAAGAAAATTTGGGCTGATGAGAAGGCCTCACTGATGACCCGGCCAAGACAGCAGAAACGTCACTTGTAGAGGCAACAGCCGAGCTGTCCGGCTTAAAGCGCCAGATATCTCAAATGGTCTCAGCAATCTTCGGTAAATTACTATATATAACCTTGAATATCGCAATCCTTCCTTTAACAACTATTTTAAGTGTCATCTCCGGCTCACCTTATGCTTATAACCGCAGGCCCCAGGAGCACAAACCTCAAGCAGAACATGTTGATCAAGCTGAAGGCGGTTTATACTCTGGTGGAGCAGCTGTACACCAGGTCACAACGTGCTTTGGCAATTGTGGCTTTATCAAATGACGTTCCCCATCTCCTGCAAGATGTGTTAAAGCGGCTTGCCGTGCTACCCCAACGGATCCAAGAGCTAAGACGGGCATCTGCCAGAACCGGGGCTATGGCTGCCTTGAGCCGGGCCAAGGCGTTGCTTCCAGAGTTAGACCTGGCAGACGTTGCTCTTGGATATCCCAGCTTGAAGGAAGACGGCTCCGTGTTCGATGAAACAGATTTTACCGCCTGTGTGAGAGTCGTACGCCCTGTGGCTACCATCATTGGGAATGATATTGATCTTACCAAGTATCAGCCGGGCTATGATAGCGAGAACCGGAGGATTCCAACCCCTCACTACGATGACGTCAGCCTGATCCCTCCAACTCGTAAGCACACCTTTGCCCCTGAAGTTGACCCAGCCGGTTTAATAGATGATGAAGCTAAGTTTGAAGCCTTGAGCGGCATTGACTGGACCTCATCGACCTTCTAGGGCAGGGCAGCAGACGGAGAGGCGGAGAAGGATAACCCGGAATCTTCGAGCCCACCTAAGCAGTGAGCCGCTAGGTGTTTATGACTCTGAAAACAATGCTTCATTATCCAGACTCAGGGAGTCTTGTAATAGAGTAGAAAAACTTCTTGATTTCTGTCATGCCTTCGCGCATGTTTGTGGCGCTTCATACTTTCGTAAGCCGCCATCGCTATATATTTCCAGTTTATGTTGATCTTTCCTAAAAATTTGCTTGCCTTATCCTGCATATAGAACAAGCAAACTTCCCTTGGCGACTTATCGCGACGGGGGTTACATAAAGTACTGATAACCCGAAATGTAAACCCAAACATCACATAAAAGCCGGTTGATGACCATATTTGTTTAAACATAAACAAAATAGCCTACCTGTCATCCGTTTGGCAGTCTTGCCAGCTTATGTGACCCAAATCATGAGAGTAAATTTAACTCCTGAAGGTTGGTACATAGGATGTTCACCTGACTTTTAACAGCTGAAGTGATCAATGCTAAACCGGTGGAACGAGAACCCCATAGTACTTTCAAGAAGGCCTCACGATAGTCAAACATTTATACTTACAAAGCATGATAAATAATAAACCAAACTTAAAAGGCTTCTGATTCGAATACGATCAGTGAACCGTTCCAAAGGGGTTAAGCTAAGATTCGGATACGATCATAGAGCCCCCAGTGGCTGTGGCGATGCCAATCAAGTGGGTATCGACAGCTATGTTCTCTTTGGTTCGAATACTACCTATGTTTGAACAGGAAGCCCCCAAGTTACCATAAGAGTTGTTTAATGACGCTGATTCGAATACGATCCACGTCAGACCCAAAGGGGTTAAGCTATGATTCAAATATGATCAAGAAGCCCCCAAGTGGGTATGGCAGTATGCCGATCAAATGGGTTTCGAAAGCTATGTTCTCTTTGGTTCGAATACGACCTATGTTTGAACAGGAAGCACCCAAGTGATCATGGCTAGATTTAGATATGATCATAAGCCAGACCAAAGGGAAAGCCGGATTCAGATATGATCCGCTCCTTGTTGATTGTTTCCATCACCTGATAAAGAAGACATGCAAACCTTTGAGGGTGAAAAATAGGACAGAGGTCCTGCTTTATTGCTTTATATAATATATACATTGTCAAAATAAAATATATACATATGTCTTGAGAGCCGGTGGCTCAAGTATAATAAGGCCGAAGATGAGCGATGTTCCATGACCGGCGGGTCTCTTCCTCCGACTTACGTGAGTCTTTGTGCTCTCGAACATCGATAAGGTAGTATGACCCGTTATTCAGATTCTTGTTGACCACAAAGGGTCCTTCCCAAGGAGGAGATAGCTTGTGCATATCAGATTGATCCTGGATGAGTCAGAGCACTAAGTCACTTTCCTGAAAGGTTCTGCTTCTAACTCGGCGGCTATGATAGTGGCGCAGGTCTTGCTGGTAAATCACCGAGCGGGCTATTGCCAAGTCTCACTCCTCATCCAACAAGTCAAGTGCATCCTGACGAGCTTTTTCGTTATCGGCCTCGATGTAAGCCGCAACACGGGGTGAGTCGTGCCGGATGTCACTTGGCAGGACTGCCTCTGCACCGTACACCATAAAGAAAGGTGTGTAACCTATGGATCTGTTAGGCGTAGTGTTGATGCTCCACAGTACAGAGGGTAGCTCCTCCACCCAACAACCCGGAGTTCGCTGTAAGGGGACCAAGAGCCGGGGTTTGATACCCTTCAAGATCTCCTGATTAGCTCTCTCTGCTTGACCATTAGATTGAGGGTGAGCAACAGCCGAAACATCAAGCCGAATATGCTCTCGTTGACAGAACTCTTCCATGGCTCCCTTGGAGAGATTAGTGCCATTATCAGTTATGATGCTGTGTGGAAAGCTAAAACGGAAGATCACCTTTTTCATGAACTGAACCGCCGTGGCTGCATCACACTTACTGACCGGCTCTGCCTCAACCCACTTGGTGAACTTATCCACCGCCACCAATAGGTGTGTCTTTTTATCCTTAGACCTCTTGAAAGGCCCAACCATGTCAAGCCCCCAGACTGCAAACGGCCAAGTAATTGGAATCATCCTCAACTCCTGAGCCAGCACATGAGCTCGTCGTGAGAATTTTTGACATCCGTCACATTTGCTGACCAGATCTTCTGCATCAGCATGAGCCGTCAACCAGTAGAAACCATGACGGAAAGCCTTGGCCACAAGAGATTTTGAGCCGGCGTGATGACCACAATCTCCTTCATGGATCTCATGAAGTATCTCCTGACCCTCCGCAGGCGATACACAACGTTGAAACGCCCCAGTAACACTGCGGTGATGTAACTCGCCATGAACAATTGTCATAGATTTGGATCGCCTGATGATTTGTTTCGCCAAGGTCTCATCCTCAGGCAACTCTCCCCGGGTCATATAGGCCAAATATGGGACTGTCCAATCCGGGATAGCGTTGAGAGCTGCCACCAGCTGTGCCTCCGGGTCTGGCACTGCTAGCTCTTCCTCTGTAGGCACTTTGACAGAAGGGTTATGCAAAACATCGAGAAAGGTGTTAGGCGGCACCGGCTTAAGTCCTTGTCAGTCAAACCCATGCGTCGAAAGGTCTCATAATAGAGGATGTTGATACTGCTACCTCCGTCCATGAGTACCTTGGTAAATTTATATCCACCAACTTGAGGTGCCACCACCAAAGCTAATTGACCCGGATTATCAACCCGGGGCGGGTGATCTTCCCTGCTCCACACAATAGGCTGCTCTGACCACCTCAAATAACGGGGAACTGCCGGCTCAACAGAGTTCACGGCCCTCTTACGAACCTTCTGGTCACGTTTGCATAAGCTAGTGGTGAACACATGATACTGCTCACTATTCAGTTGCTTCGGATGGCTTTGATAACCCGACTGCTGCTGCTATTGTCCCCCTTGACCAGGCTGCTGTTGATTATAGCCGCCTTGACCTCCCTGAAAGCCGGAACTTGAACCGCCGCCCGGGCCATGAAAGCCGCATGCCCCTGAGCCGCCGCCCGATCCATGATTGCCATCAAACATGTTGGAATTCTTAAAAGCCTTCATGATCGCACAACCTTTCCATAAGTGGGTGGCGGGTCATTCCCGGGTACCGTGTCTCAGGCAAGGCTCATTGAGAAGCTGCTCAAGAGACGGGCCTGACCCGCCAGATCGAGGGGGCGGTTTTCCCTTACGTCTCTGATTGTTACCCTGTGCATTGGCATTTGCCACAAACTCCGGGTTACCCTCCGCCTTACGCTTGTTGCCTCCTTGATTTGTCGGGTTATGCTGCTGACCCTTTCCATTGCCGTTCTTCTTTCCCTTCCCTGTCTTTTCCTCATCAGATGCGGGATCCTTGGTACTATCAAAATCGGCGTATTTGACTAAAGCCGCCATCAGCGTACCCATATCATTGCAATCACGCTTAAGGCGCCCCAGTTTCTGCCTCAACGGCTCAAAGCGGCAATTCTTCTCCAACATGAGGACTGCAGAGCCGGCATCCATCTTATCGCATTTAATGTATTATTTCCTTGACCCGGCGCACCCAATGAGTTGTGGATTCACCCTCCTCCTGCTTACAATTGGTCAAGTCCACAATTGACATAGATTGCTTGCAAGTGTCCTTGAAGTTCTGGATAAACCGTGCCTTTAGCTCTGCCCATGAGCTAATGGAATTGGGCGGCAAACCCTTTAACCAAGACCGGGCCTTTCCGTCTAACATCATGGTAAAGTACTTAGCCATTGCTGCGTCGCTGACCTGCAATAGCTCCATGGCCATCTCATAACTTTCAATCCATGCTCCGGGCTGCAAGTCGGCCGTGTAATTCGGCACCTTTCGAGGTCCCTTGAAGTCCTTGGGTAGACGTACATCCCGCAGAGCCGGCACCAAACAAGGAACACCGCCGGTTCTAGTGGCGACTCCTGCTCCCACAGAAGTCGTTGGATACTCTGGGAGATCTTGATGAGCCGCCTGTTGAGCCGCTAGCTGAGCTGCCGGCTCATCCTCCTGACGTATTTGGTCTTGCACCGGGTTATAGCCACCAGGCTGGTTACGACGCTGGGCATTGCTTGACAAAGCTTATGACTCCATGTGCCTGCTGTAACTCGGACTCCGGTTTTGACGAGGCGGTGCTAACCAAGGCGGGGAGTTGAGTGAATCCTGTCACGGCTGTAAGAATAAGTCTCTTGTTGCGCCAGGGCCGTCTGAACAAGTTCTCTGATCCTCCGGGTCTCTACCGCTGTCGGATCATCACCGTCCACTGGGAGAGCCGCCAAACGCGCCGATGCTGCGATTAAGTTCTCCATGGGGTTGGAAAAGTGACCCGGTGGTATTGGTACATAGCGGGGCGGGTCCATACTCCCATGAGGAGGTGCCATCTCTCGAAGCTGAGCCGGTCCTTCCGCTCCAGCTGTCGTGAACTGATTTGCTCCGGGTGGGTTGCTAGGGCCGGCACCGGGTGTAGCGAAAAGGTTCCGAGGGTCGTAAACCGGAGGCAAACGGGATTGAGTTTTCTGGTGCCTCCTTCTCATCACCTCATTAGATGCGTTCAGGCTCATATTAAGCTGGAAAGCCACTGACTGGAGCTGCTGCGCCCGTGCATCCAAAGCCGCCCGTTCTGTAGCTAACCTGATGTCCTCAGCTGCCAAGGCCTCCTTGGCCCGAGCTATCTCCTCACGCACTTGTGCCACCTCCGCGTTATGCTCATCTTGATTTGCAGGAATAACCGTGGCGGTTAACAGGGTCGTAAGCTTATCCATGAGATCCATCAGTATCTGAGCCGGCGGGCGCACAGGGCCTCCTGCCCCGCCGCCTCGACCCGGACGTTATTGCTGCAGCGGTTGTAGAGTTTTGGCCGGGTTGAGTCCCAGCCATGAAGACTCCTGCCCAGCTTGGCGGCTCATAGGGGTCCGGAATACTAGAGCCATCGGAACAGCCCCCAAGCGCGCCATCTTGCACTTGATACAACGAATCTGTTGAACCGGCGGACGAATCACCATCAGAGAGGACGGCCGTCTCACCACCATCTTCAGATCCTCCAGAAAGTTCCTCTTCGTGGATGCAACCCACGAAGGTACGCTTCACGGCGGGTTGAACTCGGGCGGGTCTCGCACGCTGAGCCGTCTCGACGAGGTCGGTGCAGTTGTCCGGCTCAGGGCCCGGCTCACCAATCCGGCCGATGAAGACGTGGATCCGCCGAAGGGGACTCGGTACCCGTACTCAATTGAGCTGGCGTCGGGGCCCCAGCCTTCGTCGTCGATGTAGATCTTGCCGCGGCGACTCTTGGTCATCCGGCCAACTACGTATCCCTTGAGCCCTTCGAAGCTGCCCTTCAAGAACTCAAATCCACCGTGCGCTGGCCCCACGGTGGGCGCCAACTGTCGTGGAATTGTCACGGTAGATGTCCTCTTGCAAGGACTTAGTCGTGGAGCCATCGCAACTAGGAAGCTTAAAGGGGTTAATCGGGACAAAGGACACGAGAGGTTTTATACTAGTTCGGCCCCTTACGGTGAAGGTAATGCCTACGTCTAGTTGGGTTGGTATTGCTTGATGTTTCGATGACCAGGGAGCGAGATACGCTATGCCCGGCTCTCGATCAGTTGTTTCTTGCCCTAAGCCGCCAGCGGGTCGTCCCCTTATATACACGGGTGGACGCCCTGCGGTCTACAGAGTCTTGGCCGGCTCATAAATAGTGTCCGGCTCGGTGACTAGTTAAATCTACCTTATGATACAAGTCATGCCATCACGGCGGTTTATCACTATGGGCCTTAAGCCGCCTGTGGGCCTTAGACCCTTTATTGAACCGCCATCTTCGTGCTTGGTCTTTGGGCTTCTTCCTGATGAATCTTATTGCGTAACCCGACCCCTCCTGGGCGGCTGACACAAATAGTTATATCCCCAACAGGTCTATTGTTGGTGCTCTCCAGTACCTCACTCTGACTCGACCGGAGATCCAATATGTCGTGCAGCATGTGTGTCTTCATATGCATGCTCTTCGAGCCGTTCACTGGGCTGCCGTCAAGCGGATTCTCCGCTATATCTGTGGCACTATGGATCTTGGCATCACGCTTCACGCCTCCGCCGACACCGCTCTCACCGCCTACTCCGATGCAGACTGGACGGGCTGCCCTGACAATCGTCGCTCCACTTCGGGCTATTGTGTCTACCTTGGACTCTCACTTATCTTGTGGTCGTCCAGGCGGCAGCCTACGGTCTCTCGTTCCAATGCTGAGGCTGAGTATCATGCAGTGGCCAACGCCGTCGCCGAGTGTTCGTGGCTTCGCCAGCTGCTTCAGGAGCTCTCTTGTCCTGTTGACCGTGCCACGGTGGTCTACTGCGACAACGTCTCGACGGTCTACCTCTCCGCTAACCCGATCCATCATTTAGTGGAATCAGTTCGAGTCTTCGGGAAGACGTGGACGTATATTCGTTGCCCCGGCCGCCGTGCCCCCGGCCATCCAGCACGTGCCGCAGAACAACCACCAAATCACCGCATAGCCAGAGTCAGCTAGCGCCTCCCCCGGTTGAACGCCACAGCATGCCGTCATCCCCGCCTCGTGGCTGGCACCGTTGGTGTGCCTCTTCGCTCCCTCCACCTATCACTACCCAGAACCGATTCAGTCGTCCTCTTCCACCCTGCGACCGCCACCAATACCATATCGAATTTGCTCACTGCGTAGACACTTACACAAAGCCTGTACATGCATATATATAAGTTGTCAGTGTCAGTGCAAACAACAGTCAGGCAGACAACGGTCCACTCTCTCGCACCTTTAGAAACCATGAGTACATTCGCACCGTCGATCCACCTTGATTGATTACTCTCTCCGTCCCGGCCGGCCATGCGGAACTCCGTGCACGTCCCAGCCGCGGTGGAGGCGCTGCTGGGCCACCCAGTGGCGGCACCATCGGAGAGGCCAGCGCCGAGGCTGTCGCGGCTGCTGGTGAACGTGACGGTGGAGCGGAGCCTGTGGCCGGTGCATGTGCTGCTAGGCGCCTGTTGAATATATGTGTTATGTGCATATTGTGTTTTGGGTCCGTCTCCTAATTTCTTGTATAGTTAAGATCCATGGTTCACCATTGTACATCATATATACGTGTCTATGCACGAAGAGAAATATGTCGTGCAATCATAATCTCATACAGCGCCGACGCCACCGTGGCCGACTTGGCGCGTGCCACCGTCGACGCCTATGCCACCGAGGGGCGCAGGCCGCCGCTCCCGGCCGATGATGGCGCCACCGACGCGGCCGCACGGTTCGAGCTGCACCTCTCCAAGTACGCCCTTGATGGTACGTATACGTAACAAGCCGTCAGTAATGTATTCCTTGTACGATTGATTGGTTCTCGAGTCCAACTTGGAGCTGCATCGATCGCTGGCGATGAGATACTGTGCGTGCAGCTCTGGACCCGGAGAGCAAGGTGCTGGACCTGGGCTCTCGCAACTTCTTCCTCTGCTCCAACAGGGGGGCGCAGAGATCAGATCGTCATCTGCTTCTTCACTCAGCACTGCCATGTCTTGATGTCTGAAAGAGTGAAAGCAGTTCTGTAAAACAGTAAAAATGGTCGGAATCACTCAGTAGTCAGAACTTGACGCATGTATGATCAGTCAGCCTGGACACGGTCCGGTCCCGGTCCGAGCCGGCGTTTGGACCGGCCGCCGGCGGTCCGGACCGGACCGGACCGAGCTTGCCAGCGGTCTGTATTTTCAGGACCGGACCGAAGTGATGCCAGCTCGGTCAAGCTTTTCCGGCTCGTTGGGACCGAGCCAACTTGTCCTTCCAGCTTCTGTTTAGTGCCTATTTAGCTGCAGTTCTGGTCTTAGTTACACACAAAGAGCGCCATGTTCACCACGGAGAGTAGCAGCAGCAACACGTAGTAGTAGTCGAGGTGCGAGTCGTTCAGGTTGTCACCGATCCAGCTCTTGCCGGCGCTCGCCCTGGTAGCCCGGTCGACAAACGTCACAAGCAGGCTGTTGAGGAAGTTCCCGACGCCGAGCCCGCTTGTGTAGAAGGTGGTTCCCATGCTCTGCATCCCCTCCGGCGACTGCCCGAGCTGCCCGCGAGGCGGCGCAGCACGTCGGGGTCGCCGAGCTGCATGAGGCTGCTGGCGATATCGGCGCAAAAATGGAATCGCGAGTGGACGGTGATCGCTGGAGACACGACCGGAGGGGAGGGAGACAAACACAGAAGTTGTTCCGGCGCTCGAACACCATGGACGGTGAACTGGTATGGTCGAGAACTCGCGAACAGCTTCAGTGCACGCACAGCAGCGACGGCAAGCGGAAAAAAGAGGCTATGGGGCACAGGGAGGAGAGGAAGGAAGGTGAGGGGAAGCTCCTGGACATGATGGTTCACTCAGGGGACGCCGGTGGCGACGACGACGAAGCACGGCGGCGGCGGTGAATGCCCTTTCTCGGTCCGCCGAGCGGTCCCGGTCAAAGACCGGACCGGACCGAGTGCTGAGCGGGCCTAATTTCCTGGACCGGACCGGCCAATTTTGCTAGCGGGCCGGGACCGAGCGGTCCGGTCCTTCTCGGGCCACGAGCGGGCCAAAAAGCCCGCTCGCTGCGTCCACCCTGAATGATCAGCACGTAGAGTTAGGTACAGTTCGGCCAAGGGACGATACATATACATACTTGTCCGATAGTCCTACGAGCTCGAGATATGTACATGGCGCTGTATATATGCAATTGCAATGCCAGCGCAACACCGATGATGCTTCGGAAAAGATTAGAAAAAAAGAGCACCTATGTTACAGGTGCCTGATTTTTCTTTTGTCTGGCTTCAGTCATTTCTTTTTCTGTCCATTGGATCTTCATCCAAAGACTGAACATAAGCTAGTACTGTTGGGAGGTCACGCTGTCTCGTCGGGGTGCTGGGAAGGGATCGACCATGGAGGACGAAGTGAGGTGGGACGAAAGGCGGTGGTGACCAGGCGATGGAGATCGAGAAGAGAAGGGGAAGGAGAGAAGTGAAAAGAAGGTGGCGACGTGTGGGGCTCAAGGGCAGGATGGGATTTGTAGCTATACTTTACTGCTGGGGTCGCTCGCTCACAGTAAAACCGAAGCAAAATCGTCTCATTTCAAGTGTTTCAAGGACCTATACTTAACTATCCCCAATTGCCTTTCACTTGTGAACCTTCTCCGAACGTGTCAAATGAATTAAAAGCTGGTCGAGCGCCAACAACCAAAACCGCAAAACTGCCAATTAGTCGGACGACACAAAAAGGGTAGCACTCACAATTGCTATCAAATGGAGGGTACTCTAGCATCTTATAAACTAGTAACATTTGTTGGATAGGAATCGATGCATAATTTTACTCCTATGTACTCACCCAACAACCATGTAATACTACTGCTTAATCTTTACTCGGGTACGTATACCGACGCTTGGCATAAAGTCTCAATAAATGTGCTACACAAAACAACCATTTCTGCTACTCCCTCCAATCCGAATTAATTGACGCATCCTCTATATAATGTTGATCGGAGGAGTACTATCATCTGAGCAGTACACAGATGAGAACGGGTGGGTGCTAGGCTGCTAGCTAGCAGGTTGGAGAGACAAGAGAAGGACAAAATAAGAGTGTGTGAAGAACCCTGTAGAATAAGAGGCACCGAGAATGAGAGGATGGGTCGATGTCATTATGGAACATTGTGTTCTGATGGCAGTCCTACAGGACATTGTTGTTCATCATAATGCTAGAATCAACTTCATCCCATAAAGCCTCATATTAGCAAGGATACGATCACTACCCTTCCAATGTGAACCTTTCCATCTACACCGCCAAGAGTGGTGACAGTCTAGACAGCATCCACTACCACAAAATTGGCTACAAGTGCTCGTGTTTCTAGCAATGTGTGTTCTACAAAGAGTAACTTAATTTGTTCGTGAATAAATGAAGTGGCATCACAAGGCGCCCGATATCTTGCCTTTTTCAGCTTCCCTGCTCTTCTCTTCTTCGATGGGGCTCCCAGGCTAACCAAAGGATTGCTCGGCCCCGACAGCAAGACATCGTCCTCTTCGCCAACCATGTTTTCTTGTGCATCGCCATCGCCTTGCTTCTTACCACTGACACGACCCTCCAGTCCTACCCCCCCTTGCTTGGTCGAAAAGAGCCATCACCGTCATTGCTTGATTGAAGAGTCCCATCAGTGTTTCATATGTTTTGACACTGGCGTCTCCCAACTGGACCAACTCCGACACCTGCACATACATCCGATTATGTCGAAAAGTCAAGGGCATGGCACAAAGCTGATCTCGCTGGTAATGATGTAGGTGCTCTGGAAGCCCAAGAAATCCATCACCTGACAAATGAAGCCAACCACAAAAGAGTGAAACGCCATCCAGAGAACTGCTCCGCAGAAATAAAGTTTTGTGTGAGGCTGTGAAACACAGACCATAAAAACATGGCAGCACAGCATGCCCATGTACTCAAACAACCCGCATTCGCACTCGTCCATTGTCAGCATATGGTTAATCACCTTTTTTTGTAGAAAACAGGAAAGCTCAGGTTTACAACAGAAATCAAACACACTGGCAATCCGACATACCTATCAATATGGTCTTCGGTGGCACACCCCATCATCCTAACAAATTCCATGAAAACCCATTCTAAGTTGTCTAAATGATTATTCACCTGTACAAACAGCCCAAATGGCATGTCGTACAAATTCGTCCAGTAAGTCGTGTCAAATGTCACATCATCGCCGAAGAATTTATACTTCATCCTGCTATCTCCTGTTCTCCACGTTAGATTTTTCATCCTAGATTCATGTTGTCCGGTAAGTCCGGTAAGCATGCACTCGAAATAGAAACTCAGGGTCCTCGGTCATGACTTATTTGCCCACACAAATTCCTCAGCGCACGCTTTGTGAAAGGGACAGTCTCCACTGTTCCCAAGAAGCCCCCAATTATGTTGTACCCTTGTTAATGTAATATTCTTCTTCCTAAGGTTCCTCACCGGGCCTTGTGTACACATCAATGTGTTTGTGCGACAGCCAATGTAACATCTCTCCGCAGTTCGGCGTCATCACATGATTATGCTTAACCCTGTGCTCCGTAATGTACCACCCATTGTCAGAGGTCTTCGACAACCTTATAAGTGCAAGACACTCGCAGAGGCATGATCTTGTATCATCCCGCAAAGGTTTCCCCTAATAACATGATTATGCCGTAAGCCAGACCAGTAACCAAAAAAATCCTGAAAAAAATAGGGCCCGTAAACCGCACGGGGCGAAGCAGAAGAAGTCATGCACTGCGACCTACAGGGAATGCAGATCCGGGGGACGGCCGGTGGAGGGGCGTTGGCGCGCGGATTGGGGCCCGGTCGCCCGGAAACTAACCTGCACACCGGATCCACAGGGAACTCGTCGATCCCGCAAGCTTCCATCCCGCCGCTCCGGCGACGATGCCGAATCGAACTACTGTCAGCAAAATCCTGGCAAAAGGAAAAAAATCTGGACCATGGCCCGTCAGGTCCGTTTCCTGCATGCGGGCCCAACTACTGTCACACATACGGAACACTGTTGCATATAGCTCGCCCCTGAATCGTCTATGTACGACGCTCGTGGGAATACCTCTTTTTTCACAGCTCGCACTCCACCTCATTTAATGTCACTTACCTACCGATTAGGCCTATCCAACGGTCTAAATAATGCTACTATATGATGGTATGAGCGATATCGCTGCTCTTGGTAATTAACCACAATACAATGAATCAAAAATTATTAATTGAGAAGCAGGTGATCTAGGATGCATGTGCTTAGAGCATCTCCAGCCGTTGGCCTCTCAGGGGGCTCGAAAAATCGTCACCTGGGGGCGACCCGGCACTAAAATCGGCTTGAGGCCGATCGGGTTCCCAGCCGCCGGCCCCAAGGTCGCCCAGAAGGTGTTTTTATATATTTTAAAATAAATTCGGCTATAATTCGGCAAACGGGCATAAACTTCGGCGACTTAAACAGTTTTTTACATAGCGAATTTAAAATTTACTTTAAAAAACTATAAAGGCCGCGACTACAGTTACAACTCGCTGAACTCGGCGAAGTCGCTGCCGTCGCCGCCGTCCTCGTCGTCCTTCTCCTCCTTCACGCGGCCGCCCCTGCTGGACCCCTAGCTGGAGTCGCCCTGGCGGACAGGTGGCGGCACGTCGTCATCGCTGTCGTAGAGAACGACGACGCCTCCCTCGTTGCGGCCACGGTGCCGAGCGGCGATCTCCTTTAGGGTGCGGCACTGGCGCTCCAGCTCCAGCCGCGCCCAGTCCTCCTGCGCCCACTTCATGGCCGCGGCGTCGTCGAACCCTGGCGAGACCTGGCTCCGTCTTGACGGTGGCGAGATCTGGCTCCGTCTTGATGGCGGCGAGCCCCGGCTCCGTCTTCGTCTTGACGAGGCGGGGAGGAGCCGAGGAGGAGGCGCGCCCGGCCTCGTTGACGACAGTGCCACCGCTGCGGCTGCGCCGGCCGAGCGGCGTCCCCGCGGGCTCGGCCTTGACGCCGTAGAGCGCCGGCCGCTCGGCCTTGACACTGTAGAGGGCCGGCGAGCTGGAGGAGTGGGAGGAGGAGGAGGAGGAGCCGGTCCTCGCCGGCATCCATTGGCCGCCGCTCCGGCGGGGGCCCGGGGAGACAGGGTACATGAACGGCGGCTCGTTGCCGCCCTCGAGGTGCTAGAGGATGGCGTGGAGCGTGCGGCCGGGGGCGCCCCACCACAGTCGGCGGCCGTCGCTGTTCTTGGTCCCTGCACCACCGGTGCGTTGTTGGTGGCTGCCAGCCGCTCCGCCTGCCGGCACTCGAAGTAGGCCGCCCACTCTGGGCGGTCCCGCTGCTCCTCCGCCAGCGATGCCCGCGCACGCTCGGCCTCGGTGTTGAAGTAGTCAGGGCGCGTGACGTCGGGATGCGGGGCCACGGGGATGCCCCCGGCGCTGAGCGTCCACCGCCCCGGCGCGCGCATGTCGGGAGGCGCCGGGATGTTCGCTTCGTGCTGGAGGTGGGCTTCCCACTCGTGCAGCGAGCGGCGACCGAAGCCATTGGTCGCCGCCCCATAGCCAGGGAACCTCTCGCCCATCGTCTGCGGCGGCGGAAAGAGAACGTCGGCGACGGCTGTGCATGGGGAAAGAGGGCGCTGCTGGAAGTGCGTCTCCGCGCAGCGGGTCTGCTTCATGTACGTCGATCATGTGGCACAAGACACCATCGATCATCACCTCCGGTGGGGCCGGGGCTGCAAAGTAGTGCTCCCAGGTCAATCCTAGCTCCGGAACCTGACCCTCACCTAGCAACGTGACAAGATCCGGGAAGTTTTGCCGGCAAAGCACACCAAGGACGGATTTGGGGCTGCGCACTGTATCAGTATGGTGCCACCCCCTACAGTATGATAAGGCCAACGCATTAGATATTTGAAGAAACGTGAAGGCAAATGGTACAAAAAGAGTAAATATGCACTTACCTCTCCACATCATGGTAAATCAACCAACTCTGCTCGCGGGTCGCCGGCACAGACGGGAGCCGTGTACAACCACGCTGGTAGACGGTGCCCCCTTCGACCGCCTCACCCTCGCTATCAGTCTGATCCCCGCCACCATCAGCATGGCCACTCGGCCCGCATGCGGACCCATCCAGGTACCCCATCCGGACGTTTCCGGGGATGGAGTCTCATAGGGCCAAGTCTCGTGGGCCAAAGGCCCGTCGACCCGAGGCTCATGGACCGGAGTCCGCATAGCCTCCTCCTCAGACGTGTTCATGATGTCTACTACGCAACTTTATTCTTGTAGACTCGTGTTGGGCCTCCAAGCGTAGAGTTTTGTAGGACAATAGCAATTTTCCCTCAAGTGGATGACCTAAGGTCTATCAATCCGTGGGAGGTGTAGGATGAAGATGGTCTCTCTCAAGCATCCCTGCAACCAAATACAAGAAATCTCTTGTGTCCCCAACACACCCAATACAACGGCAAATTTTATAGGTGCACTAGTTCGGTGAAGAGATGGTGATAAAAGTGTAATATGTATGGTAGAAATATATTTTTATAATCTTAATAAATAAAAATAGCAAGGTAGCAATTGATAAAACGGAGCACAAATGGTATTTCAATGCTTGAAAATGAGGCCTAGGGTCCGTACTTTCGCTAGTGCAATCTGTCAACAATGCTAATATAATTGGATCATATAACCATCCCCCAATGTGCGATGAAGAATCACTCCAAAGTTCCTTTCTAGCAGAGAACATAAGAATAAATCGTTTGTAGGGTACGAAACCACCTCGAAACTATTCTTTCCGATCGATCTATCCAAGAGTTCATACTAAAATAACACCAACTAATTTCAGATTCATAATACTCAATCCAACACAAAGAACCTCAAAGAGTGCCCAAGATTTCTATCGGAGAAACAAAGACGAGAACGTGCATCAACCCTTATGCATAAATTATCCCAATGTCACCTCGGGAATCCGCGAGTTGAGTGCCAAAACACATATCAAGTGAATCAATATGATACCCCATTGTCACCACGAGTATTCTTATGCAAGACATATATCAAGTGCTCTCAAATCCATAAAAGTATTCAATCCAATAAAACGAAATCTCAAAGGGAAAACTCAATTCATCACAAGATAGAGAGGGGAAAACACCATATGATCCGACTATATTAACAAAGCCCGCGATACATCAAGATCGTGACATCTCAAGAACGAGAGAGAGAGAGAGAGAGAGAGAGAGAGAGAGAGAGAGAGAGAGAGAGAGAGAGAGAGATACTAAACACATAGCTACTGGTACAAACCCTCAGCCCCGATGGAGGACTACTCCCTCCTCATCATGGTGGCCACCGGGATGATGAAGATGGCCATCAGTGACGATTCCCCCCTCTGGCAGGATGCCGGAACGGGGTCTAGATTGATTACTCATGGCTACAGAGCCTTTGCCACGGCAGAACTTTTGATCTAGGGTTACCCCCAAGGGTTTTGGAATATTTGATGATTTATAGGGCGAAGAGGGGGTGCAGGAGGCCACCGAGGTGGGCACAACCCACCTGGGCGCACCTGGGGGCCCAGGCGTGCCCTAGTGGGTTGTGCCACCCTCGGGGCACCCCCAAGGTGGTGCTCTGGCACATTGGATGTCTTCTGGTCCATAAAAAATCCACGAAAAGTATCGCGGTGTTTGGACTCCATTTGATATTGATTTCCTACAATGTAAAAAACAAGCAAAAAAATAACAGCTGGCACTTGGCACTGGGTCAATAGGTTAGTCCCAAAAAATGATATAAAGTTGCTATAAAATGATTTTAAAACATCCAAGAATGATTATACAATAGCATGAATACTTCATAAATTATAGATACGTTGGAGACATATCAGTTCACCATAGCAGTCATGTGCTCGGGCCAATCAGCTAGGGGTGGCGGCGAGGAAGACGTAGGAGCCTGCGTACCTCTCCCACGACCACGTCCTGCCCGACCTCCTCCTCTCTTGTTCCCTCCCTGATGTCCTCCCCTAGTGGGCAACGACACCAACGAAGAAGCGCCCACCGGTGTCTTCATCTTGTCGTCCAACTCTCTCCGGAGAGTCTGGGGTGGAAGGGAAGTACCCCTCCCACCACGCGCCAACATAGGAGGAGCCTCGGAGTGCTTCTTATCCGCGCCCACCATCTTTCAACACCTGCCATGACATAGAGTAAACGAAATTAGTACAACATAAAAAAAATTAATACCGACATAAATAATAATATGCGTATAATAGTACTATCTAGTGTATCATCATCAAGTACAACATAACTTAGGTATCCCTCGGCGATCGTCGACCCCTCGACCACTTGCCCTCGACCCCGCGCCCTTGACCCATCGACCCCTCGGGGACCCTCGACCCCTTCATTGTGAGCATTGGGCAGCTGTTGTCGTAGCTTAAGATGCGGACGTGCCTGAGCTGAAGGTCATCAGCTCGGGCGAACTGCTTCCTGATGAGCCACAGTTATAGGGATCTATCTGATGCTGCTTTGTAGCGACCCGACCTCAGACGGTCAAGCCTCTGTGTATCTGTGCCATCCCTGGATCAGTATGCTGGCACACACAGTACATCAATGTATATATCAAAGTGCAATCACATGTATAAATAACGAAATGATATATACCTCGTAATACTCAGCGGAAACAATCAAACGGGTGTGGAGTCCCATCAACGCCATCGGCAGGTTGAGTGTAGACCGTAACCCTGTATCGTAACTCTTACTCGTCGAGGAAATATCTGCAACATGATACGTTGCAGCCGTGTAGGTCAGTACATTGAATGTACCGGCAAGATGACAATAAGAGAAAACAGATGATAAACTATACTATATGCAGTATGGCTTTGTGGCTCTGTATCTGAGTTTTGTTTGCGTAAAAGCTGGTTTTATTTTCCCTACATCAAAGGAATAAATGAAGTATGTACTATAGAGTTTTCTATCATGACATGGTTCCGCCAACCGATGTCTCATAGCCCAAATTCATCATAAGTTGCCCACAATTAAGTTATCAGTCCGGTGTTGAGAGTTCCGAGATAGATCCAGGTCCAGATGCTCAAATTGTCCGTAACCGGGGACACGGCTAATCGATTAGGTTTTAACCCTCTGCAGAGGTTTGTACACTTTACCCGCAAGATTCGATCCTCTTTTACGTTCTCGCACTTCAGGTGTTTGAGAACAAGATGACCAAACATGGTCTTCGAAGAGTTCCCCGACCACCGTCCGTGCTCATTCAATCCTACCGTAGTTCTACATCTGCTAGCACCGCCCTAACCAGAGTCACAACTAGGGTCAACCAAGCCGAGCCCATAGTGACTTGCGGTTGCACAGTAAGCTTCCGGCATGAAGTATTCTTCCGTCTCTTTGAGTCTGGGTGAAGCTTTCCGCAAGATGTCGGCGCTTCTCCATGCATCCCGCCAACCACTGGATTCTCCAGGTGCCCGTCAACCATCCTTCACCCAAGAGTGTGTATTGAATTCTTGTCTCGAGTCTTGAAGTCTTGAGGCCTTGAAGATGCAGTCCTTGTAGATTACATCATGGAGTTGTCGTCATTGACGTAGATCCTCCATTTTCACACCACTCCCGAGCACTCATACCAAACCCCGTCTACTATAGCGTAGCATTAAAATAAAATATCGTCCCGGGCTTGGTAACAGGGTGATGGGTTCCTACTGGAGGGTTTGTTGCGAAGATGACACTAGATGCAATAAAACACATAGGTATGAAAAACATGGTCAAAGTGAACTTGCCTGGTATTACTTGATGAAGATAATAACGCTCTCAGAATAAAGACTTGGTAGAACTATTCGTCACTCCTTTGAAAATCTATATTACACAGACAATCATATAAGCAATCATCCTAGCAATCAATTCTATCAATCATAACAATACTCAATCAAAATAAAAGCAACAAGAAAACCAAGTCGAAAACCAAAGGAAAAACTTCGAAAGATAAATTCAAGGAAAAACTAGTGGTGACCAACTCACACAAATCTTAACATAACATTACTAAATTATTCTAATATTTTTTTCTACAGCAAAGAAAATATAAATCTAATAAAATAACAGAAAATAAATTACTAATTTACTAACTAACAAAAAGAACTAATATAAAACTACTATAACCATCTAGTGAATACTAGAACAAATATAGCAACTAGCAAAACACCAAGACAACTATAACAGCAAATCATTTATTAAAACATTAATAAACTATACTAAATAAATATAACAACTAATGTGTTCACAAATAACAGAAACAAAAACAATATAACTTGAAGTGGAAAAAGAATTACTTTTAAAACAAATAAAACTATTTTATCCACTATCACTATGAACTAAACAAGCAATTACAAAAACAGTAGCTAAACACTAATAAATAACTACAAAATTTATCTACTGTAGCTAAACATAAACATATAACAACAAGTGAAAATCTACAAAAGGAATGAACAAAAATAATTAAAACAATAATTACATAACTAAAACAACTATATAAGCAAAACAGTACTGTTTTTACTAAAAATCTAATCTAAAGTACTCCAAAATTACCAAACTAAATCCTACAGCTAATAAATATCATAAGTGACCAGGAGCAAAAAGAATTAATTAAAACCTATTTTTGAACTCAAGTTATGGCCAAAATACTAATCTGAACAAAATTTATTAAATTCAAATTTAAACTACTCAAATTTGAAATCCAGAGACACTAACAGAAACTTCCGCAAATTTGTGACACATAGCAATTGGAATCACTCAAAAATACTAAAAACTCTAAAAGATATGAATTTTCTAAGATTGCTATTTTCTGAAAAAAAATGAATTACGGGATTTCGTGGATCTCACCGGAGTAGTCGTCGGAGTTGGGGAAGAAGATCGGATCCGATGTTGCGTTGATCCTAGAGGAAAGGAGATCACGGACGGTGGAGAGGAGATCATATAAACCTCAGGAGAGGTCGAGGCGCTGGCGGCGGCACTTGGCGGCGGCGGTGCTGCTGCACTGCTGCTGCTGCGGAGAGGAGAGGAGAGGTGTTGGTTTGATGTGTTGGAGGGGAGGGGGGGTGCTTGGGTATTTATAGTGGGGAGGGGAGGGTTTTGCTTGGGGTAGGGGGCAAGAAATAGACTAGGATTAGGAATCCTAGGAAAAAAACGGAATAACGAAACGGGATCAAATCCTACTAGGATTTGTAAAAGAATAGGAAACCTTAGCTCCCTGGCTCCCTAGGTGCGTGCGTGCGATGGTCATTATATGGACATATAATATGGAAAACAAACAGAGAGGAAAACAAAATCATAAAAAAAATGAAAATATTATATGGACATATAATATATCAAAATTTCCAGAAAAAGATTTCCTACATGATGAACATTATTCTAGCATTAAATAAAATACACACAAATTTAAATAAAGCAAAGAGTGCTTCTAGTCCAATAAAATCCAACAAAATTATTTTAAAATACCAAAATGACTTCAAATTAATTTCTCTCCAATTTTCTGATGTAGGGAATCATGTTACCCTATTTTCCATATATTTTGTTTTTGAAGAAAAATATTTTGAATAAAACTCAAATAACTCCAAATTGGAAATAAATTCAAAAGAACTTTGGATTTAATTCTTTTAAAACTCCCAACTCATATTTCATTTAATTTGAAGAAGTGATTTTGTCTTCTCTCGTGAAAATCATTGAGTTGCATAAAGTTTCAGAATTGGAAATATTTTCCAAATGAAATTCAAATATTTTCAACACCCCTTGTCATTTAAATAAATGGTAGAAGTCATGTCATCTTCTCTCCAGGGTTTTGTGATGAAAAGAATTTGAATTCATGGAGATCATAAATGCAAGGTGGAAGTTTGGGAAAGTCATTTCATTCCCTCTCATTCAACTTTCAGAAAGTTTCAAATTTCACTCAATTTCACACAAGCAACCACACCACTATCAAACAAACAAGCATAAATATTTATTTAATATAACATTCCAAAATTTAGAATTTTGGGATGTTACAAATCTACCACACTTAAAATGAATCTCGTCCTCGAGATTCGAAGAGGCAGCAAGAAAAGGTTAGGGTTTGGGGGTCTTCCAGCAAATCCGTCGATCGGAATGGTCTAGTGTGCTACCACACTTAAAAGCAGGGTTATGGTTCCAACGAACTCAGGTACTCCATCCCTAGGGTGAACACTATCGGTCTTCTCACAACTTCAAGTAACTCCTACACTCGGGCTCTTCCGGTAGGGTCAAAAACTTTTCCTCAAATACGTGTCCTTTGATCCTGGTGAGGTTCTTCCGAGACTGTGTCTCCTTAGCTGACAGGTCTGTCGCCAATAAACAACTATCGAGATCTCATGGTGGTCGACCATTACAGGTTTCTCCTGTAGGAATAATGGGTTGGGTTGGGTCTCACCATATGACCTACGTTTGGCAACGGTTGCCGGTACGTGGAAAAATCGTCCTACCATTCTAAGGTTTTTGGCTTGTCGTATCGACGCTCTTCTAAAATTTTCAAGTCTCTCTGATTTTCCATCAACATATGATAGTTCATGATAGAAGTCTCAGGTATGGGGGCCAATCCATCCCGTACTTGAATCATTACCACATACGTAAACAGTGAATCACGTATTCTAACACTTGGGCATACTCACAAGCATTGCAGAATTTCTCTTGTTCTCGAACTGGGTTCGAGTAAATCCTTTGGTTCGGCAAGCCAAACAAAACATCTATCGTTACTTCACCACTCTCAGGTTTTTGCGTAACCTCCTACGAAACGTATGCTGATTGGATCACCGATTCTTCCAAATTTATTCCTTTATCAAGGTTACATCTGTTCCTTTTCAAAATCCTGGGCCTGTGGGTTATGGCCCACTTCAACACTAGTGCAGCTTTAACTCATCCTTGGAGTAACTCTCTTGTTCCATATTACACCTCCTTTAAATCCAGTAGTACTCTGTTTCTTCATACCATCATATCAAAAGCAAAACTCCAACTTTTTTTTTCCTTTGAACTACAGTCCGTGGAATATATATTTTCTTATCCATTAGTCTAGTCTTCTTCACAGGGTACTACCACCCTAAAAATGAAATTCACAAATCCATCCATAGACCATATTTCTCATATCCTCGAAAATGGTCAAAATCCGTGTTCATAGAGTAACAACTCATACAATTAAACATATGAAAACATGTCACCTTAACTTTATTGATTTCATGAATTCATTACAATATCCGAGACTTTCATTACATAAATTCAACTCCATATCCTTATGGAAACAATTGCTTCCTACTACACTTATTACCAATATCAAAATTCCAACTACTCAGCTCCAGCTTTCATCTTGTCGGAACATTTAGTAGCATAATGTCCTGCTTCCTTGCAGCGAAAACAAATGACTTTCGATAAGTCTTTGGGCTTCTTAGAGATGGTGCCTGCTCCTTGAGTTCCTTGCTTCCTTTCGAGACAATGATTGGCATAATGCCCGACGTCCTTACATTCAAAACAGGTAATATGACTCTTGTACCTATTTGCCGAAATTGGGTTGTTCTGAGGGTGTCTTTGTTTTCTCTTCCTGGGTTTCTTCGTTCTGATCAAACCTTCTATTCCCTGTGGATCAAACTCTATTGCTTCCGTCGGGAAGTATCCCGGATACTCTTGTCTTTCCTTGGTGCAATACTGTGAATGTCCTTCTTCTCCACATGAATAGCAGGCATTGGAGTAAAATCTGTTGAGGCCTTCTCCATCAAGGTCTTCAACACATTCCTTCATCACTGGTTCTTTCATAACTTCTCGGAGGGCTTCTTTCATTCCTTCTTCCTGCTCCTGAATAGTTTGTTGCACCATGGGGTAAATGTCACACTGAGTCGGATAGTGGGTGGTTCCTTCACACAAGAAACAAGTCACCTTACTAGTTGGGCATTCCTCAGCTTGGTGTTTCTCCTCACAATGAGGGCATCCATCCTTGTGTTCCCCTAGGTGTGTCCTATTTCTCCGCAAATCTTGCAGGCACAAGGTTTCTTCTTTGGGTTATCGTAGTGCTTCCGGATAAGACGAGATCTTGTCAGAGTCTTCTTGAATTCTTCCCAAGTCTTTCCTCCATTCCATTCCTGTATAGCTTGATGCATCTGCCACCATGTTGTAGCACTTCCTTCAAAGTACTGAAGAGCGTAAGATACTTCATTCTTCCTTGAAACCAAATTGTTCCCGAAGTGATTCTCCATGTTCTGAATCCATAGCTCTGCCTCTGGCTGAGTCTTCGGTGCAGAGAATATCAGTCCAACTTCATTCATCATCTATGGGGTCCAAAAGTTTTGGGATGAGATGTGAGAGAGGTGGGGAGGGATACACACAATAGTCTTGAAGAAATGAGTTTTATTTTGTGGCTGTCGGGAAAACATCAAACAAATGATAGCTCACAAATCGCCGCATCTAACATAAGTATATAACAGGGGTTTGGTCTTCTAAAAGTCAAATAAATCTTTAGATTCTTCAAATTCTTCAAGTCTTCAGAGTCTTCAATTGTTGCAGCTTCAACTCTTCTAATGCATGGTGAAATCTTCTTTACTGAAGTGGTCATCAGTTCTCCGATATCTAATCCTTCTTGGAGCGTCTTGATTGATCCTCCGGGTGATCAAAGGATATGGTATATTCTAACTATTTGAGGTAAGGATGTTATTTGATAAAATCAGAAAAGATGAGAAGTAAAGGATCTGTTTGAAAATAAAGTTTTTTGAGACATCCTGTCCTAGGGGCTTTCCGGTTTCTAGGGTCACGTCCTACAGTCAACATGTGCTCTGATACCATATATGTAGCGAGCCGACATCAGACGGTCAAGCCTCTGTGTATCTGTGCCATCCTCGGATCAAGTATCTTTGGCACACACAAGACATCAATGTATATATCAAAGTGCAATCACATGTATAAATAACGTAAAATGATATATACCTCATAATACTCAGCGGAAACAATCAAACGGGTGTGGAGTCCCATCAACGCCATCGGCAGGTTGAGTGTAGACCGTAACCCTGTATCGTAACACTTGCTCGTCGAGGAAATATCTGCAACATGATACGTTGCAGCCGTGTAGGTCAGTACATTGAATGTACCGGCAAGATGACAATAAGAGAAAACAGATGATAAACTATACTATATGCAGTATGGCTTTGTGGCTCTGTATCTGAGTTTTGTTTGCATAAAAGCTGGTTTTATTTTCCCTACATCAAAGGAATAAATGAAGTCTGTACTATAGAGTTTTCTATCATGACATGGTTCCGCCAACCGATGTCTCATAGCCCAAATTCATCATAAGTTGCCCACAATTAAGTTATCAGTCCGGTGTTGAGAGTTCGAGATAGATCCAGTTCAGATGCTCAAATTGTCCGTAATCGGGACACGGCTAATCGATTAGGTTTTAACCCTCTGCAGAGGTTTTACACTTTACCCGCAAGATTCGATCCTCTTTTACGCTCTCGCACTTCAGGTGTTTGAGAACAAGATGACCAAACATGGTCTTCGAAGAGTTCCCCGACCACTATCCGGTGCTCATTCAATCCTACCGTAGTTCTACATCTGCTAGCACCGTCCTAGCAGAGTCACAACTAGGGTCAACCAAGCCGAGCCCATAGTGACTTGCGGTTGCAGGTAAGCTTCCGGCATGAAGTATTCTTCCGTCTCTTTGAGTCTGGGTGAAGCTTTCCGCAAGATGTCATGGCGCTTCTCCATGCATCCCGGCCAACCACTGGATTCTCTAAGGTGCCCATCAACCATCCTTCACCCAGTAGTGTGTATTGAATTCTTGTCTCGAGTCTTGATGTCTTGAGGCCTTGAAGATGCAGTCCTTGCAGATTCCATCATGGAGTTGTCGTCATTGACGTAGATCCTCCATTCTCACACCACTCCCGAGCACTCATACCAAACCCCATCTACTATAGCGTAGCATTAAAATAAAATATCGTCCCGGGCTTGGTAACAGGGTGATGGGTTCCTACCTCATGCATACTACTCAACTACAAGAATTCAATATCACTACTGGAGGGTTTGTTGCGAAGATGACACTAGATGCAATAAAACACATAGGTATGAAAAACATGGTCAAAGTGAACTTGCCTGGTATTACTTGATGAAGATAAGAACGCTCTCAAAATAAAGACTTGGTAGAACTATTCGTCACTCCTTTGAAAATCTATATTACACAGACAATCATATAATCAATCATCCTAGCAATCAATTCTATCAATCATAACAATACTCAATCAAAATAAAAGCAACAAGAAAACCAAGTCGAAAACCAAAGGAAAAACTTCGAAAGAAAAATTCAAGGAAAAACTAGTGGTGACCAACTCACACAAATCTTAACATAACATTACTAAATTATTCTAATATTTTTTTTTCTACAGCAAAGAAAATATAAATCTAATAAAATAACAGAAAATAAATTACTAATTTACTAACTAACAAAAAGAACTAATATAAAACTACTATAACCATCTAGTGAATACTAGAACAAATATAGCAACTAGCAAAACACTAAGATAACTATAACAGCAAATCATTTATTAAAACATTAATAAAATATACTAAATAAATATAACAACTAATGTTTTCACAAATAACAGAAACAAAACAATATAACTTGAAGTGGAAATAGAATTACTTTTAAAACTAATAAAACTATTTTTATCCACTATCACTATGAACTAAACAAGCAATTACAAAAACAGTAGCTAAACACTAATAAATAACTACAAAATTTATCTACTGTAGCTAAGCATAAACATATAACAACAAGTGAAAATCTACAAAAGGAATGAACTAAAATAATTAAAACAATAATTACATAACTAAAACAACTATATAAGCAAAACAATACTGTTTTTACTAAAAATCTAATTTAAAATACTCCAAAATTACCAAACTAAATCCTATAGCTAAGAAATATCATAAGTGACCAGGAGCAAAAAGAATTAATTAAAAACCTATTTTTAAACTCAAGTTATGGCCAAAATACTAATCTGAACAAAATTTATCAAATTCAAATTTAAACTACTCAAATTTGAAATCCAGAGACACTAACAGAAACTTCCGCAAATTTGTGACACATAGCAATTGGAATCACTCAAAAAAACTAAAAACTCTAAAAGATATGAATTTTCTAAGATTGCTATTTTCTGAAAAAAATGAATTACGAGATTTCGTGGATCTCACCTTAGTAGTCGTCGGAGTTGGGGAAGAAGATCGGATCCGATGTTGCGGTTGATCCTAGAGGAAAGGAGATCACGGGACGGTGGAGAGGAGATCATATAAACCTCAGGAGAGGTCGAGGGCGCGGCAGCGGCACTTGGCGGTGTTGGTGGTGCTGCACTACTGCTGCTGCGGAGAGGAGAGGAGAGGTGTTGGTTTGATGTGTTGGAGGGGGGGGGGGGTGCTTGGGTATTTATAGTGGGGAGGGGAGGGTTTTTCTTGGGGTAGGGGGCAAGAAATAGACTAGGATTAGGAATCCTAGGAAAAAAAAACAGAATAACGAAACGGGATTAAATCCTACTAGGATTTGTAAAAGAATAGGAAACCTTGGCTCCCTGGCTCCCTAGGTGCGTGCGTGCGATGGTCTTGGCCTTGGCCGGCCGGCTGGTTGGCGGCTTGGGCCTTTGGCCCAAGGCGCTGCGAATTATTTTTAAAATAAAAAATTTTCAGAAAAATATTTCCTACATGATGAACATTATTCTAGCGTTAAATAAAATACACACAAATTTAAATAAAGCAAAGAGTGCTTCTAGTCCAATAAAATCCAACAAAAATTATTTTTAAAATACCAAAATGGCTTCAAATTAATTTCTCTCCAATTTTCTGATGTAGGGAATCATGTTACCCTATTTTCCATATATTTTGTTTTTGGAGAAAAATATTTTGAATAAAACTCAAATAACTCCAAATTGGAAATAAATTCAAAAGAACTTTGGATTTAATTCTTTTAAAACTCCCAACTCATGTTTCATTTAATTTGTAGAAGTCATTTTATCTTCTCTCGTGAAAATCATTGAGTTGCATAAAGTTTCAGAATTGGAAATATTTTCCAAATGAAATTCAAATATTTTCAACACCCCTTGTCATTTAAATAAATGGGAGAAGTCATGTCATCTTCTCTCCAGGGTTTTGTGATGAAAAGAATTTGAATTCATGGAGATCATAAATGCAAGGTGGAAGTTTGGGAAAGTCATTTCATTCCCTCTCATTCAACTTTCAGAAAGTTTCAAATTTCACTCAATTTCACACAAGCAACCACACCACTATCAAACAAACAAGCATAAATATTTATTTAATATAACATTCCAAAATTTAGAATTTTGGGATGTTACATGCTTGAACTACGTCGGTACTTCCCCAAAGAGGAAGGGATGATGCAGCAGAGCTGTAATAGGTATTTCCCTCAGTGATGAGACCAAGGTTATCGAACCAGTAGGAGAACCACGCAACACCACGTAAATAGCTCCTGCACACAAAGAACAAATACTTGCAACCCGACGTGTTAAAGGGGTTGTCAATCCCTTTCGGGTAACGGTGCCAGAAATTGTCAAGTTGACGGGATGAAATTCTAGTAGATTGGTAGATGCAAATAAAAGCAAATGAAATTCAGCGAGGTATTTTTGTATTTTTGGATTAATTGATCTGAAAAAAGCAAACAAAAATAGATCACAAAGGCAAATATAATAAAGAAGAGACCTAGGGGCCGTAGATTTCACTAGTGGCTTCTCTCGAGAAAAATTGCAACGGTGGGTAAACAAATTGCTGTTGGGCAATTGATAGAACTTCAAATACTCATGACGATATCCAGGCAATGATCATTATATAGGCATCATGTCCAAGATTAGTAGACCGACTCCTGCCTGCATCTACTACTCTTACTCCACACATCGACCGCTATCCAGCGTGCATCTAGTGTATTAAGTTCATGGAGAAACGGAGTATTGCAATAAGAACGATGACATGATGTAGACAAGATCTATTTATGTAGAAATAGACCCCATCTTTTTATCCTTAATGGCAACGATACATACGTGTGGATTCCCCTTCTGTCACTGGGATCAAGCACCGTAAGATCGAACCCATCACAAAGCACCTCTTCCCATGGCAAGAAAAATCAATCTAGTTGGCCTAACTAAACCAAAGATTCGAAGAAGAAATACGAGGCTATAAGGAATCATGCATAAAAGATATCAAAGAACTCGAATAATTTTGATGGATAAAAAGATAGATCTGATCTTAAACTCAAAGTTCATCGGATCCCAACAAACACACCGCAAAAAGAGTTACATCAAATAGATCTCTAAGAGACAATTGTATTGAGAATCAAAAGAGAGAGAGAGAGAGGAAGTGATCTAGATACTAACTACGGACCTGTATGTCTATAATGAACAACTCACGCATCATCGGAGAGGCACGAATGAGGATGATGAACCCCTCCGTGATGGTGTCTAGATTGGATCTGGTGGTTCTGGAACGTGCGGTGGCTGGAATTGTTTTTCATCGACTCTCGTAGGGTTTCTAGAATATTGGGGTATTTATAGAGTAAAGAGGCGGTGCGGGAGGCCACCGAGGTGGGCATAACCCACTTGGGCGCTCCTGGGGGCCCAAGCGCGCCCTGGTGGGTTGTGCCCCCCCTCGGGCACCCCCAGGTGCTTCTCCGTCCCATTTGGTGTCTTCTGGTCCGAAAAATCCACAAAAAGTTTTGCTGCATCTGGACTCCGTTTGGTATTGATTTTCTGCGACGTAAAAAACAAGCAGAAAACATCAACTAGCACTTGGCACAAATGAAAGGGCTAGTTATCGACTAGAGGGGGGGGGGTGAATAGGCAATTTTTATGCAAGTCTTCAAAACGTGGGAATTTTGAAGAGAAACAATAGAAACAACACTATTCGAATGCAGTGGAAGGTAGACTACACTAGACAAGCCATAGTCAATTATTCAATGGAGTGAAAGCACGAAGACTAATAGCACCTAGGTAGTAAAGATCAGGATGGAAGATAGTATGAAGCCAATCAGAACAGGTAGTCACACAGTGAAGTCAAACAGATATTGCAAGCAGGCAACGACTTCACGAAGACAGACTGTAAGTAAAGAGAAGTAAGAGATAGAACCAGTGGCTTCAGAAGGACAGGGATTTGCTCGACCAGTTCCATTCTTTGTGACAAGCTATGCGTGCAGTTAGGGAGGCTGAGATTCAACTCAGAAGATCGCGTCTTCACCTTATTCCCCTTGAGCTAAGGACACCTAGTCCCCGCCCAATCACTCTGCTAAGTCTTCAAGGTAGACTTCCGAACCTTCACAAACTTCGTTCATCGGCAATCCGCAATGGCTCTTGGATGCTCAGAACGCGACGCCTAACCGGCTGGAGGATTCACAGTCCTCAAGTGTAACAAGTCTCCAGATCACGCGGACAGAAAGACTTCAGTGATGCCAAACACTCTTTGGGCTCTAGGTGGTTTGGGCTTTGTCCTCGCAAGGATTCTCTCTTGAAAGCTTTGGCGGTGGGTTGCTCTCAAACGACAAAAGCCGTGTACTAACTCTGAGCAGCCACCAATTTATGGTGTAGGGGGTGGGCTATTTATAGCCACTGGGCAACCCGACCTGATTTGTCCGAAATGACCATGGGTCACTAAGGAACTGACACGTGTCGCAACGGTCAGATTTCAAACACACACGACAGCTTGACTTGGGCTACAAGTAACGCTGACTCATCCGACTCTGGATAAGATTTGCTCTCATTGTCTTCGCTCGAAGACATAGGATTTGGTTGAGCATCACTTCAGTCATTCTGACTTTGTTTACTTGGACCCCACTTAACAGTGCGGTGGTTCCTATGACTCAACAAAGAAGAAAAGGAAACAACGAAACAACTAAGTCTTCGCGCTCCATAGTCTTCACTCAATGTCTTCTCGTGTCATAGTCTTCAACGTGAATGGCTTCACAGACCACCATTGTCTTCAATGTCTTCACACATTTTTAGGGGTCATCTCCGGTAGGTAAACCGAATCATTGAGGGACTACTACCTGTGTTATCCTGCAATTCTCACAAACACATTAGTCCCTCACCCAGGTTTGTCGTCAATACTCCAAAACCAACTAGGGGTCGCACTAGATGCACTTACAATCTCGCCCTTTTTGGTGATTGATGACAAACTGGTTGAAGTTTTCGACGGGGATAAAAGTATGTGAAATTATATAGGATTAAGATATTGTCTTCATAAGTGGCAAACAGGCTCCCCCTGGAGATGTGCATATAAATGTTTTGCGTTGGAATGCAAATGCACATGGCAGGTTGTACTTGTGGAGATCCTCTTTACCATATGAAGACAATACATCATGCATGAATAGATATACAAGAATAATGGCATGCATAATGAAAAATGGACGTCTACAAGATGACTTCATGCGAGATTTATCATCGCATATGCGGAATTTATCATCGCATCATAGAATAGCAGAAAAAGTAGCAGACAACCATCAAGTTTAAGTGTTACATCTCAAAGAACCAAATGTATCAAAAGCAAGAGTTGTAAGCACTAGGCAAAAAGTATATCAACGACCCATATGGAGCCGCTTGAAGACTATCAACATATGCTTCTCCCGCTTTTGTCAGTAAGGACCAAAAAGGTTTGAAGACATAGTCTCTACTCGTTCCCATGAGGAGTAGGTGAAGCAGCAGTGTCGTCGTTGAGGTTTGGTGGTGCAGAAGAACTTGGTGCAGTGTCGACACGCGCTGAGGATGGAGGTGGTGAGGTAGCATCATCTGCGTCATCCAAGACTCTGGCATTAACAGTTGCTGCGGAGGTGGAGTACACTGAATCTTCAAGAGAAGGGGTTCGACGTAAGATAGCATTCCTGGGGGGAGTGGAGTCAAACTTGAATCTCTCAGTGAAGCCATCGTCTTGAAGATCAGCTTCAGCACTTAGCAACGTCAGACTCTTCCAGGACCTGCGACAGGTTTCATGAGTGACAAAGGCATTCTTGGTGGCAAGATTGCGGATGCGATTGACATCCACCAAGAGACTTTGCATTTGTCTCTTCATCCAGTAGTGATGCTTGTCATGTTTCTGATGCAAGGCCACGAGAAGCTCTCGGTCATTGAGCACACGAGATCGCTTCCGAGGCCTTGGAGCAATAGTGCTTTCTATGGCTTCAGTGCCTGCACGGCGAGTGTTGCCAGCCAGAGGATAAACACTAGAAGCAACCTGAACACCTTCAACATGCTGGGAAAAGCTCTGACGATCTGCATTGTGAAGATATAGTGCTTCCTTGGCAGGCTCTGGGTAAATGGCTTCAATGGACATATCGACCTCTGGTAGAAATATGAGATGTTTGCACGCAGAGGGCTGATAGTCAATGGCAGAGTGAAGCTTGATTAGACGCATAATCCAAGGAGCATAAAACTTCAGACCAAATATGTCAGATCTAGATGCAGCAAATTGGCGAATGAAGAAATCCCGAGTATTGAAGCTTTTGCCATTGAGAATATAGAAGACCAGTGTCTTCATTGCACCTTCAAGCTTTGCTGAGGAGGAATGCCCTTTGATGGGCCATAGAGTTCGCCTAATGATGTGATAGATGGTGTGGGGTAGATACTCTAGGTCTTCAACAAAGAATTCCTTGGGATATTCGGCATCCTGGGGCAGTGGCTTCATCATACTTAGCATTTGGCTCATGTTGGGCTCTGGCTTCTGAAAGACGCTCTCCAATGCATCGCGGTGAAGCTGACAACCAGGTTCATACAGTTCGCCTGGAGTGGAAAGGCCGGTAAGCTCAATGAGATCAAAGGCATTGGCTTCATGATGGACATTGCCTGTCATCCACTCAAGGACCCATATCGTTGGATCCCTGTTGTAGCCGCGAATGTGGAGACTTGCATAAAATTGTAGCAGAAGCTCTTAATTCCAATGCTCCTTATCAGTAACGAACTGGAGTAGGCCTGCATCTCGGAAACAGTCAAGTGCTTCTTATAAGCAGGGCAGGCCAGCAATGGCTTCAGAATCCAGACGCATATGAGGAAATATGCGCTCTTGATTGTATAAGACGCAGGAGTAGTAGCTACGCTGCTGATAACTCCAGAACCGATCTGATGATATTCTTGGCTTGGAATATGGGTTCTTGGCATTATCGAAGAAGGTGTTGTGTGCAATGAAGCCATTAACATTGAATGAGCCTAGTGCTGATGCACTACCTAGAAACCGTAACAATCTGGGCTTTGGCTTCTGAGTCTATGGCAGGTGCTCCACATGATAATCAAATTGAGGGCCAGGAGCAGGAGGAGGAACCAGAATTGGCCATCTCATTGTGACTAGCTCGCCTTGATAGAATGCTTGCTAAATGGTATGAGGCCTTGGAGGCGGGACAGGAGCAGAGGCATTGGCAATGGCGTCAGGCTGCACATTAGTGGCAGGTGCATCATTGGCTTCATGCATAGTGTTTATAGCAGGCGCCACATTGTCTTCAACCATGACAACGTCATTAGCTTCAGTAGTGTTGTTGGTGGCCGCCTCAGGATTCTCAACCTCCACTTGAGTAGCTGGAGGGTCGGGCACAGAAACGTTCTCTGCGAGAACAACTTCTTGGGTGGTAGGGGGAGTATCAACACGCTCTTGTTCTTCTTGTCTTTCATCGTCTGATGCAACCGGATTGTCTTCAGAAGCATTAGCTTCAGACACTGGAACTGTCACAGAAGGATTATCTTCAGGAAACACTTGACGTGCCACTGAGTCTTCTTCTGTGATGGTAGTCATGGAGACAGAGGGCCTCAGACCTTTGCGAAGCCGTTGAAACACGGGCGACGCCTTTGGCAAGGGTGTGGTCTCCATGTAGTTATCATCATTCACCAGCGGACTGGTGATTTGCGCTGGTGGAGGACGGGGTGTACTTGGTGAATCTTGACTAGGAGTTGCTAGTTGGGGGCAATCAGCCCATGAGGCATCCTGGGAAATTGGCGTCAAAGGACGACCAATACTGATGAGCTCGCTGTTCGTGAGAACAGGCGTTGATACCGTTGGGCGCTCAATCTGAGGAAGGACTTCATCATCTTCTACATTGTCGTGTGGACCAATGTCTTCAGTCGCGATGGGGTCAACGACTGGAACTTCTTGAGCTTCAGGAGCCTCTGTGGAAGCAGACTCATGAACTTTCAACTGACGCTCTTGATTTTCAGGGTCAACATCCGAAAACATCCGAAAGGCAACGAAAATGGAATATTCTATATATATATATATATATGTTGGTGCGACATGTAATTACCGTGACGGCGTCGGGCTCAGACAAAGACGAATACCCACCTAGCGCGCCAGAGACTGAGGACGGGCTGCTATGAGCAGGAGCGATCGCGAGAGGAGGCCCGGTTGCGTGAGCAAGTGATGGTGCAGTGTTGTTGTTGTTCATGGAGTTGCTCCCGACGAAACTGGGCATCAGGAAATCATGTACCGTCTTGTCTGGATTTTCCTTCGTCCGGTTGATGATAGCTGGAACCAAGTTAGTAGCGAAATCATTTCGCAAGCGATTCTGATTGCATTGACTGCTGTCTGTAGCAACTCATTTTTCTACTCGGCTGTTTTTTCCGCGTCCTCGGCTGCTTTTTCTCGACCGCAAGCTTCACCTTGGCGTCGATGTCCGCTGACTAAACTTCTTTTTCGCTTCTTGGCCTCCGGGCCCTCGTTGTAAACACCTTCCACGTGGCGCCGTCTCGGCGCCGTGCACGCGACCATATTGCGGCAAGGGAGTCCCTTAAGTTCGTTCAAGGCCCGGTTGAGAGGGGTGTCCCACTTGGGCCTCGCCGGAGAAGTAGGGCTTTCGGCTGCAAGCTGGTGATGCTTCTCCAGTAGTCTAATCAATTTCCTCGTGATCTGGTCCATGTAAAAAACCTTTTTCTCCTTGTCCCACTTGTAGCGGGCCCTGATGAAGTCACGCTCCAAGGGGTTGGTGAACTTCGCGAAGGGGTCTGGGAGACCCGCGGCTTCACGTTCCACGTCCTCCTTATCACATATGGGCCTTTTACCGAGGTAGCCACGACTTCCGAGGCGATGCTTCCCGTGTTCCTTTGTTGAAGGCTCTTGAATTTCGCAGCCTTAGCATTGGCTGCCTCGGTAGCGCAAGTGTCCTTGAACTTTTCAAACTCCTCTTCCGTAAGGGTCGGATTTTCCTCCAGAATCTTGGACAGGGGTTCGTCAGCCTCAATAGCTCGTTTCACCCTCCCTTTCCAGGAGGCCAAATAGTTGCTAAACATGCCCATGGCGTGATTGTTAATCTTTTTCATCTTTGGATCATCCCACGGTTGTTCTATGTTATCATCCCGGTCGGGGAACTTGAATCTCTTGTGCAACTTCGTTAGGAGCAACTGCGTCAAATGTTCTTTACTCCTTAAGTCATTGTCATTGATGCTCGTGCATTCCCGTAGGATGCATCCTACTTGGTTCCCATAGCACTTGCGAGGTTCTTCCGTCTCTAATGGCTCAAACTTGCCAGGTGCCATCTTTGTGATGGCAAGTCGTCCAATCCCTAGTTTGTTAGGTTTTCGTATCCTCTGCTTCTTATGCTTCCTCTTTTAGGTACCGGCATCGGCGCCGGTATCTTCCCCACCGGTACCTTCCCTGCCGGTCTCGGTGCCGCCATCGGTGCCGGCGCCGTCGGTGTCGATGTCGGCCTCAGTACCATCACCGAGGCCGACCTGCAAACCTTGCTTAGTAGTCAAATAGTTGAGGGACTCTTGTTCACCCTCATAATCCATCTCGTCTGCATCTTGGTCAGAAGGCCCAGTTTCTTCATTGTTCGACATGTTTCCTATGATTAAGTGTCCTCGTTTATTTCTAGAAGTATGAGAAAAATGAGAAATGACATAAAAAAGAACTCTATGTGCCAGCACTCGATATGCCAACTATCTAGCACAAATAATGCCAAAATTCACTGCAAATTTCGGCATGACCTTTGCTAAAAAATGGACATATCGAGCGCCTGAAATTCACCGGAACGGAAATGGGTCAACATTCCGGCGTAACATAGGCCACTCGGATCATTTACCAAAATTGAGCCAAAACATTACATATCCAAATGACATGTTCAAATTCGAAACATGACATGTCCAAAACATGACATATCCACATATCACATGTCCAGTTCAAATTTGCATATAAGTTCAGCCTACCTAAATTTGCTTTAACAAGGGATGTTGATTTGGACAATTGCTTAAATGCTGCCTTTTCTTTTAACTACAATTTCTTAACCCTAAATTTCTGTCCTATTTTAAAACCTAGGTAAATTCATAACTAAATAGATAACCTAATTAACCTACTGCCCTAACTAAAACCTAAGTAAATTAACCGAAGAACCCTAGCTAGCAGAGAGAGGGGAGGGGGGAGGGGGTTTACAGAGGGTGCAGGGCGAGGACGGGAGGAAGGAGAGGAGGGAGGCAAGGGCCGACGGGTCGGGGGCGAGGGCGGGTCGAGGCGGCGCTTGAAGCCTTAGCGGGTGCGAGGGGGAAGAGAGAGTGGGGATTTGGGGGAAAAGAGGCGAGATGAAGCAGGGAGAGTGAGAATTTTGGGTTAAGTGGACGTGGCAGTAGCGCGTTTAGACAAAACGCGCTGCTACTAGCTTCACTAGCTGTAGCGGTTTGGACCAAACGCGTTGCTACTACCTTAACTAGCTGTAGCGGTTTTCTAAGGAAATCGCTACTGCTAGCTTGACTATAGCTCTTTTCAGTAAACTGCTACTACTATAACCAGTTTTCCTTTTTCTTTTCCTTTATTTTCTCCCACTTATTTTCTCCCACTTTTATTTCCCGAGAGCAGTGAACGAAGGGAAAGCGATATATATTGCATCATTTGACGGTTAAATATGTATACAAAATAGGAACATATATATTACATCATTGGCCCCATGCATAATAATGGCTAAGTGTGTATACAAAATAGGAACATATATATATATTACATCATTTGACCGATAACATACGGTTCCTCAGCGTTGACGTTTTCGTTTTTGAGTCAGCTTCTTTCCCTTGTTGTTCGTCGAAGAATAATTGTGCCCCTCATTGTGACTTTGCCTTTTCCATGGAGTATGATTTTTCTTAGGTAATGTAGTATTGATTTTTCTTTTAACGTATACTTCATCATCATCGTCATCTTCCCTCATTGGGTTGCCGTACTGATCATAGTCTTCCTCGTTGGTGACTCCATCCATTCCAATGATATTCCTTTTGCCTCTCCTCACGATAACACGGCTGGGATTGCGTGGGTCGGTTATGAAGAAGCATTGTCACGTGCTTAGCGTGTACCCATGGCTCGTTTTTTGCGATAGCGTTCACGGTAGCGCTCTTGGCGTTGGGTATAGTCATGGTAGTGAAAATACGGTTTTCTCTTTCGACATTCTTAGCCCATCTGACACGGAACATCGTCGTGTTGTTCAGTCCAGAGTAGTCAAGCTCCCAGATCTCCTCGATCCTTCCATAAAATCGCTCAGTTGCGCCGTTGTCGCTGCCGGTCATGCATTCCATCATCACCCCTGAGTTCTGATCATCACTGTCCATATCTTTGGCCTCCGTGTAGAACCTGTATCCATTGATATCATATGGCTGATAGGTTACGAGGTTGGGCGAGGGGCCATATGCTAAGGCGTATATGAGCAATCCGTCCTTAGAGCCCTCCTCCGGGGGATTAGCAATAATATGCTTTTTGAACCAATGCAGGAAAGTGGAGTTGTGCTCTTTAGTAACTTTGGCGTCCGTCTTGCATACCCCCCGGTCACGATACTTCTTTGCGATAATTTCTTTGTGCAGTGCCACGAAAGGATCTACCTCGTCTAGGTGCTGTAGCACTACCAAGTTTGCTCTGTCAAAGTCGCTGTGTCGATCTGAGTATGCCACGTGCAGTTCCCTGCGACCGTTGTAGTGACCTTCTCCTTCGAGCCTCCCATCGTGCTTGTTAATGGGCAAACCAACACTAACACCAGGCGGCTGGTCTGCGCCATATAGAAAATTCTCACAGAAAGAGATGCACTCTTGTGTCACATAGCCTTGGACGATGCTTCCATCCGGACGGGACATGTTACGAACGAATCCTTTGATGATCCCATTGATCCTCTCAAATGGCATCATGTTGTGTAGGAATGACTGCCCCAGGTCTATTATGTCATCCACAATATGGACACATAGATGCACCATCACGTCAAAGAACGCGGGTGGGAAGTACATCTCAAGCTCATTCAGTATCACAATGATCTCTTCCTGTAGCCTTCGGAGCTGCTTCACACTGACCGACTTTCGAGAGATGACGTCGAAAAAGTTGCAGAGACCAATAAGCGTGTCACGGACGTGCTTGTCCATTACCCCTCTAAAGGCAACAGGTAGTATCTGCGTCATCATCAGATGACAGTCATGGGACTTCATCCCGCTGAACCTTTTCTTGTCCATGTCTAGATATCTGCTTATCTTGCCACAGTTACCGGAACTAACTTTGACTCCGGTAAGGCACTTAAAGAATTGATCGATCTCATCCTGACTTAAGGTTAAGCAAGAAGGGGGGCAATAATCCTCTTTCTTTACTTTCTTGCCCTTCTTATCCCGTGCCTCTGTCTCGTCTGACATTTTACGGGGCGGCATGTGCAGATCTTCCCTGATTTTCAAATCTTGCAAGTCTTTTCTTGCCTTCGGCCCATCCTTGGTCTTATCCGGCATGTTCATCAGTGTTGCGAGCAAGATCTCAAGGACATTCTTACAAATATGCATTTGATCAAGGCAATGAGGTTTATCGAGTTTGTGCCAGTACTCCAAGTCCCAGAACACAGACCTCGTCTTCCATACCTTCAGCAGCGGCTCCGACGCCTTTCTCATCGTCTTTCCCGGCGCGGGGCACTCCTTCCAGTTTTTCAACAGCTCATCGATTTCGGCACCGCTCCGCTTACGTGGAGGTCCTCGATGCTCAGCATGACCATTGAATAGATCTCCACGGGTCGTCCTGTTCGAGCCATCTTCGATGCCCCATGTACACGATTTGCCCAGACCCGCCATCTTTCCTTGACGTTAGCTACTGAGACGTCGTATCAACCATGCACCGCGTGCATCCGCAATATCCATGGCACACCTAGCCTGCCACATATCCGTAACCGAGATAGTCCTGCACTGTCGTGATCAGCGCGGCTCTCATGTTGAAATACTCGCCTTTGCTGGCGTCCCATGTCTTGGCCGGTGTTTTCCATAACGTGTCTAACTCCTCTTGAAGTAGCCCCAGATACAAATTAATATTATTTCCTGGTTGTTTCGTCCCTTGAATAAGCATGCTCATGTGAATGTACTTCGATTTCATGCACAACCAGGGGGGAGGTTGTACATCCATACAAACACGGGCCATGTGCTATGGTTGGTGTTCTGGTTGCCAAACGGATTCATGCCATCGGTACACGCACCGAGCACGATGTTCCTTGCATCACATTCAAAATATCGATAGAAGCTGTTAAACGCTCTCCACTAGCATCCATCCTTGACGTCTCTCAGCTTCGGATCATGTCCATCGTCGGGCTTCTTCCTCTCCGCGTGCCAGCGCATTAGCTTTGCTTCCTTGGGATCTACAAAATACCTCTGTGGACGGGGAGTGATCGGTAAGTACCATACAACTTTCTGGGGACATTTATTCCCAGCCTTCTTGTATCGAGAAGCATTGCACACCAGACAGCTTGTTCTTTCCGCGTGCTCCTTCCGATAAATTATGCAATCGTTGATGCATGCATGGTATCTAACGTGTGGCAGATCAAGAGGGCACATGATCTTCTTGGCCTCATCAACACTACTAGGACATAGATTACCCGCGGGAAGAACATCCTTTAGGTACTTGAGATGCTCATCGAGGCTAGTGTCGGTCCATTTGTTTTTAGCCTTCGTCTTCAGGAGTTGGAGCATGAAACTCAAGCGGGTCACCTCAGGATTGCAACCATCATACAATGGAGTGTTCGAGTCTACCACCAGTTGCTCCAGCTTAGCCTCCTCTCTAGAAGCAGTTATCTCTGTACTCGTCTCCTTGCGAAGCAATGCTTGAACATGAGGGTCCCGCACGATTGAACTTAGTACCGATGAACTCTTCTGCGTGGAGTCCATGTCGTTCTCTCCGCCGCCATGTCTGGCCCCTTCTCTTCCGCCATGTCCGGCCCCTTCTCCGCCGCCATGTCCGGCCTCTTCCCCGCCGCCATTATCGAACATCTCTTCGTCTTGCCCCGTGTCATCATTGCCTGCCCCGTCGGCATCCTCAACATCGTCATTCTCATCTTCAATTATCCACCGAGTATAGCCATCCATGAAATCAGTCATGAGCAGGTGCGCTTCGACACGACCAGCGTCATGGGGGTCGAGCCAAACTATTCCTTTGCATTTTCGACACGGACATAAAACCTCTGTCCGGTTATTTTCTTTCATGTCCTGCACCGCCGACCGCAACCACCTGTCCACCATTGTTCCACTGACCATTGTCAACTCTGCACGGTAATAATAAACAAATTGGTTATAAAAATGCGTGCATATATGCATCAAAGTCATACAAAAATTCGGCATGACCTTCCTTAAAAATAGGACATATATAGATCTAGAGTTTGCCCGGAATTCGCCGAAACGGAAATAAATCGACATTTCGGCAAAAATAGGCAACTCAAAAGCACAATTTGGCATCAACTCATGCCACACACACAATTTCCATAAACATATCACACACACATAAACATATTTCCATTTTGCAAAAGCATGAAATTTTAATCACCTCTATGTCGAGATCGAGCACACGGTGGATATGATGATGTAGGGAGATCAAAAGTGCACAAAGCTCTTCTTGACAAAGATAGATCTAGTTAGGGGGCAAATAGGTCACTTAACTAAATGCTACATCTACCTAGCTACCTAATTTGGGAGGAGACAACTTCAACTAGTGGAGGGGGAAGGAAAAAGAGAAAGGAGTGCATTAATGGAGGTGGTGTAGTTAGGTAGGAGTAATGAAGAGAGAGAAAGGTAGGTAGAAGAGGGAGAGTAATGGGGGAGAATTGTTGAGGAAGAAGAAGAGTGAGAGTGGGAGGATGTGGGAGGTAGTGGAAAGGGAAGAGAGGAGGGGGAGGGGGACGGGTGGGGAAAAGTTGGTGGGTTGATGCGGATTAGCAGTAGCGCGGGACGTAAAACACGCTACTGATAAGAAAGTAGCAGCAGCGCGCTTTCGGCAGAAGCGCTACTGCTAACCGGGACAAAAAGTTTGTGCAATTTGGAAATTAGCAGCAGCGACCTCAGAAAAAACCGCGCTACTACTACAGCTTTAGCAGTAGCGCGGCTCGCGGGACCGCGGTACTGCTAAATGGAGTTGGGGGGGCACTGTCGGTCGATATTTGTAGCAGCGCGGGTTACACCGAGCGCGCTACTGCTAAGCACTTGTCAGTAGCGGCTTTTGCACACACGCGCTACTGCTAATTAGCAGCAGCGCTCCTTTTTGAGCCGCGCTGCTACTAAGATTCTGTGTATAGGGTTTTCCCTAGTAGTGGTAGGAGTGCGAATCCTTTCCATAACCAAGCATAAAACCTTCATGTGCTTTCGGTGCAAATTTTGAAGTGTGATGTGGATCCTTGATCCAGCACCTAGCACCAAATACTCTAAAGTAGCTTACATTTGGCTTCTTACCAGTTAGGAGTTCATAGGAAGTTTTCCTCAGAAGCTTGTGAAGATAAACACGGTTGATGATGTGGGATGCAGTATCAATGGCTTTAGGCCAGAACTTCCATGGAGTCTTGTACTCATCAAGCATCGTTCGGGCCATCTCAATGAGAGTTCGGTTCTTGCGCTCTACGATGCCATTCTCCTGAGGTGTATCCAGTTAGAGGTCGAGGCCGGTGTTCTTGAATTCAGTGCCGTTGTCGCTTCTGATGTGCTTGATCTTGACACCATAGTTTGTCATGGCACGATTGGCAAAGCGTCTGAAGACATCCTGCACTTCAGTCTTGTAGAGGATTATATGCACCCAAGTATATCTAGAGTAATCATCAACAATGATGAAGCCATAGAGGCAAGCAGTGGCAGTGAGAGTAGAGTAGTGAGTAGGGCCAAATAAGTCCATGTGAAGCAGCTCGAAGGGTTGAGATGTAGTCATGATTGTCTTCGAGGGATGCTTGGCCCTGGTCATCTTTCCAGCTTCGCATGCGCCACACAGATGGTCCTTCTTGAACTTGACACCTTTTATGCCCACGACATGCTTCTTCTTCGCCAGAGTGTGCAAGTTCTTCATGCCAGCATGTCCTAGCCTTTGATGCCAAAGCCAGCATTCTGAAGCCCTTGCTAGAAGACATACGGCCATCTGTGGTCCTGCTGAGAAATCTACCATATATAGGTCATCTTTCCGATACCCTTCAAAGACTAGAGACTTGTCAGATTCCATTAGTACAAGGCATCGATATTTTCCAAATAGCACAATCATGTTTAAGTCACAAAGCATTGAGACAGACATTAAGTTGAAACCAAGGGATTCAACAAGCATCACTTTATCCATGTGCTGATCCCTTGATATTGCAACTCTACCTAGACCCAATACCTTGCTTTTACCAGTGTCAGCAAATGTGATGTGACTTTTGTCTGATGGACGTAGCATTGAATCCATCAAAAGACTTTGATCGCCAGTCATGTGGTTAGTGCATCCACTGTCCATAATCCATTCTGAAGTACGAGGTGTCATAGCCTACAGTGCAGTTTGGGGGATAGGCTTCACCAAGCGAGTTGTGAAGCATACACATTTGACGAACAAGTGGATCATGAAAATTCATATCTTGGTTAGGATAGATAGGATGAGTGTTAAGGAATCCTGGAACAAAGTACATAGTAAGACCATTTGGGCATTTTATCTTGCGCCCCACAAGATGTTTAAGGTCCCCAGCATTAGTTTTGGACGCCTTTGATTTCCGGCTGGAGACCTTTCCCTGCAAAAGAGAGTTAAGTTTTCTTAACTACCCACATTTTCAGGGGTGGCTTAGAAGCAATGAGTCTAAGTGCAGCATCTCAGAATTTCGGCTTTGGAGCCCTAGTAAATAGCCTTGCAGGAGGTGAATAATATTCATAGGAGTAAGCAGAAAAGTTCTTTGTTCTATGAACATAGCAGTTTGAGGAAACACGCTCATATTCATGAGTCTGAGTATGATTTCCCTGCAAAACATTGACGTTAGGGTGACTCAGATGAGTCCTCGGTCTGTATGAAGCTTTTGGACCATATGAAACCTTTGGTATGGGATTTGTCTTCTTCACAGATGGTGTCATGATGACATTCACTGGAAGATTCTCAAGACAACTTTTGGGAACCCATATCTTCTTCATAGGTGGCCCATTCCTGCGGTTAGTACCAATATACCTGGCAAACACTTCACCATTCTGATTCGTAAATAGTTTATAGTTTGCATCAAAGGATTCATCAATGATAATGGGGTTAGCACAAGTGAAACCAGACAAGGTGGATGGATCTACTGAAGGTTCCTTTGCAGCAACCCATGTGGTTTTGGGGTACTGCTCAGGCTTCCAGTACGACCCATCAACATTCATTTTCCTCTCGAACCCAACACCCTCTTTTCTAGGGTTTCGATTCAGAATCTGCTTTTTGAGGACATCACATAATTTCTGATGCCCTTTGAGACTTTTGTACATCCCTGTCTCAAGCAGTGTCTTTAACCTGGCATTCTCATCAGCAATAGTAGTGGTATCCTCAGCAGAGGGGTTAGTTTCCACAGCAGCAGTTGAAGATATTGCAATAGTAGCAGTAGTAGAACATTCAGCAACAGAAGCAGCGTTATCATGCTCAATGCACTTTAGGCATGGTGGTTCAAATCCTTCCTGAGCGGGACTGATCTGTTGAGCGCGAAGTGACTCATTCTCCTTTTGAAGATCTTCATGATCCGATCTCAATTTCTCAAGTTCCTGCTTCCTTTCAACATAATCATAGGAAAGCTTTTCATGAGAAGTTGTGAGCGATTCATGTCGACCTTCAAGTTCCTGGTACTTAACATGAAGATTTTTTTATGTCTTCAATTAAGGACTGAGACTTGGTCATTTCCGCGTCCAACAGGCCATAGCTTTCTGTTGTCCAGTTTCAATTTTAGCAAGTGTTTTGTAACTAGGTTTGGATTCACCATCAGAATCATCTTCACTTGATGTTTGAAATTAAGCATCACGTGATTTTACCTTGGCACCACATGCCATGAAGCAGTAGTTGGGAGGCGAGTCGTCCTTGTCGTTATCATCAGTGTTGGTGACGGAGCCATTGTGTTCAGTGTTGAAGATGGACTTGGCGACGTAGGCTATAGCTAGAGCCAGACTCGCGACTCCAGAGTCAGACTCCTCCTCAGACTCCACCTCCGCCTCCTCAGAAGCAAACTCCTCCTCTGAATCCATTTCCTTGCCAACAAACGCACGGGCCTTGCCATATGAGCTCTTCTTGTGTGATGAAGACTTGGAAGAAGACTTTGAGGATTTCTTCTTCTTCTTGTCATCAGAATCATATTCTTTGCTCTTCTTCTTCTTCTCATTGTCCCACTGGGGACACTCAGAGATGTAGTGACCAGGTTTCTTGCACTTGTGACAGGTTCTCTTCTTGTGGTCATAAGCAGAAGCTTCATCATTCCTTGAGCTGGATCATGAAGACTTTCTAAAGCCTTTCTTCTTGGTGAATTTCTAGAACTTCTTCACAAGCATGCCAAGCTCCTTTCCAATGTCTTCAGGATCACCAGAACTGCAGTCAGATTCTTCTTCAGATGAGGAAGCAGCAGCCTTTGCCTTCAATGCGCGAGTTCGGCCATAGTTGGGGCCATAGATATCTCGTTTCTCAGATAGCTAGTACTCATGTGTGTTGAGCCTCTCAAGTATGTCAGACGGATCGAGAGACTTGTAATCAGGGCGTTCTTGTATCATCAGGGCTAAGGTGTCAAATGAGCTGTCAAGAGATCTGAGTAGTGTCTTCACTATCTCATGCTTCGTGATCTCAGTGGCGCCGAGTGCTTGGAGCTCATTTGTGATATCAATGAGGCGATCAAACGTGAGCTGGACATTCTCGTTGTCGTGTCTCTTAAAGCGGTTGAAGAGGTTGCGGAGAGTACTGATATGTTGATCTCGCTGAGTTGAGACGCCTTCATTGACCTTGGAGAGCCAGTTCCAGACTAGCTTCGACGTCTCTAGAGCACTCACACGGCCATAGTATCCTTTGGTAAGGTGACCACAGATGATGTTCTTGGCGGTAGAATCCAGTTGAACAAACTTCTTGACATCAGCAGGGGTGACACCTTCACCGGTCTTGGGAACGTCGTTCTTGACGACATACCATAGATCGACATCAATGGCTTCAAGATGCATGCGCATCCTATTCTTCCAGTAGGGATATTTAGTGCCATCGAAGATGGGGCACGCAACAGAGACTTTGATTATCCCTGTAGTCGACATAGCTGAAACTCCAGGTGGTTAAACCGAATCACACAGAACAAGGGAGTACCTTGCTCTGATACCAATTGAAAGGGCTAGTTATCGACTAGAGGGGGGGTGAATAGGCGATTTTTATGAAAGTCTTCAAAACGTGGGAGTTTCAAAGACAAACAATAGAAACAACACTATTCGAATGCAGCGGAAGGTAGACTACACTAGACAAGCCATAGTCAAGTATTCAATGAAGTGAAAGCACGAAGACTAATAGTAGCTAGGTAGTAAAGATCAGGATGAAAGTAGTATGAAGCCAATCAGAACAGATAGTCACACAGTGAAGTCAAATAGATATTCCAAGAAGGCAATGACTTCACGAAGATAGACTGTAAGTAAAGAGAAGTAAGAGATAGAACCAGTGGCTTCAGAAGGACAGTGATTTGTTCGACCAGTTCGATTCTTTGTGACAAGCTATGACGTCAGTTAGGGAGGCTGAGATTCAACTCAGAATATCGCGTCTTCACCTTATTCCCCTTAAGCTAAGGACACCTAGTCCCTGCCCAATCACTCTGGTAAGTCTTCAAGGTAGACTTCCGAACCTTCACAGACTTCGTTCACCGGCAATCCACAATGGCTCTTGGATGCTCAGAACGCGAACTCTAACCGGCTGGAGAATTCACAGTCCTCAAGTGTAACAAGTCTTCAGATCATGCGGACAGAAAGACTTCAGTGATGCCAAACACACTTTGGGCTCTGGGTGGTTCGGGATTTGTCCTCGCAAGGATTCTCTCTCGAAAGCTTCGGCGATGGGTTGGTCTCAAACGACAAAAGCTGTGTACTAACTTTGAGCAGCCACCAATTTATGGTGTAGGGGTGGGCTATTTATAGCCATTGGGCAACCCGACCTGATTTGTCCGAAATGACCCTGGGTCACTAAGGAACTAACACGTGTCGCAACGGTCAGATTTCAAACACACGCGGCAGCTTGACTTGGGCTACAAGTAAAGCTGACTCATCCGACTCTGGATAAGATTTGCTCTCATTGTCTTCGCTCGAAGACATACGATTTGGTTGAGCATCACTTCAGTCATTCTGACTTTGTTCACTTGGACCCCACTTAACAGTGCAGTGGTTCCTATGACTCAACAAAGAAGAAAAGGAAACAACGAAACAACTAAGTCTTCGCGCTCCATATTCTTCACTAAATGTCTTCTCGTGTCATAGTCTTCAACGTGAATGGCTTCACAGACCACCATTGTCTTCAATGTCTTCAAAAATTTTTAGGGGTCATCTCCGGTAGGTAAACCGAATCAATGAGGGAATACTACCTGTGTTATCCTGCAATTCTCACAAACACATTAGTCCCTCAACCAGGTTTGTCGTCAAATACTCCAAAACCATCTAGGGGTGGCACTAGATGCACTTACAACTATGTCAATAGGTTAGTCCCAAAAAATGATAGAAAAGGATTGTAAAACATCGAATAATGATAATATAACAGCACGGAACAATAAAAAATTATAGATACGTTGGAGACGTATCAGCATCCCCAAGCTTAATTCCTGCGTCCTCGAGTAGGTAAATGATAACAACAGAATTTTTGATGTGGAATGCTGCCTAACATGAAATCATGGTGGGATCTACGTGTGAAGCGGAGTACATAGCTGCTTCGGAAGCAACAAATGAAGGAGTCTGGATGAAGGAGTTCATATCCGATCTAGGTGTCATACCTAGTGCATCGTGTCCAATTAAAATCTTTTGTGACAATACTGGTGCAATTGCCTTGGCAAAGGAATCCAGATTTCACAAGAGAACCAAGCACATCAAGAGACGCTTCAATTCCATCTGGGATCAAGTCCAGGTGGGAGACATAGAGATTTGCAAGATACATACGGATCTGAATGTTGCAGACCAGTTGACTAAGCCTCTTCCACGAGCAAAACATGATCCCGACCAAGACTCCATGGGTGTTAGAATCATTACTGTGTAATCTAGATTATTGACTCTAGTGCAAGTGGGAGACTGAAGGAAATATGCCCTAGAGGCAATAATAAAGTTATTATTTATTTCCTCATATCATGATAAATGTTTATTATTCATGCTAGAATTGTATTAACCGGAAACATAATACATGTGTGAATACATAGACAAACATAGTGTCACTACTATGCCTCTACTTGAGTAGCTCGTTAATCAAAGATGGTTAAGTTTCCTAACCATAGACATGAGTTGTCATTTGATTAACGGGATCACATCATTAGGAGAATGATGTGATTGACTTGACCCATTCCGTTAGCTTAGGACTTGATCATTTAGTATGTTGCTATTGCTTTCTTCATGACTTATACATGTTCCTATGACTATGAGATTATGCAACTCCCGTTTATCGGAGGAACACTTTGTGTGCTACCAAATGTCACAACGTAACTAGGTGATTATAAAGGTGCTCTACAGGTGTCTCCAAAGGTACTTGTTGAGTTGGCATATTTCGAGATTAGGATTTGTCACTCCGATTGTAGGAGAGGTATCTCTGGGCCCTCTCGTTAATGCACATCACTATAAGCCTTGCAAGCAATGTGACTAACTAGTTAGTTGCACGATGATGCATTACATAACGAGTAAAGAGACTTGCCGGTAACGAGATTGAACTAGGTATTGAGATACCGACGATCGAATCTCGGGCAAGTAACATACCGATGACAAAGGGAACAACGTATGTTGTTATGCGGTTTGACTGATAAAGATCTTCGTAGAATATGTGGGAACCAATATGAGCATCCAGGTTCCGCTATTGGTTATTGACCGGAGACGTGTCTCAGTCATGTCTACATAGTTCTCGACCCCGTAGGGTCCGCACGCTTAAAGTTCGGTGACGATCGGTATTCTGAGTTTTTGTGTTTTGATGTACCGAAGGTAGTTCGGAGTCTCGGATATGATCACGGACATGACGAGGAGTCTTGAAATGGTCGAGATGTAAAGATCAATATATTGGACAACTATGTTCGGACACCGGAAGTGTTTCGGAAGGTTTCAGACATTTACCGGAGTACCGGTGGGTTTCCGGAACCCCCCGGGGAGAATATTGGTCCTAATGGGCTTAGTGGGAGAAGAGGAGGGCGGCCAGGGCAGCCGCGTGCCTCCTCCCCCTCTAGTCCAAATTGGACAAGGATGGGGGGGCAGCGCCCCCCTTTTTCCTTCTCCTCCTCTCTCCCTTCCTTCCCTTCTCCTACTCCTACAAGGAAAGGAGGAGTCCTACTCCCGGTGGGAGTAGGACTCCCCCCTTGGTGTGCCCTCCTCCTGGCAGGCCGCCTCCCCCCTTGCTCCTTTATATACGGGGGCAGGGGGCACCTCTAGACACACAAGTTGATATGTTGATCTCTCACATCCGTGTGCGATGCCTCCCTCCACCATATTCCACCTCGGTCATATCGTAGCGGTGCTTAGGCGAAGACCTGCGTCGGTAGCAACATCATCACCATCATCACGCCGTCGTGCTGACGGAACTCTCCCGTGAAGCTCTGCTGGATCGGAGTTTTCGCGACGTAATCGAGCTGAACGTGTGCTGAACTCGGAGGTGCCGTACGTTCGGTACTTGGATTGGTCGGATCATGAAGACGTACAACTACATCAACCGCGTTGTGCTAACGCTTCCGCTTTCAGTCTACGAGGGTACATGGACTCACTCTCCCAGCTCGTTGCTATGCATCACCATGATCTTGCGTGTGCGTAGGAAATTTTTTGAAATTACTACGTTCCCCAACAGAAGTAGCACCTTCCAGCTTGGTTTCACAACCACCATTTGGACGAGATCACAAACTTCGGCCATCAGAAGACCTGGACGTTCGTCTTCTTGCTTCACCAAATTTTCCTTGATCTCACGCTTGTTAGGCTCCACGAGATAACAAACTTCGGCCATCTTACTGCTTCGCCAAGTTTGCCTTGATCCCCCTCTTGTTAGGCTCTGCAAAATCCTTCGCAAAGTGACCCATCTCGTTGGAGTTATAGCACTTGACCTCGGACATATCCAAGTTTTGTGGCTTCCGCTCTTTAGATCGGTCCGCCTTACCACGGCCTTGTGGCTTGCCTTTTCCTTTGCCTTCTTCGGTTTGTCCGCCGGGCTTCGCGTTGCTTGAGCCTTCGCTAACGTTGCACCTTCCTTTGCTACTTGAGGACTCCCAATTTGCGCGCGATTACATGAGTTGGTCATCACCTTCTCCTTTGCCTTTCCGACAACCACAAGCATTCTCTTCGCACGTCCGCAAGCGTCGGATCGCCTCCGTTATGGTCATGTCTTCGAGTTCGTAAAGATGCTCGAGCGTGCCGATGATGTACGTGAATTTATCAGTCAATGAACTGAAAAACTTCTCCACAATCTCGGTTTCATCGAGCTTTGCACCAAGCGCGCGGATCTCCCCCACCAAAGTAGTCAGACGGATGGCATAGTCGTTCACCGATTCAGTTTCCTCCATCAGCAACTTGTGAAATTGGCGCTTCAGCACTTGTGCCCGAGCCTTGGTGACGCAATCTTCTCCGATCCTCATCTCTTTTAGTGTGTTGCATGCCTCTCTTGCTGTCTCGAACTCCACCAATGTCATCAGCATGGAATCTGATACAGACCGGGCTATGGCGGCCATAGTACCTTCGTCGCACTCCTCGTCAACGTCATCGTCCGTGATGACCTGCCACACTCGAAGGGTTCGGAGAATAATCTTCATCTTCACCGCCCACACGCCGTAGTTTGCGTCGGTGAGCACCGGGTACTAGATGGGGATGTTGCGATGCGTGAGTACGTTGGCGCCGCCCTTTCCACCACCACTTGTTGCTAACTTGCCGCCCTTCTTCACCTTGTCTCCGTTCTTATTCGCCTTGGAACCACCGTTGCCGGACTTGTTCGCCTTGGAAACTCCGTCAAGGACTTGACCGACTCATCGTCGCTGTCAGTAATCCTAGATCGTCGAGGCTCTGATACCAATTGCTGGTTTTTGATCCCTATATCAAATCACCCATGTTCTCACACATGAAGTGCAAAGCTAGCTAGATGAACGCCTAGCCGGCGACTTGGGTACGTATAGGTAGCTTCCGTATGTGCGCAAGCTAGGGCTCGATTTATTCGATCGACTCGGCGAGACTCACATAGCAGCGAACGAAACAACACAAGAAACTGATTTTGGTGATAGCTACAGGGGCGTGTCGCTCGTGACTGCACTTTCAGTTGCAAGAGCACTGCAATACAGACTAGTGAACTTCGTGTCGGAAAAAACTGCACGCAATGTTTTTCTGGTATTGCTTTCGCTCTAATTTTTTAACCGTTTGTCGGAATGAGGCGTATCATATACGTTGGAAAGCTATAGATTATGCGCAACTTCGCCATATTGAACATTTTTCGAGATTCCTCGCGGTCTAAGAGTAGTTACAAAAATGATGCGGCGGATGACGAGTGGTAGCGAGCGTATTTTCGTGATGTTTTCTAAAATGCTATTTGGAATAAAGCAAATGATACGCCGTTAGAAATATATCATAGAGGCGCATCTTTTCCATATCTATTATTTTCTCAAATTTGTTACGGTTTAAGAGCAGTTTCAAATTTACTAAATCGCGGAATTACGTCTTTTTGAATTTTTTTCAATTTTTGGTACTTTTTTAGCTCCAGTTTTTGAACGGTTTGTCAAAACAAGTTGTATAATACGCCGTTGGAAAGCTACGGACAAGGCGCAACTTTTGTGTGTTGGAATATTTTTTAGATTCCTTACGGTTTTTAGTTAATTTTGAAAATCGTGCGGCTGAGGACGGAAGGCAGCGGCCTTTTTCGTGAAACTTTTACAAACCGCTAGTCGAAATGATTCAAATTATATGCCATCGGAAAGATATCGACAAGGTGCAACTTTTTCATGTAGAGCACTCACTCTGATTCCTTACGGTTTAAGAGCAGTTTTGATTTTACCGAAAAACGAACACTATGTTTTTCGCGACACTAAAATCGACATGTGTACTTCATCAGACAGAAAACCGAACTTCTTTCAAACTAAAAACCACACTGTAGCAGATGGACAAGTGAACTTCATGAAATTTTTTTGTCGGACGTAAATTTTTGAAGGCAGGGAAGTGATCCGTGCTTCAAGTCGGACATAAGTGAACTCCGAAACTATCGAGAAGTGAACCACATAGTTCTTTTTGTCGCTTTGCATACTTATTATTTTTTGCACATGTACGCAGAGACTGAGCAAGTTAACTGCATATAATAGGAAGCGAGCTTCTTTGAGATGTTAACTGCACTGCATAATGCACTCATCAACTAGAAAAATGGCACTTGAGTACCCCAGTAATTAACTGCACTACATAATGCATAACCATTTTTTCTTTCTTCTCTAGGTCCCCGGTGAATTGCATGCCCACGACCGCACGACGGCCAAACCTTCACGCACCCGAGGAGAAGAAAACCTCCAGGCGCACTGCAGCACCAGGGCAAGCGAACGCCATCGAGAAGGGAGCAAACTGCACCCGCGCGGGCACACGGCCCTTGTCCTCGCAGTCGGCCGGGAGCAGCTCGCCGTCGAACGCCCCTGTTTGATGCCTTCCCTTCCAAGAATTGCAGAAACAAAATAATAGTAATAGAAAACAAAAGAGTGTGTGCGCTTGAGGTGGGGCTGATAATACAGATTATCTAAGAAGAGTGTGCTTAGTCTAAACAAAACAAAAGTGTACAGTTTAGCCATGAACATGTTGGCCAATGCTTCACATGCCCTGCCCATGGCTCCACAAGTCCAACGGGCTAGCAGCCTAGCAATGCATGCACGTAACCTTTATACAAGCTTGAGTTCCACATTTTTTGTGAGATTTTATTTGAATCATTGATGTGGTTGTAACTGAATCCAATATCTGAAACTGAGCAACTACCTATCGTGTCATGTTCAGTCCGAACTCCCATCCCCTTCTCAGGTGACAACACTACCCAGTCTGAAGAACTCCTTGTATTCTTTTCCATTAGTAAGACGCAATCGGTTCCATATGTTCCTAGAGTCTAGCTGCAGAAAACATAGGGATAAAAATGATGGATGCCATTAACAGAGTATGTGAGCATCAAACCTGAAAAAACTGAAGATGATAACTCAGGCAAGAAACAAAACAGGGAGATGTCCAAGGAGCTGACTGGGGACCAAGCTTCTGTTGCCATTGTTTGTTGAATACAACAGCAAACTGCACGGACAAGAGCACCGACCTACACCACTCGGACACGGGCGTGGCCTTGTACTTCTTTCCCGCGCCGCCGGAACCACGTGCAATGAGCTAGAGAGCTGCATGTTCCGCGGACACAGGATTGCACCACTAGGACCAGGCGTGGCCATGTACTGCTTGTCGGCACAGGCAGAATCGCACACCATGACCAGCGAGCTGCACGGCTACGTCACTCCCTGTCGTCCTATTTTTTTTGCGTGCCTTGCCGGTGTTGTTCCCCAGTAGTTAACTGCACTACAATACAGACTTCACTGCAAAACTGAAGATTCTATGGTTGCTAATGGTTCTAAACTTCTCAAGTGCCTCCATACTTCATCGACGACCCAACCAAGCTGCAACCGAGAGAACCTACACTTGTGGCCATCAGGTGGAAACAAAACTGAACAAACACTAGATGGAGGCCTAGTTCCATCGAGGTAGAGTAGAGCTGCACGCCGCGCGGGGGACGAGCTACACGCCTGCGAGAAACGAGCAGCAGAACTCGTGACCAAGTGTCGGGGGCGCACTGCACTGCATACCAAATCCGTGAGCACTACACGCCAGCAGCGCGGGCACTGCACGAGATGGAGGAGCGCACCACGGCACGCACTGGATCCAGCAGCTGGGACATACCGTAGGTTGTCGGCTGGGGAGGGGAGGCAGGGGCGTCCGCCCCCTGTCAGCAGGAGAAAGGTGCGAGGGCAGCCGATCCATGCGGGTCGGGGCTGACCACAGCGGCGCAACAGGGAGGTCGGGGCCGAGCCATGGCGCGCTGACGTAGTAGGAGGTCGTCGGGGTAGGGGGCGAGCCATGGCGGGGCGGCCGGATCTCGCCGGATCCGGCAGGGCGGCGGCGGTTGGAGGTAGCCGGGTCACCCGAGCGGCCTTGGGTGGTGATGAATAGAGTGGCGGCGGCGCACGCGGATACTGGTGGTTGAGCGGCAGTGCTGGTTGCACCAGGTGTTGGAGTTTTTTTTTGAATCGTGGTAGATGGAGTTCGGTTAAGGGTGGGTGGTCGTTTTCCTATTAGTTTCCGCACTACGAAGGGTGTTAGCAGAATGAGCTTGGTGTTATTAGAATAAGGTCTTAAGGGGTGTTATTAGAATAGACCCACCCTATATATATATATATACACAAACACCACCAACAGTTCGCCGCCGTCCCTCCCCTCCCGACCTTCTACCGCGGCAGTGGCCTGGGAGCGCCGCCACCCCTCCATTCCCGGCCTTCTACCACGACAGCGGCCTAGGAGCACCGCCGCCCCTCCCCTCCCGGCCTTGTTCCATGGCAGCGGTCTGGGAGCGCCGCCGCCCCTCCCCTCCCGGCCTTCTTCCGCGGCGGCGGCCTGGGAGCGATGTCGCCCCTCCCCTCCCCGCTTTCTCCCGCGGCGGCGGCCTGGGAGCGCCGCCCCTCCCCTCCCGGCCTTCTTCTGCGGTGGCGGCCGGCAAAGAAGCCGCCCCTCCCCTCCCTGCCTTCTTCCGCAGCAGCGGCTAGGCAGCGACGCCGCCCGTCGCCTCTCGGCCTTCCTCCGCGGCAGGCACCGAGAAACACCCCCCCACCAGCATATCGGCCTTCTTCCATGGCAGCAACTCGGTAGCGCCGCCACCGAACTCCTCCGAGCCTGCAATTAGCTGTACTTCATCAGATGTGGATTGGTGCTGCCTTGACATCAAACCAATTCGAGCAAGGAGGACTGTGCGCAAGGTTGCTTCATCCACGACAGCTTCTTGGAATAAGTCTGCAACGACCTTTAGAGCAAATCCTCCATCCCCGTTCACCTTGAGCAACGTCCAGACCGCTCATGAACTTCTAAAGGGCAAGTGGACTGCACAGGCGAACATGAAAGTTGTGCAGACGGACGAGAAGGGAACTTCCTCCTGCAAACCCAGGAAATCACTGCAACACGAGGTAAGCAGTACACTTCCTCAACCATCTCAGTGTAGTTATCCTAGACAAAGCAGTACAAGCAGTATAGTACGCCTACAAAAACTATGCAGTGCGGTTGCTTCCGTTCGTTGTGGCGGAAAATGCAGTGCACTTGCTCGGTATGCAGTACACGTGTATTGGGTCATTACGGATAACGATGCAGTGCAGTTGATTCAGTTCACCTTGCAGGGTGATGCAGTCAGTGTGCAATACTTCGGCAGTACCATTTCGAACACATTGCAGTTCGCATGATTCAGTTCATTTAACCTTACAATGCAGCTCGGTCATTTTGTGTACAGGAAATGACGTTAAGCAGATACAAAATGCCGCGCATAATTGACAACACTAAGAACAACAACGTTCAGAAGAGTGGAGCTTCTTCTGAAAGAGATACTGGCTGGGTTACCCCTGAGATTCCTCGAGGATTCTTGACGACAACAAACAGGGTGCACTACTCTCCGGAAGAAGATTTTTTCCAGGAAGAAGTTGTAGTCAAAGATGACGATGATGTCACATTCGTCTGGGAAGGCACTCACCAACGGGATGATGAAGATGATGACGATGAAGATGAGCCAATAACAGTTCTCAACCCAGAGTATAACCACGAGTTCACTATGTTTGGACAGCATGTCCGAACAGACAATGATGACGCAGTTGACCATGATGTTGCAGCAGATGATGATTATGACTATGATGATGAGCCACTGCTCCAAAATTTTCAAAGCAATCCATCGAGACATCGTGACAACACTGGATTACAACCACGTCCACCTGATGCACCCCAAAACAGAGCTCAGCGTCCACCTGCTGCACTGAAAAACAGAGCTCCAAGCAGACCTGCTGCATCAACTTGGACGCTGCGACCACCAACAGTGCCTCGGTCAAAAGTAAACAGCAGGTACAAATCCTCCTCACTATTGCCGCCGCGAGATCCTCAACTACACAGATCTGCTATAACCCCGCCATGTCCAATACAACCCGGCGAGCTGCAAACACCATCGGGTGAACGACTCTACACACATGTAGGTTTATGTTCTGAAAAAAATAGTTGCAATCCATTCAGATAACATTGTAGTGCACACTGATTTTTCTTGTGAGGTTTGACCTAGCATCTAATACATTGGATTCTTCTAGAAACTTAGGAACATTGCAATGCTTTATTAAACTCGTTTGCACTCCTCGTATTTAAAAAATAGAACAGAACAAATTGTCTCATAGAGCATTGCAATTAATGCAGGATTAAAACATGCCGCTGAACCTCGTACCTGCTGCTACAATGAAGTTCACCACGTACGACAAGGCATGGGACTTTTATAACAATTATGCAAGATGTGCAGCGTTTGGCATACGCAAGAGGGCAAAACACGGGAAAAATGCCTACATTGTCTGCTCAAGAGAACAAACGCACAAGCAGACTGTGTCAGATTATCACCGGGTACGTCAGAAGACATAAAAAAGGATTGGCTGCAAGGCAAATATTTGAGTCAAAAAGAGGAAGGATGGCAAATTTGTGATAGAAATGGTTCAACTCAACCACGATCACAAGATGCTGGAAAGCCCCAGGATGCTTTTGCACATGCGATCGCACAAAAAAGACGATCCTTTGATAGACCAGTTAGTGAAAGACATGCAACTGGACAACCACATACATGCTCAGATGATGTCGACGCTGTCTCGTATGTCCGGTGGTCTGCAGTACATGGGACATACTAGCCGCGACTAGGTAAACAAGTAAGCACGTAACAGAGCATATCTCTTGAGCATTACATCGATAATTATTCCTGTTTGATGAGATGGGTTTGCATTGTGTCGAAAATGCAGGAAGCGAAGTTTTCGGAGAAGAGTCGAAGATGATGTCAAGAAACTTGGATTTCTTGAGAAAATGCAGAAGATAAACCCAGAGTTCTTCTATGATTATGACGTTGATGCAGATAACCGTGTAAGAAACGTCTTTTGGGCGAATGCAAGTTGCAAAGGATCGTATGAGGATTTTGGAGACTGCGTTACATTTGACACGACGTATAAAACTAACAAATTCGACATGCCGCTGGGAGTCTTCGTGGGTGTGAACCATCATCTACAGAGCACCATATTTGTTGTTGCCCTCGTGCGAGATGAAATAATACCATCATTCGAGTGGGTTTTCAAAACCTTTCTGAGGTGTATGAATGACAAGCCGCCAATCTGCATGCTCACAGGTACAAAAAAAAACAACACCTACATACTTACGTTTGTTTGGTGCACTTATATTTCTTCCATCTATCTTGTACACACACAAACAACTTAATAAAAAACACTGTTTGTGACTTCAGACCAGTGTTCTTCGATGAAGTCAGCACTAAAAACTATCCTCCCACATACTCTGCATAAGTTGTGTCGGTGGCATATCATGAAGAAGTACAAAGACCACCTCGCCTTGCTGTATAAGGCGCACGAGAAACTCAAGGATGAACTCAATGCGCTGCTGAACCACCCACTAATGCCGTCAGAATTTGAACAAGCAGGGAAGAACCTCATTCAGAGATATAACTTGCAAGACGACAAAGTGATGAATTCGCTGTGGGATGACAGGCACGAGTGGATCTCGGCTTACTACAAGGAAATTTTCTGTGCTCGGATGACTTCCACACAGAGAAGCGAGAGCATGAACATATCTTGAAGAAATTTTTGTCAAGGAGAAGCATGATCTCCATCTGTTTGCTCGGCGGTGGATAAGTGCATTGAGACCGGGAAGGTAAATCGAGCACTTGCAGAGACGATAGCAAATGAGGTAAAGAAAATGTCAATCGAAAAGTGCTAAAATATGACTACAAAAACAAACAATTTTTCATTTCTCTGGTTTGTAACAGTGCATTGTGATCATGCAGTCAGTTGTAAAAACAACAACCAAGTTTGGGTTCGAAGTTCAACTATCAAAAGTGTATACAAGGGCAGTGTTTGCAGATTTCAAAGAAACACTATACCGTAGCACTGCATTCAGAGCAGAACGCTGCCCTGAGAACCCGACAAAGTATCTCGTACACCACTACAACAGATCGGGTCTATTTGACTGGGCAAGGCATAATTTCCAAGTGGTCGCCGATGAAGAGGAAGGTGTCTACGAGTGTGAGTGCAAACTCTGGACACACAGAGGTGAGACTCCTAGCAAAAAAAATATAGTTTCTGATAGTCATGCAAGAAAGCTCACTTACTGAACTTTAAAAGTACACATGCATGAGTAATTCACAAAACCAAATGAAGTTCATTTCTTTAAAAATGAACAAATACCAAAAAATGTGTGTTTATTAATTTCATGCAGTTCATTTACAAAAAAAAATCATGTGTTTGTTTGTAGGGCTCTTTTGCGTCCATGTGTTATGCATGCTTTCTCATTTGAGAGTGCTCAAGATTCCTGAGGTGTACATCATGAAAATATACACCCGTAACGCAAGATCAGATGCAACATTTGACAGAAGAGTCTACGAACAAACAACACCAGATGGAACCTTGCTTTTTTGCCGTAGAAAATTGCTGACAGAAACAACAATGGACCTTGCAAACAGAGCGACAAGGTCCGACGCTGGGTGCCACAGAGCGTTGTCTGGTATGAGGGCACTGATCGAGGAAGTTGACATGCTCAACGAAGAAGAAGAAGAAGCAGCAAAACTAAAGAAAGCAGAGAAACCCCAACATGACAATAATGCCGAGCAAGTAGAAAATACTGAACACAACGGATCTGGTGCTATAAAAAAGAAACTATTCTTCCACCTCCTGTTTCAAACACAAGAGGAAGGAAGAAAGGGGGCGACGCAACCCAGAAAAAGGTTGCATGAAGGAGGAAAATGATGACAAAAACAGTAAGCCACAACTGAAATTTGGGCGATGATGGTCACCCACTGGGAATAAGAAGGTGCAAAACATGTAATGAAATCAGCGGCCACAATTCCAGGACATGTACACAAAGAAATTAAAAAGAAAAATGAGGACATGGTGATGCACAACAAAACAGAAATTCAATCACAACACTAAGAAATGGACGAAACCGAGACGTTGTAGCATCTGCAAAAAGAGGAAGAAACACAACTCAAGAACCTGCCCCAAAAGAACAAGATCAGAAAATGAGGAAGACGAAGAAGATGAGATCAAAGAAGAAGATGGTGACACAACTGAAGAAGAAATGGCTTATGAAGAAGCAGATGGAGAAGAGGAGGAAGAAGAAGAGAGTGAAGAGGACGAAGAACATGAAGAAACTGAAAAAACAGTGGCTTATGAAGAAACATATGATGAAGATGAGGAAGAGGAAGAAGAGAGTGAAAAGAGTGAAGAGGACGAAGAACATGAAGAAACAATGCCAACAAGACCACCACAAGGGAATGCTGCTGTACAGAAAAAACCGAGAACGACACCACTTTCAAAAAACAAGGTAGGAGCAAAAAAGGATGCAATTCTCAGCGCTGGAAAATGAAAGCCACCATCAACCAGCACGCGGGGAGCAAAGAAGGATGAAGTTCTCAGCACTGGAAAACAAAAGCAGCCAACAATCAGCACGCGGGGAGCAAAGAAGGATGCAGTTCGTAGCGCTGAAAAACCAAAGCAGCCATCAACCAGCACGCGGGGAGCGAAGAAGGATGCAGTTCGCAGCGCTGAAAAACCAAAGCAGCCATCAACCAGCACACGAGGGGCTACAAACACAACGGTGCAGAGACAAGAACCAGCAACACCGCCACGGAAGTGTGACATTAGACACGCCCAGTCACCGCACAGAAACAGCAGGTTAACGACCAAATAGATGAACTTCAATAAATTAATCATATGCATAGCAGTTTGCTTAACTCTATGACTTATGTATCAGTTTAAATTTTGTGTAAACACAAATTTCCCGTTGACTATGAGTTATTCAACTAAACCATGTAAAAAAAATGGTATATAGAGTATACCATATATATAGCAGTCTAGAGTAAAACATTGACACATTTTGATTCAAAAACCATATAAAAAATGTTGTTAGCTCACTGGCAGCATGAAGTTCAAAATAATAATTGAAGCGGTTCAGATCACAAAAGTGCTTATTAAAAAACACATCAAAAAGATGAAGCGTCCGACATGCAAAAGTACTTATTACAAATCAACCTCATAACCTTAACCAACCACGTCAAACGAGATTCTAACCGTATGATCCTCGAGTTCAAAGAAGTTGAGGACAACAACTTGCTCAGACTTCAGGCCACTATCGATGACAAATTCCTTCCACCCTTTCTGCAGACACGACCGCCCGTCAATGCCTACACTGTACTTAGCTGGTTTAAGGCATCCATTACCAAGAAGTACTTGAAGAATTCCCTTCTTCTTGAGCCGGAGATACCTAACAGCTCGTTGAGGAATTTTCTGCAAAAAATAATAAAAATGTTTGAGAACGATACTAGCAGTACAATTCTCATACTGTGCATAGAGCGGTAAAAACCTACACAAACTACAGACACGAGCTAGATGAAGTGCACAACAGTCCAACAAGCAGTACAGATAAAACACAATTTAATATGCCGTAGGAACTTGCAAATATGCAGTACGCATCGGACTATCATGTAGTACTCGAGACTAGGTACATGTAGTACACACCATACAAATTGGGAAAAAACGTGGAAACATGAAGTGCTCAGCTAATATATAAGTAGTTCACATATTGTGACCATGCAAACTAAAACACAAGCTGCATGCACACAAGCAAAAAAATAAAAACAAGAAATAAGAACACAGTGCAGTACACTTCAAAAAACAAAAAAAAAAGTGCGTTCCTAAAATACTAAAAGTTCAGAATAGAATGGAATTATATAAAAAAACACAAAGAAAAAAATCATATCTAACGAAACATACGATCTTGTAGTTAGTATCCACGTCTGTTGGTGTAAGTTGATGGACAAAAGGACTTGTACGGCCAAGGCCACGACGAAGCAGGGCAGAATAGAATGCAGAAACATTGATCTGGCCCATATCCAATCCTTCCGTGAATACTGTACCATATGCAAGCTGCTCCACTCGCCCAGTTCGGCACAATACCTTCCCACCACGACGAGCACGACGGGCCGACGAGCAAGCTGAACAATCCCAGTGCGTCGGCACACCACAACCATGGCCGCAGTAGAAGAGATTCGTGCAAGGGCCTGGAGCCATCGCAACAAAAACCTAGAAAAGGAAAAAAAATAAATAGAGGTTGGAGAAAGGAGAGAACTTGTGGCTAGAGGAGAAATGAACTGCAAAGGAAGGGTAGAAGTTGGCCTACATTTATAGAAGAGGAATGCAAAAAGGTCAAACTTGAAATTAAAGGGGAGTTAATAAAAATTATGTTCCAAAGAATAAAGGACAATCAATAAAGGCTTATGTTACCAAAGAAAAAGGAACCAAAAAAGAAGGTGTACTTTGATTGCAGCAATTCCCACGAGCAAACCGCAGATAATTAAATAATAATTCTCTAAAAAATTATAATCCACACACCATTTTGTGTGTGCAGTTCTCCAAACTCCTACCAGGAAGTTCACTATATGTGTGCATGAAGTGCAGTACATGCTCAAAATGAAGCAAAAGAGAAGCATTTTCGCGCAGTGCACAAAGCAGAAATTACAGCACCTGAGGTAGTCCTTAAATATAAGTCATGCAGTCCGCAGCGTTGGCATAACCAGTCACAACTTTGGCACAAAGAAGGATGCACGCAGTGCAAAATGTGTACACCTGCAGCACAGGACTATGACGAATGCAGTGCGCATAGAGGCACCAAAGCAGTGCACACCCGTACACTAAGAAAAAAGGATACGTAAGAGGAATAACAATAAAGAAAATGCTACCCATGCAGTGCACAAAAATGTAGCGCAAAACACGTGTAGTAAGGAATGGCGTGCACATGCAGTACAGAACCCTGATCAATGCAGTTCACGGCTCATTACTAAAAGTAGTGCACGCCCCAGCATTGAAAAAAATACAAAAACATTGACCACCCAGGTGCAACCAGCCCCAGCCAGTCTCATAGTAGGTCTGCGCCCATAGAAGGGAGTCGTTCTGAGTCACAATGCATGGGGACGGCCGCACATGGGCCCACAGGTCAGAGAGCATCTAGCAGCGAGCGCCATGTGTAAGCGCCCAAATAAGTAACCAGAGGAGTTCGATACGACGGCCTCGCCAGCGTTTATAAACAGGTCAGGTGCGCCTTCCGCGGGTGAGGTGGGACTAAACATTAGGACGCACACACAGCGCATCGCGAACCAGCCGTGCTCAGAGGCCAACTTGGGCCCAAATGCGTCTTCACTACCCGAACACACGCCCAACAAGGCCGACTAAGAAAAAACCATAACTTCAAAAAAAAGTGGGGGGGGGGGGGGCGGGGGGTAACCCCCCTTCCCCTACCCCTCCCATACCAGGGACTTCAGTAAGTATAGGAAAAAACAAGATGCGGTACAGGGCAGTAGAAAAATGCAGTGCATTCCGTTACGCGATGCAGTACGGTATAGCAATCCAGTTCCGGATTATCTACATGAATAAATACACGGCATAGAACACAGCGAAAAACTCGTAAAATAGCGAAATACCTTGTACTTTTCTCAGGGGCTGCAGCAAGGACACGCAAAAAACGGTGAAGTACGCACCTGTAGACAAAGTGAAGTTCTGAATTGTAGACGATGTAGTGCATAACTATAAGCAATGCAGTTCTGTTATCACACAGTATACATATATAAAACGTGACAAAATGCTCGTTCGGACGGAAAGTGGTGGTTAAAAAATCTTTACTGTAAAAAATAAACTAAAACCACCTTAATAAAAAACCACGTTCGCATACAACCACTCAATCGGAGCGGTTCCATCGCCACAAGCCCACGATCACAGATGCAACACCAACCCACGATCTGCACAACCGCATCGTCAGCGAGATCGTGCAGTTCATCCGACGCGGCCATCCCACCCCGCGCTCTCCCCTTAAATTCAGACCCCTGCCAAAGGCCTTCTCATCCAGAACCACACAAGTATCCATTGCGTTGCCACCAAATCGCTCCATATCCATGCAAAAGCAGCAAGCCCTGCTACCGGCGATAGTGTTCACCGACGAGTACAAGGGCGACAAGGCCGTGGAGGCCCACGGCAACACCAAGTTGCACGTCATCCACACCAACGACAAGAAGCAGATGGCGATCTCCCTTGCGCAGTATGAGCGCCACCTCACCCTCCAGTGCCACAAGATTGTCGGCATTGATCTCGAGTACAACAACGAGCCTGAAGCGACGCAGAAACCCGCCCTCTGCCAGCTCTCCATCGGCAAGAATCACCCGGTGCTGCTCTTCCAAATGAGTGCCGCTGAAAGGTGCACCATCTTCGACAACTTCCTTGCCGACCCCAGGTACACCTTTGGAGGCTTCTCCATCGACGGCGACAAAACCAGGCTAGAGCGCATCAATCTGGAGGTAGCCAACTTCGTCGACATCCAGAAGGAGTGGAGGGTGCTCGAGGCAACCAAGGAGTTGGACTCCCTTGGAGACGTCTCCGGCATGCTCATCGACGACTACTACAACAACATGAAGAAGAAGATCACCGACAACAGGCGCTGGGCCACCCTGCCTCTGTCCATGAGGCACATCGAGCTGCGCAAAGGACTCCTCGCAAAGACATCGAGATATGGAACCACATCACCCTCACCCAGGACGGGCTTCGCCGTGCAAAGCTGGAGAAGGAGGAGCCCCCCAAGAAGCGCGCCAGGAGCAGCTGGGGATGGGAAGAGCCTAACTGGTGAAGAAGAAGATGGTGCCGGCCAAGAGCCAACAATGCCACCGTCGTTTTAGAATTATCATCAAATTTGCTTTATGTTGTTTGCTTATGTATCATTAGTTTGCTTGTGTGCTGAACTTAGTTTGCTTGCCATCCAAAATCGCTTGTAATGATGAACTTTGATTATGTTAGATTGCTTTCTGTTCAACTTAGTTTGCTGATGATGAACTTGTCGTACAGAATGCTTGTGATAATTTGTTTTCTGTTGTTTGCTCATGTATCATTAGATTTGAGCAGTGCACAAAACGAAAAAAGATGCAGTGTGCAAACAGGACGCATGTAGTGCAAATTGTTTACGAATGCAGTACAGACTCTGTCGAATGAAGTTTTAACATACCCAACAAAGTAGTGCACGAACCTAAATTTCAAAAAAAGAATACATAAGAGCAAAAACACAAAAAGAAAAATGCCAACACGTAAATAATCAATGCAATGCAGAAGTATATGAACGTGTAGTACAGAACCATAATCAATGTAGTACAAGTATGATTTACTAAGCAGTGCACTCCCATACATTGGAAAAAACATTATATAATAGCAAAAACACGGAAATAAAAAATGAGAACTGTACATGCAGTACGGAATGCGTGCACATGCAGTACAGAACCCTGATCAATGCAGTGCACGCCCCGACATTGAAAAATATACTTAAGACAGAAAAATACAAAGTAACAAATTGACCACCCAGGTGCTACCGGCCCCTGCCAGTCTCGTAATAGGTCTGCGCCCACAGAAGGCGAGTCTTTCTGAGTCACAATGTATGGGGCCGGCCTCACTTGGGCCCACAGGTCAGAGAGCATAGAGCAGCGAGCGCGGTGTATAAGCCCCAAATACGTAACAAGAGGAGTTCGATACAACGGCCTCTCCATCGCTTATAAACATGTCGGGCGCGCCTTCCGCTGGCGAGGTGGGACTAAACATTAGGCCGCACACAACGCACCTGGAACCAGCCGTGCTCACAGGCCGACCTGGGCCCAAATGCGTCTTCACTATCCGAACACAGGGCCAACAAGGCCCACTAAGAAAAAACAATAAGTTCAAAAATAAAAGATTAAAAAGAAAAATGAGAAACATTTTTTTAAATGAATAACAACAAACAAACAAAATGTGCGTCGGCACTGCCAGAAACTATTAATAAATAAAATGCAGGAAGCCCGAAGTCAACGTACAAATGCAGTCCGCGACGTACAACAATGCAGTTCTCCACGTGGAAGCACGAAGTATTATTTTTTTCTAAATCGCAGTTCTCCTTCACTCTGCAATGTAGTATGGCTAAAATGAAGAATGCAACCCTGTTACTTAAGCAAAGCAGTCCGACGGCCCTACCCACACTACCCTTCATCCACACAAAAGCTGTATTACCACAATAAAAAGAGAAGAAAAGAAAGAACTCCATAAAAAAACTAAACGTGCGTACATCTGTGTGAATCCTAATCCGATATTATTCAGTGTACGAAGAATAAATTTCACTTCAATGCAGTACACTATGTGGACATACGCAGTTCTGTTCTGATAGCAAAGAAGTGCACTGACTTGGAAAATTCACCGAAAACACAATTATCACATTTTCTGACAGTTGCGTCAATATAGCAAAACCTCTATGCAGTTGCCACGTAACTTAAAACAGAGCCCCACCATGCTACCACCCCGCTCCACCTCTCCCACGTCATGTCAAGGAGAGCAAAGGAGAGCAGAGGAGAAAACACAACTGCTTCGTCCCCCCAAAAACCTCATTCCATCTTCTTCTCCACACTTCCTTTCACTAACCTCTCTCTCCAGAACAAACACGAGAGAGCAGAGGAGAGTCATGGCGGATGCACCTCTATACATGCAGCGCCGCACGTACACCAGGGAGCTCCACGACGTCCACCTCCGCGGCAACCACAAGCTCCACATCGTTTGCACAAGCAAGGGTAAAGACGTGGACAAGATGATGTCCACGTTCAGGAGGAAGCTCGGCGGAATGCCCGTCAAACTATTCAGTGTTGATGTCGAGTACACGCACTACGTGAAGCCACATCGGGCAGCAGTGCTCCAGCTATGCGTAGAAAAAGAATGCCTTGTCTACCACATCTCTGCAGCTAAAGACATGTCAGAATAACTATCAATCTGTACTATTGTTTGTCAATATTGAATTTAAATTTTCTTCACTGCAATTAAATATTTAAGCTTTGGTTCTCATTTTTGAAAAGCATGGCATATGAATTCATTGACAGTTTTCATCTGGCTCCATGTATGTCACTCATGTGTTCAATTCTTGAATTATATGATCTAGCAATACACGCAGTTTAATTTTGTTTTACCGAATACAAATTATTTGGCTGAACAATAGAAAACCGCAACATTACCATACAAAACATGTATGAAATTCGGCTCAAGAATACAAGCATACACAAAACATGCATTGTTTATGCAATCTATTATCAGATTTACTAGTTATGTTGAACAAAGTATTAGCAACTACTCAATGCAACAGATTCAGATATTCATATTGCGGTTCAGTTTCAGAAAAAACAAGAAAACATTGGTAGTTCTAAGAAATAAACTATATTCACTCTATACAAACATATTGCAGGCCAATGGAACTAGAAAAATTCCTCATGAAATGTGAGTACACCTTCGTCGGATTCGCTATTGAAGGAGACAAAAACGAGATGAAGGTATCTGGTTTGGAGATCAACTACGACAACTACATTGATATTCAGGTGGAATGGAGAGACCCATACAATAAAAATAAGTTTGACTCTTTGGCTAATGTTGCCGGCAGGAGTATAGTCATTCACTACCATGACATGAAGAAAAGGAGGACCATACTCTGTGGGAATTTTTCCCGTTGCCAGAAAAGCTTATCAAGTATGCAGCAATAGATGCATTCGCAACATATGAGTCATGGAGAATCATCTACGATGTCATAATGGGAATGGACAGGGCAAAAAGAGACAAAGAAGCAAAGAAGAAGAAGAACAAGGCTGTAATCCAATACAGCAACTAGAAAAAATCAGGGCTATGTTTAGTTTGACTTTACTTTAGTCGTTGTGTTGTTCTTTGTTTCATGTATGCAAGCTTTCGATGATGTCCGTTACTTCATATCGAACATTTCTTTTGTAAAAACTATGTCAGATTGCTTGTGATCAATTGCTTTCGCAGAACTTAGTTTGTATTAGAACAAGTATCTACACAACTTCAAAAAATTTAATGTGTGATACCAAAACATACTATTCACATACAAAACATATTCAAAAACAACATTAAACAAAAAAAATTAGGTAATCTAACTACAAACTCATACATAAAAAAGAAAAGATTAATGTAGTTCACAATGGTAAAAAAAGGAATACACATGTGTCCACATGCAGTCCACAAAATAGTAATTATAGAAAAAGAACATTAATATTAATATTTCTAAAAAATATAATCCGCGGACCATTCTAAACAAACGTGAATACAATTTACAGAACAAATATAAGGCAGTTCACAAAGTGTATACATGAAGTGCAGTACATGCATAACTGTTGAATGACAAAGGCCGCAGCAACTTTCGTGCGGTGCCCGACACACAAACTTGCTACACGCAGTGCAGTACTCAACATTGGAAAGCAGTACAAATGACATCATTCGTACTACCACGAAAATATATATCCTCCATAAAAAAATGCTTCAGATAAGGAAAAAAATTGATCACCCAGCTACAACCATGCCCCAGACATTCTGTTTTTCCTGCAAATAGGATGCACGCAACCCCTGAGACACACCCCTAAGATAGATAGGGAGGCGACGGGGTGTGATGGGCTTCGCCTCGCATCTTGGCGCCGTGGCACGTGGCGTCGCCCGCCTCGGCTCGTCCAGTCTCGGCCTCGCGAGGTTGGGAGGGTCACGACCCCCTTCCACCTGCTCGTCCTCCGCTAACGCCCATGATGCGCTTGGTTGGCAGCAGCAGGCGGACATCTCTTTTCAACAAATGGGGCCTTACGCAACCCGAGCCACACCCTAAGATGAGCAGGGAGGCGGCAGGGGTGTGAGACTTCGCCACGCATCTGGCGCCGCGGCTGCACGCTCGTCGCCGCCTGCTCGGCTCGCTCAGGCTCGGCCTCGCGAGGTTGGGGAGGGAGGTCACGACCCCCTCCCACCCCTGCTCAGCGTCAGCTAATGCATGCAAGGCGCTTGGTTTGACGCAGTCACGGACATTCTGTTTTTCAACAAATAGGACCCACGCAGCCCAGAGCCACACCCCTAAGATAGGCAGGGAGGCGGCAGGGGTGTGGCCGGAGTTCGCCCACGCATGCGGCGCTTGGCACGCCCGTCGCCGCTGCTCCGGCTCGTTCAAGCTCGGCCTCGCAGAGGTTGGGGAGGGTCACGACCTCCACCCCTGCTCGGCCTCAGCGCTAACGCCTTGATGCGCTTAGTTGACAGTATGTCTTGGAGATTCTGTTTTCCAACAAATGGGGGCGACGCAACCCCAGAGCCACACCCCTAAGATAGAGAGGGAGGCGACGGGGTGTGACGGACTCACCTACGGATGCGGCGGCGCGACATGCCGCATCGCCGCCTGCTCCGGCTCGTTCCAGGCTCGGCCTCGCAGGGGGTTGGGGAGGGGGGTTCACGACCCCCCCTCCCCACCCACTGCTCGGCCTCGCGCTAACGCATGCGGTGCGCTTAGTTGACAGGCGCAGTGCCGACATTCTGTTTTTCCCACAAATAGGACGCACGCAACCCTAGAGCCACAACCCTAAGATAGACAGGGAGGCAACGGGGTGTGACGGACTCGCCTACGCATGTGGCGCCGCGGCACGCCTTGTCTTCGCGTGCTCCGGCTCGTTCCAGGCTCGGCCTCGCAGGGGGTTGGAGAGGGGGGTCACGACCCCCCTCCCCACCCCCTGCTCGGCCTCGCGCTAACGCAATCAGTGCGCTTGGTTGACAGGCGTAGTGCGGACTCTGTTTTCCAACAAATGGGATTCACGCTACCCAGAGCCACACCCATAAGATAGACAGGGACGCGGCGGTGTGTGACGAACTCACCTACACATGCGACGCTGCGGCATGCCGCGTCGCCGCCTGCTCCGGCTCGTTCCAGGCTCGGCCTCGCAGGGGGTTGGGGAGGTGGGGTCACGACCACCCTCCCCACCCCTTGCTCGGCCTCGTGCTAACGCATGCAGTGCACTTGGTTGACAGGTGTAGTGCGGACATTCTGTTTTTTCAACAAATAGTATGCACGCAACCCCAGAGCCACACCCCTAAGATAGACAGGGAGGCGACGGGATGTGACGGACTCACCTACGGATATGGCGCCGCGGCACGCCGTGTCGCCGCCTGCTCCGGCTCGTTCCAGGCTCGGCCTCGCAGGAGGGTTGGGAGGGGGGTCACGACCCCCCTCCCCACCCTCTGCTCTGCCTCGCACTAATGCATGCAGTGCGCTTGGTTGACAGGGGTAGTGCGGACATTCTGTTTTTCCAACAAATAGGACGCACGCAACCCAAGAGGCACACCCCTATGATAGACAGGGAGGCGACGGGGTGCGACGGATTCGCCTACGCGTGCGGCCCCGCAGCACGCCGTGTCGCCGCCTGCTCCGGCTCGTTCCAGGCTCGGCCTCGCAGGGGGTTGGGGAGGGGGGTCACGACCCTTCTCCCCACCCCTGCTCGACCTCAGCGCTTAACGCCTTGATGCGCTTAGTTAACAGCGCAGTCACGGACATTACGCTTTTCAACAAATGGGGCCTTACGCAATCGAGCCACACCAATAAGATAGACAGGGAGGTGACGGGGTGTGACGGACTCGCCTACGCATGTGGCGACGCGGCGGCCTCTCAGGGGGTTGGGGAGGGGGGGTCGTGACCCCCCTCCCCACCCACTACAACAAAAACCCCCCTTCAGCAACGCATCAATGCGTTGTGGTATGTCCATATATGTGTTGCTAAGGTCTACACCAACAGATTAATATACGTTGCCGTTGGTGGCGTTGGAAGGGTCTACAAAAACATATATGCATGCGTTGGTAAACTGCGTGTAGAAGCGTTGGTAGATAGCAACATATAGAGCTAGAGCCCAACAACGTTTCATATGCGTTGGTGGCGACAATGGACAAATAAAACAGATCACTGCTTCATATGAATTGTTAGAGACCATGGACGAACGGATTTTTAAACGGACATAACAGATCAGTACCCCAATTCTGGATCTTGCAATGTCGACAGTTGGAGGCACAATATAATGAACAGAAAGTTCTCATGTATTAAATTGACTATTGTGCATTACAAAGAACATGATCCAAAGATTACAAGAGGTGAAACTATCTATCAGTAGCCCAGTTATTGACCTTGCAATCAACTATAATGTTTGAAACATTGACCCAAAAATTTCATTCTAATTTGTTTTATCCTGATATGACGTTCTTATTATCTTGTAGTAGCCCCATTCCTAACCTTGCAATAACCATCTGAGCCATGCATCGTCAATTTATCTTCGTGATCTACAACAACAACAAAAACAACAATAATATGAGACGAGCAACTTGCATGAGAGAAATCAGGTTATCATAGAAATACAATTTAAAGGAGCAACCTACAAATGTGATTTATCGAGATATAGACTTATATATAGATAAGGGGATAATTAATAATCTGAATACAAAACGAAAATCCAACATGAATTTATAAATAACATCTTAGATTATGCTATTTATATCCATGTACTAACTAATTTTGCATCTTGCATCAACTCAAAACTATATGAAATATTAATATCTGTTTTTAGTGTTCCAGTCTATTTTCTCTAAAAAATACCGAAATCCAGATGTGGAAACTGCATATACTTGCAATGTCAGTATCATCACTCTATAAAATAATAATAATAATACATGCTAGCAAAAGGGCCATCACTAGAATATGGAGTACAAACACACAGACTTCAAGTTTTGACACATTGTTTGTAAACTGAGGGCATTCTATTTATTTGAATTGCCTTGCACATGTTTTGAATATCCATGGCTCGTTAGAAGCTGCATATTAATACACAGAGCAGCTTTGACCAATCAGATGTGGCCGTTCATTGTGAACAACCATCAGCTTGCATATACTACTAAAAATTATATTATATTAAAAATGAGATGAATTTAGCAACTAACTAAATGACAAGTAGCTAACTAATAATATGGAATATACTGAATTGATTATTTCCATATTTGAGAGGTCTCTGCACTAGCTAGCTTTGCGTTAGATTGCTCCCATACTACTCTTGCTTGTGATGATTTATTAGTCATGCATGTTATGGTGTATTAGGAGAAATCTCAGGGCAACAACTTGAAAATCTTTAAATATTCTACGTCACACAAGAGATCGTAATTACTGAGATTCACCAAGTCATAGATTAGAATTTCCTGATCCATGAATAAAATTCTCAGAACCTGCAGAAGCAACAACACGAGAAAAAAATCATCATGAGATTTGGGACAGCTGGAGTTATCAACTCATGCATAGAAAGAATACATGCATAATGAACTAAGAAACACAGGAGGGCACGAGAACTACGAACTATCTAACCCACTTCTGCTCATCATGACGCCATCCCGAAGGCCATGACTTGACCTTGAAGGGATGCAGGATCTAAGTAGTATAGAAAAGTGCACCCTAATTATATACAAGAAAGGACATATAAAAATAATAATTCATTAGCGGCTAGGAAAGAAGAGCCTACCAGACTGAGCCACCATAGGAATTCTGGTTTCTACATGGGGTTTGGCTTAAACTTAACTGGCTGTTTCATGGCTTATAGAGTAGCATTATGTATAATGTCAAATAACTTTCATGTTCCAAGTTCAGCTGGTGACATCATGACCCACATTCCTAACTAAACTGGAACCCCAAACAGATCACAACGTTAAATGTAAGTGAAATGGAACAATCATGTAGTAAGAAGTCAGAATTAGTTACCCCTACTCTAGCTAGGAGACCGATGGATGGAGGACCAATGGTTTTCTGGTTGATCACCACAAGAGTATTGTAACTTACTGAGAGAAACTGCATGTCATGGAAACGCGCGAGCACAATCTTTTCCGAGAGAGAGAGAGATAGAGAGCAGGGGAGACACTAAGCAAAATACCTTATTTTTCAATTCAATGATCTTATTGACAGGTTCATCAACTTGAGTCTCTCGGAACAAACCATCTTTTCTCCTTGTTTGGTGTTTGAGTAGAAGAATCCTGCATTTATTTCACTGAGAAACATATGTGTCAATTAAACTCTCCCCTTCAGTGATGCGCGTGAAACAAGAAATCTAAGGGCCTATTTGGCAGCTAAGTTTTTTCTTAGTATTTGGAAACTACTATGGTTTCTAAAAATACTATAGTTTTAAATACTTTAGGGTGTTTCTGCGGCAGAGCTACAAACAAATAGCTGGGCAGGACAGGCTGAAGGAAAGCAGTTATGCACTCATCCTAACAACAATTTTTCACTGGATACAATTTCTTTTGACGCACTGTGGATATAAATTGGAAATTTGATGCAGTTAGAATGTTCTCATGTTAACAATGCTTCACTAAAATACAGTTACACTCAGATTGATGCCATGCTAACCAGTGCTAACGAGAATTCTGGATATGAATGAATAAAGGGGAATTACATGCGTTGTCTGGCAAGTTCTTTTCCCCTCATGTAGCAGTACTTATACGACTACACCAAATCTCTCCTGCAAAAAAAGCAAGACTCACATCAATTGCAAATAATGTCCATGAAAAAGGGCGATTTTATCAAGGCATATGAGCACTCAATTCAAATCAGCAGCGCAAGTCGCAAATCAAACAGTGGCAGGGACTCGGGATTTTGGAGAGGTCGAGAGGAGTTGCTCGTTTCCTTTGGGGCTGAGTCACTGGCTGGCTGCTACGAGCTGCGTCGGTCGGTGACTCAGGTTGCGACTAGTCGGCAGCTATGTGCCGGTTGGCACCGTCGGCAAGGAACCAGAAACAAACAATGATGAACAAGGACAGGGGCGTACTGCGGAACTGATGCAATTGAGGACGGGGGCGTCGGTGCTTGCATCGTCCCTGGCTGTGCTGAGGAAGAACGACGGCTTCAGCATCTCGGGTCACGCGTAGGAACGGCGGCGATCGCACCTTCCCCGACGCGAGGAGGATGGCGATGACGCCGTGTACGTCCCCGACGCGAGGAGGATGGCGAAGATGCAGTATGTGTCCCCGGCGGGCGGAGAAAGTGACAAGGGAGGCGAGCTCGGCGAAGGAACAGGGGAAGGCGGGGCAAGGAGACGGCTGCGGTGGGAACCCTAGCTGCTGAGGGCAAGGGGACGGCGGCGGTGAGGGGTGTCTCTCGTTTAGGATAATCTACTTTTTTAAGATGAAGGCCAAAATGAAGGGATAATATAAACTTCCTGCGCCAGCGACTAGACAGAAGAGGTGGAGGTGGGTATGGGGAGGTAAGCGCTAAGTGGGGAATGTGGGAGGTTCAACGAAACAACACATCATGCTATCTTCGTTGCTAGACATGCGTTGCTATATGGGGGGTTTTGTTGTAGTGACCCCCTGCTCGGCCTCGCGCTAATGCACGTAGTGAGCTTGGTTGACAGGCGCAGTGCGGACATTCTGTTTTTCCAACAAATAGGACACACGCAACCCCAGAGCCACACCCCTAAGATAGACAGGGAGGCGACGGGGTATGACAGACTCGCCTACGCATACGGCGCCGCGGCACGCCGCGTTGCCACGTGCTCCGGCTCGTTCCAGGCTCGGCTCGCAGGGGGTTGGGGAGGGAGGTCACGACCCCCCCTCCCCACCCCCTGCTCGGCCTCGCGCTAATGCACATAATGCGCTTGGTTGACAGGCGCAGTGCGGACATTCTAGTTTTCCAACAAATAGGACGCACGCAACCCCAGAGCCACACCCCCAAGATAGACACGGAGGCGACGGGGTGTGATGGACTCGCCTACGCATGCGGCGCCGCGGCATGCCGCGTCGCCGCTTGCTCCAGCTCCTTCCAGGCTTGGCTTCGCAGGGGGTTGGAGAGGGGGGGTCACGACCCCCCCCACCCCCTGCTCGGCCTCGCGCTAACGCAATCAGTGTGCTTGGTTGACAGGCGTAGTGCGGACATTCTGTTTTCCAACAAATGGGACGCACGCTACCCCAGAGCCACACACCTAAGATAGACAGGGAGGCGACGGTGTGTGACGGAATCGCCTACGCATACGGCACCGCGGCACGCCGCGTCGCCGCCTACTCCAGCTCGTTCCAGGCTCGGCCTCGCAGGGGGTTGGGGAGGGGGATCACGACCCCCCATCCCCATCCCCTGCACGGCCTCGCGCTAACGCATGCAGTGCGCTTGGTTGACAGGCGCAGTGTGGACATTCTGTTTTTCCAACAAATGGGACGCACGCAACCCCAGAGCCACACCCCTAAGATAGACAGGGAGGCGACGGGGTGTGACTGACTCGCCTAAGCATGCGGCGCCGCGGCACGCCGTGTCGCCGCCTTCTCCAGCTCGTTCCAGGCTCGGCCTCGCAGGGGGTTGGGGAGGGGGGTCACGACCCCCCTCCCCACCCCCTGCTCGGCCTCGCGCTAACGCACGCAGTGCACTTGGTTGACAGACGCAGTGCGAACATTCTGTTTTAGCAACAAATAGGACTCAGGCCACCCCAGAGCCACACCCCTAACATAGACAGGGAGGCGACAGGGTGTGACGGACTCGCCTACGCATGTGGCGCCGCGACACGCCGCGTCGCCGCCTGCTCCGTCTCGTTCCAGGCTCGGCCTCGGAGGGGGTTGGGGAGGGGGGTCAAGACCCCCTCCCCACCCCCTGCTCGGCCTCGCGCTAACAATCGAAGTGCGCTTGGTTGACAGGTGCAGTGCTTACATTCTGTTTTTCCAACAAATAGGACGCAGGCCACCCCAGAGCCACACCCCTAAGATAGACAGGGAGGCGACGGGGTGTGACAGACTCGCCTACGCGTGCGGCACCGCGACACGCCGCCTCGCCGCCTGCTTCGTCTCGTTCCAGGCTCGACCTCGCAGGGGGTTGGCGAGGGGGGTCACGACCCCCTCCCCACCCCCTGCTCGGCCTCACGCTAACGCACGAAGTGCGCTTGGTTGACAGGTGCAGTGCGGACATTCTGTTTTTCCAACAAATAGGACGCAGGCCACCCCAGAGCCACACACCTAAGATAGACAGGGAGGCGACGGGGTCTGCCGGACTCGCCTACGCATGCAGCGCCGCAGCACGCCGCGGCACCCCCTGCTCCGGCTCGTCGTTCAGCTCGGCCTCGCGAAGGTTGGGGAGGGGTGGGACCCCTCCCACCCCCTGCTCGACCTCGCACTAACGCACGCAATGCGTTTGGTTGACAGGTGCAGTGCGGACATTCTGTTTTTCCAATAAATAGGACGCACGCAACCCCAGAGCCACACCCCTAAGATAGACAGGGAGGCGACGGGGAATGACGGACTCGCCTACTCATGCGGCGCCGCAGCACGCCGCGTCGCCGCCTGCTCCGGCCCGTTGCAGGCTCGGCCTCGCAGGGGGTTGGGGAGGGTGGTCACGACCCTCCCTCTCCACCCCCTGCTCGGCCTCGCGCTAATGCACGCAGTGCGCTTGGTTGACAGGCGCAGTTCGGACATTCTGTTTTCCAACCAATGGGACGCACGCTACCCCAGAGCCACACCCCTAATATAGACAGGGAGGCGACGGTGTGTGACGGACTCGCCTACGCATGCAGTGCCACGGCATGCCGCATCGCCGCCTGCTCTAGCTCGTTCCTGGCTCGGCCTCACAGTGGGTTGGGAGGGGGGTCACGACCCCCCTCCCCACCCCCTGCTCGGCCTCACGCTAACGCACACAGTGCGCTTGGTTGAAAGGCGCAGTGCGGACATTCTGTTTTTCCAACAAATGAGACGCACGCAACCCTAGAGCCACACCCCTAAGATAGACAGGGAGGCGACGGGGTGTGACGGACTCGCCTACACATGCGGCGCCGCGGCACGGCGCGTCGTCGCCTTCTCCGGCTGGTTCCAGGCTCGGCCTCGCAGGGGGTTGGGGAGGGTGTTTCACGACCCCCCTCCCCACCCCCTGCTCGGCCTCGTGCTAACGCACGCAGTGCGTTTGGTTGACAGGCGCAGTGAGGACATTCTATATTTCCAACAAATAGGACGCAGGCCACCCCAGAGCCACACCGCTAAGATAGACAGGGAGGCGACGGGGTGTGACGGACTCGCCTACGCATGCGGCGCCGCGGCACGCCGCGTCGCCGCCTGCTCCGGCTCGTTCCAGGCTCAGTCTTGCAGGGGGTTAGGGAGGGGGGTCACGAGCCCCTCCCCAACCCCTGCACGGCCTCACCCTAACGCACGCAAGGCGCTTGGTTAACAAAGATCACGGACATTATGTTTTTCCAACAAATAGGACGCACGCAACCCCAGAGCCACACCCCTAAGATAGACAGGGAGGCGACGGGGTGTGACGGACTCGCCTATGCATGCAGCGCCACCGCGTGCTCTGGCTTGTTCCAGGCTCGGCCTCGCAGGGGGTTGGGGAGGGGGGTCATGACCCTCCGTCCCCACCCCCTGCTCGGCCTCGCGCTAATGCATGCAGTGCGCTTGGTTGACAGGCGCAGTGCGGACATTCTGTTTTTCCAGCAAATAGGACGCACACAACCCCAGAGCCACACCCCTAAGATAGACAGGGAGGCGACGGGGTGTGACGGACTCGCCTACGCATGCGGCGCCACGGCACGTCGCGTCGCCGCCTGCTCTAGCTCGTTCTAGGCTCGGCCTCGCAGGGGTTGGGAGGGTCACGGCCCCCTCCCACCCCTGCCGGCCTCGCTAACGCATGTAGTGCGCTTGGTTGACAGGCGCAGTGCAGACATTCTATTTTTCAAACAAATGCGACGCACACTAACCCAAAGCCACACCCCTAAGATAGAAAGCGAGGCGACGGTGTGTGATAGACTCGCCTACGCATGCGGCGCCGCGGCACGCCGCGTCACCACCTGCTCCGGATCGTTCCAGGCTTGGCCTCGCAGGGGGTTGGGGAGGGGGGTCACGACCCCCTCACCACCCCCTGCTTTGCCTCGCGCTAACGCACGCAATGCACTTGGTTGACAGGCGCAGTGCGGACATTCTGTTTTTCCAACAAATAGGATGCACGCAACTCCACAGCCACACCACTAAGATAGACAGGGAGGCGATGGGGTGTGACGGACTCGCCTACGCATGTGGCGCTGCGGCACGCCGCGTCGCCGCCCACTCCGGCTCGTTCCAGGCTCGGCCTCGCAGGGGGTTGAGGAGGGGGGTCACGACCCCCCTCCCCACCCCCTGATCGGCCTCGCGCTAACACATGCAATGCGCTTGGTTGATAGGCGCAGTGCGGACATTCTGTTTTTCAACAAATAGGATGCACGCAACCCCAGAGCCACACCCCTAAGATAGACAGGGAGGCCACAGGGTGTGAGGGACTAGCCTACGGATGCGGCGCCGCGGCACCCCGCGTCGCCGTCTTGATCCGGCTCGTTCCAGGCTTGGCCTCACAGGGGGTTGGGGGGGGGTCACGACCCCCTTTCCCCACCCCCTGCTCGGCCTCGCACTAATGCACGCAATGCGCTTGGTTGACAGGCGCAGTGCGGGCATTTTGTTTTTCCAACAAATAGGACGCACGCAACCCCAGAGCCACACCCCTAAGATAGACAGGGAGGCGACAGGGTGTGATCGACTCGCCTACACATGCGGCGTCGCGGCACGCCGTGTCGCCTCCTGCTCCGGCCCGTTCCAGGCTCGGCCTCGCAGGGGGTTGGGGAGGAGGGGGGTCACGACCCCCCTCCTCACCCCCTACTCGGCCTCGTGCTAACGCATGCAGTGCGCTTGGTAGACAGGCGCAGTGCGGTCATTCTGTTTCTGCAACAAATAGGACGCACGCTACACCAGAGCCACACCCCTAAGATAGACAGGGAGACGACGGGGTATAACGGACTCGCCTACGCATGCGGCGTCGCGGCACGCTGCGTCGCCGCCTGCTCTGGCTCGTTCCGGGCTCGGCCTCGCAGGGGGTTGGGGAGGGGGATTCATGACCCCCTCTCTGCACCCCCTGCTCGGCCTCACGCTAAAGCACGCGGTGCGCTTGGTTGACAGGCGCAGTGCGAACATTCTGTCTTTCCAACAAATGGGACGCACGCAACCCCAGAGCCACACCCCTAAGATAGAGAGGAAGGCGACGAGGTGTGACGGACTCGCCTACGCATGCGGCACCGCGGCTCGCCGCGCGCCGCCCTGCTCCGGCTTCGTTGAGTCGGCCTCGCGGGGTTGGGGAGGGGGGTCATGACCCCCTCCCACCCTCCTGCTCGACCTCGCTTCTTAGCGCATAGTGCATTGCTTGATAGGCATAGTGGGGACATTCTTCTTTTCCAACAAATGGGACGCACGCTACCCCAGAGCCACACCCCTAAGATAGAGCAGGGGAGGCGGCGGTGTGACGGACTTCGCCTCACGCAGCGGCGCGCCTTGCCCGCTGGCGTCACCACCTGCCGGCTCATTTCAGGCTCGGCCTCGCAGAGGTTGGGAGGGTCACGACCCCTCCCACCCCTGCTCGGCCTCGCGCTAACGCACGCAATGCGCTTGGTTGACAGGCGCAGTGTGGACATTCTGTTCTTCCAACAAATAGGACGCACGCAACCCCAGAGCCACACCCCTAAGATAGACAGGGAGGCGAAGGGGTGTGACGGACTCGCCTACTCATCTTGGGCGCCGCAAGACGCGCCGTAGCCGCTTTGCTCGGGTCGTTCAGGCTCGGCCTCGAAGGGTTGGGGAGGTCACGACCCCCTCCCCACCCCCGCCGGCTCGCACTAACGCACGCAGTGCGCTTAGTTGACAAGCGCAGTCACGGACACTATGTTTTCCAACAAATGGGGCGACGCGCCCCGCAGCCACACCCCTAAGATAGCGGGGAGGCGACGGGGTGTGACGGACTTCGCCTATGCATGCGGCGCCACCGCGTGCTGCAGCTTGTTCAGGCTCGGCCGCGGGGGTTGGGAGGGGGTCCGACCCTCCGCCCCCCCCTGCTCGGCTCGCTAATGCACGCCAGCGCTTGGTTGACAGTAGCGATCGCGGACATTCTGTTTTTCCAGCAAATGGGACGACACAACCCCGCAGCCACACCCTAAGATAGAGCGGGGAGGCGAGGGGTGTGACGGACTCGCCACGCATGCGCGCGCGCCGCACGTCGCGTCGCCGCCTGCTCCGGCTTCGTTCTAGGCTCGGCCTCGCAGGGTTGGGGAGGGTCCGACCCCCTCCCCACCCCTGCCCGGCTCGCTAACGCACGAGTGCGCTTAGTTGACAGCGCTGATGCGGACATTCTATTTTTCAAACAAATGCGACGCACGCTAACCTAGAGCCACACCCCTAAGATAGAAAGCGAGGCGACGGTGTGTGATAGACTCGCCTACGCATGCGGCGCCGCGGCACGCCGCGTCGCCACCTGCTCCGGCTCGTTCCAGGCTTGGCGTCGCAGGGGGTTGGGGAGGGGGGTCACGACCCCCTCACCACCCCCTGCTTTGCCTCGCGCTAACGCACGCAATGCACATGGTTGACAGGCGCACTGCGGACATTCTGTTTTTCCAACAAATAGGATGCACGCAACTCCACAGCCACACCCCTAAGATAGACAGGGAGGCGACGGGGTGTGACGGACTCGCCTACGCATGTGGCGCTGCGGCACGCCGCGTCGCCGCCAGCTCCGGCTCGTTCCAGGCTCGGCCTTGCAGGGGGTTGAGGAGTGGGGTCACGACCCCTCTCCCCACCCCCAGCTCGGCCTCGCGCTAACGCATGCAATGCGCTTGGTTGATAGGCGCAGTGCAGACATTCTGTTTTTCAACAAATAGGATGCACGCAACCCCAGAGCCACACCCCTAAGATAGACAGGGAGGCCACAGGGTGTGACCGACTCGCCTACGTATGCGGCGCCGCAGCACCCCGCGTCGCCGTCTTACTCCGGCTCGTTCCAGGCTTGGCCTCACAGGGGGTTGGGGGGGGGGTCACGACCCCCTTTCCCCACCCCCTGCTCGGCCTCGCGCTAATGCATGCAATGCACTTGGTTGACAGGCGCCGTGCGGGCATTTTGTTTTTCCAACAAATAGGACGCACGCAACCCCAGAGCCACACCCCTAAGATAGTCAGGGAGGCGACAGGGTGTGATCGACTCGCCTACACATGCGGCGTCGCGGCACGCCGTGTCGCCGCCTGCTCCGGCTCGTTCCAGGCTCGGCCTCGCAGGGGGTTGGGGAGGAGGGGGGTCGCGACCCCCCTCCTCACCCCCTACTCGGCCTCGTGCTAACGCATGCAGTGCGCTTGGTTGACAGGCGCAGTGCGGGCATTTTGTTTCTCCAGCAAATAGGATGCACGCTACACCAGAGCCACACCCCAAAGATAGACAGGGAGGCGACGGGGTATGACGGACTCGTCTACGCATGCGGCGTCGCGGCACGCCGCGTCGCCGCCTGCTCTGGCTCGTTCCGGGCTCGGCCTCGCAGGGGGTTGGGGAGGGGGGTTCACGATCCCCTCTCCGCACCCCTTGCTTGGCCTCGCGCTAATGCACGCAGTGCGCTTGGTTGACAGGCGCAGTACGGACATTCTGTTTTTCCAACAAATGGGACGCACGCTACCCCAGAGCCACACCCCTAAGATAGACAGGGAGGCGACGGTGTGTGACGGACTCGCCTACGCATGCGGCGCCACGGCATGCCGCGTCGCCGCCTGCTCTGGCTCGTTCCAGGCTCGACCTCGCATGGGGTTGGGAGGGGGGTCACGACCCCCCCCCTACTCACCCCCTTCTCGGCCTCACGCTAACGCACGCAGTGCGCTTGGTTGACAGGCGCAGTGCGGACATTCTATTTTTCCAACAAATGGGACGCACTCAACCCTAGAGCCACACCCCTAAGATAGATAGGGAGGCGACGGGGTGTGACGGACTCGCCTACGCATGCGGCGCTGCGGCACGGCGCGTCGCCGCCTTCTCCGGCTCGTTCCAGGCTCGGCCTCGCAGGGGGTTGGGGAGGGGGGTCACGACCCCCCTGCCCACCCCCTGCTCGGCCTCGAGCTAACGCACGCTCTGCGCTTGGTTGACAAGCGCAGTGCGGACATTCTTTTTTTCCAACAAATAGGACACAGGCCACCCCAGAGCCACACCCCAAAGATAGACAGGGAGGCGGCGGGGTGTGACGGACTCGCCTACGCATGCGGCGCCGCGGCACGCCGCGTAGCCGCCTGCTCCGGCTTATTCCAGGCTCGGCCTTGCAGGGTGCAGTAGGGGTCACGACCCCCCACCCACCTGCTCGGCCTCACGCTAACGCGTAAAAGCGCTTGGTTGACGGTAGCGAAGGCGGACATTCTACTTTTTCCAACAAATAGGACGTACGCAACCCCAGAGCCACACCCCTAAGATAGACAGGGAGGCGACGAGATGTGATGGACTCGTAGTGCGGACATTCTTTTTTTCCAACAAATAGGACACAGACCACCCCAGAGCCACACCCCAAAGATAGACAGGGAGGCGGCGGGGTGTGACGGACTCCCCTACGCATGCCGCGCCGCGACACGCCGCGTCGCCGCCTTCTCCGGCTTGTTCCAGGCTCGGCCTCGCAGGGGGTTGGGGAGGGGGGGTCACGACCCTCCGTCCCCACACCCTGCTCGGTCTCGCGCTAACGCACGGGGTGCGCTTGGTTGACAGGCGCAGTGCAGACATTCTGTTTTTCCAACAAATAGGACGCACGCAACCCCAGAGCCACACCCCTAAGATAGACAGGAAGGCGACGGGGTGTGACGGACTCGCCTACGCATGGGGCGCTGCGGCACGCCGCGTCGCCGCCTGCTCCGGCTCGTTCCAGGCTCGGCCTCGCAGGGGGTTGGGGAGGGGGTCATGACCCCCCCTCCCAACCCCATGCTCGGCCTCGCGCTAACGCAAGCAATGCGTACAGGAGCAATACAAATCTATAGACAACTAAAAAAATTGGGGGCGGGGCCCAATCCCCACCCCCCCCCCCATCCATTTACGTTACCATACAAACAATAAAAAAACCAACTGCAGAACGCAACTTTAGGCAAAAGCAGTCCGTTTGGTTGGGCAACAAAGCTGTGCAGTATCATGAAGCAAATGCAGTTTCGGGATACACACAAGTGCAACGCTGAACTTGTAGACAAAAATGCAGTGCTTTTTGTTGGACAAAGAAGTTCGGCATCAAATGCGATGCAGTTTATGGAACACATACAATACATATAAGCGTGACAAATGCCAGTTCACACAGAACGTGGTCGTCGACAAAATAAAAATATACATTTATATATACTGTATGAGTTATTTATATAAAATACACATACACATACAAATTCGTCCACATACACTGCTGCAAAAAGAACAAGAAAAGACACAACGACAGAAAAAAAAAGTCTTTTTCATACATTATCTGTCTTAGTCAGCACACAATACACAACATCAAGCCTAGTTCTTGTCAACACATAGGCTTTTACCCCAGTAGAAACAATGCCCAAATGACAGTTACTGCGTCTGCGAATGCGTCTGCGATTACGACAGGGAAGTTAGCCCGAGGTCCGCACTCAGATCACGTAGCTCAAGCGGCATGTCTTCTTGACACAACATGTTCGAAGGATTTAACAGCAGCTGGAACATGTACTCCGCCTTCCAATCTTCAACAGCAGGCTGAGAAAAGAAAATTAAAGAAATGCAGACCAGTGATTAAAAAAAGGTTGTCATAAAGAACAAAAAGTGAAAAAAATCAAAATAATAAAAAAATTAACAAGAAAAATAAGAAAACAGAGAAGGTGTTACGTCGGATTTCAAAATTCTCTCAACTAGACGTTGGCCGTCATACAACTGCGTCATCCTTAGAACATAGGTTCCACACTCATTTGCTCCCTGCACTGGCACGACCGGGTAAGAGGGCTTCTCTGCCAATTTAACATAGTCAGGGTGTGGTTCTTAAATTTATACATTTTTTCACCATAAATCACCTTCAGCACCTGCGTCATCCTCCTCACTGGCAAAAAAAAAGCAAGCACAAGGTAAAAATAACACACATCACAGATCAAGTTGCTATTCATATGGACCAAAAAAATACAAAAGTTGTTCTCAAACGTCTAGACAGTCCCTCTTTTAAGTGCACGCGAGGTCATTTCCTATTACCCTTTTTTACACAGATTATGGGGGGTGTGAGAAAATGCAGTTCTGTCACGCATATGTTGCAGTGCACTACATAAACAAATGTGGTTCTATGTGTGCTAACATTGCATGTGAAGTTTATAAAAAAATGCAGTAGGAGAAACACAAAAAAGCTTTGCGCTTGGCAAGAAAAAATGACATACCACTTCAGTGCAATCTGCGTGGTAGTCAGTCCTGCCCCAGTATGTCGTGACATCAGGATGGCCAGTGTACATCCTACTGTCATGGATATCAAGCGTCTGGTGATGGTGGTTCATCGTGTATAAGGAATAATGACCATCACTACTAGGGAAAAGGCTAGCAGCAGCGCGGGTTTTAGGTGTATCAGTAGCGCGGGGAGTGGCGCTACTAATAAGGCGCTACAACTAACACATAGCAATAGCGCGTGCTCACCAGCGCTACTGCTACACAAGTGTAGCAGCAGCGCGCTTAGTGGAAGCTCGCATCGCTAGTAGCTCTAGCGCTTTGTTCGGACGCGCTATCGCTATCGCAGCGCTGCTGCTAACTTTTATACACTCGCCATCGCTAATTTAAGTAGTTTTTGTTTTTTCCGCATATTTGTTTTGTATTTGAACAGGCTTTATAGAAGAATCTTTAGCACATAGAAATGTCATCATGATACACATACAAATGCTGCGAGACCACAAATATAATTATAGCATATACATACAAATAGTCTCATCATAATCATCATCCGACACAAAGTGGTATCTTGTCATCATCTAGAAAATAGCGATACATGCAAGTCTCGAATACTTGCAACTACAACAACGTCATCCATCTAAACAAAGGTATACGCAATAAGAGCTATCACTATGAGTGAGAGCGGAACTATGCAAGACATGAGGTGGCGATTCTGAGTCCTCTCTCGCTAGTGTGAACCTCAAGTAACTAGCTTCTCCTTCTTGTGCTTTTGAAGCCTTTATGGCTGGCGCCCGTGAACCCATTCACTTGCTCCTGACACTCATGCCACTCGTTGTACACCCCCGGAACCTTCCCTTTGTACACGACATAGCAATTCCATCTCGCCATCAAGAAACTAGGTACCTGTTAGAGATGCATGTTCATGAAGAGGATGTACAATCATATATATGCAATAAAATATACTAGAGCAACACCGAAAAAGAAAGGGTTAGCAACTAGATGCAACATATAGTATGCAATTTAATTAACTAGAGGTACGCATGTCATCGTACGCAAACTAAGAAAGTAGCGTTACGCAAGTTCGGCAGGGACCGTGGACATCACAAAGTTTCATCGCTACAAAAAGTATACAAGTTCAACCGACATATATCATCATCATCGACATCATAAATCACTAGAAGTTCCATCCTTCCATATCATCGAGGATGAACCCTAGCTTCTTGAACAACGTGAGGTCTAAACGTTGCATGCCTATGCGAGTTCGGACGTCAGCTCGCGATATAGGGCCGTGGTGGAACATCCCCTTCTCATAGACGACTTCTTTCATGATGATCGTCGCAATGTCGCTTTGGATGCGAAAGAAGTCATCTCTAAGTTTATTATCCGCTTCTCCATGAGATTCTAGCCACTTGTGGATATGATCATCATTTCTGCTTCTCATGCGAAGCTTTTGGTGATCCGTGTTGAACTGAATCATGAGATGGATGATGTAGAATCCATCCTTATTGCTTGGTTTTGGGACATCGATGCAGGAGAAGTTAGTTTTATGCGCGAAACCCATCTTCTTGTTCCTTTGTTTCCTAATCTGCACGTGGCCACCTCTAAAGCTGAAGCCTTGGAGAGCATCATCTAGAATATTCATTATGTGGGTGTAGTCTTTTTTCTTTTAGTCTCTGGAAGGGTCAAAATACACGGCGTGGGAGACTTGCGGGTAAAGAACGATAAGGACGGCGCGCCCGTTGCTGCTGGGAAAAGACACCTCAAATTATTCTCCATATGAGAGAGAAGGAATGATTGAAATGTACGAAAGGGTTGTCCGGAACAGACTTACTTTGGATGATAAGGCATGAGGACAATTTCCCGGTCCTTATTCTATACCATGAAGTTTTGGAGGTACTCCCTAGCAGTTTCACGCTCAAAGTCGCCGAGACTCAAGAAAGACTCGTGCATGTAGTATGGATCCGCCACACAGATTTGCGAGACTTCTTCACTCTTCATGACGGAGCTCATATGTAGCGCAAAAAGGCGGACGGTTGTAAAATCGAGCCGCCTTGTTAGAAACATCTCAAAGATATGGTCAAACCGCAAGAAGAACACCTCCGGGGGCAGTGTCTCGACGTAGCACTTCCCCTCAGGCACACGAGCCACGTATGTCGGATATCCTGGATCCTTTGAGGCTAGTAGGCTTTTCTCAGTCGACAGCACATGGTCGTGCAGTCTCCTGAGATCCCCTGATAGTGCCTCCAGCGGTTTTGGCAGTAGCATCGGCTCGCCCGTGAGATGGAACATGACCGCACCTTTCACGGGTACACGCTCTTCAGAATACATCGTCTGGCCGCTATGTGCTCTGGCTTGTTTGGAGGCAGTTATCTTCCCCGATCTCTTCCTCTCCTTTTTCTTGGGCAGACCTTCCAGACCCTTCCTTAACCCCTGCCCCAGTGTTCCCGGGCTAAGTACTGTACGACCCTCGCGCCCGGCTAGTTGAGCCTGTGTTGAGGCGGCATCTTTAGGCTTGTCCTGTGAGGATTTCATGAAGAGAGACTTTTTGCAATCCCTGCTACGACCCTGCCCGGGCATATCATCCATATACTCATTAGCAAGCTGATAGCCCAATTCGTCATATGGTTGACTCATCATATCTATGTCACAGTCATACGCGTTTGTATTGAGGAAATCCATAGGGTCGACCTCCGCCTCATCATCCATTCTCTGTTCTACAGGAGAAATTACATCAACCAGTACTATTGCACCCCCTTCATCATGTCGTCCGCCGCTCTCAGCCGGCACTACAGGAGCTGGTAATTGCGTAGGCGGGGTGGTGGTCTCCGGACATGCTTGTTGATGTGTGGTTATTGGTGTGCTCTCGGCCGGCTCTAGACGAATAAGATTCTTCAGCCATAGCAGCACCCAACCCTTGCAGCTTCGAATCCGCGGCGGGGTCTCGTCGTCCGCTCCCTCATGCTGTACTGGAGGAGGCAAATCCTCGTGCCCCGATTTCACACTGGTCAAGCTAACCCTGAAGTGCCCAGCGGGGATCGGCTAGTTGTGGAACGTGGGTTGCGAGGGGTCCATTATCATCCCCTTTCCCAGGTCCACCTTCTGGCCTTTGATCAAGTAGAGTATGATGCACGGGGTTTATTTCGCCTGCAAACACATATGTCTGTGGCGTAAAACAACCGAAAGGCAACAAAAATGGACCTAGCGCGCCAGAGACTGAGGACGGGCTGCTATGAGCGGGAGTGGCTGCTAGAGGAGGCCCGGTTGCGTAAGCAAGTGATGGTGCGATGGTGTTGTTGTTCATGGAGTTGCTCCCGACGAAATTGGGCAACGGGAAATCATGTACCGCCTTGTGCGATTTTCCTTCGTCCAGTTGATGATAACTGGAACTAAGTTAGTAGCAAAATCATTTCTGCAGGCAGTTACAGCTGCATTGACTGCCTGCTGTAGCAACTCATATTTGTCCTCGGCTGCTTTTTTCACGTCCTCAGCTACTTTTTTCTCGACCGCAAGCTTCACCTTCGCGTCGACGTCCGCCTGACTAAACTTATTTTTCTGCTTCTTGGCCTCCGAGCCCTCGTTGTAAAAGACCTTCCACTTGGCGCAGTCTCCAGCGCCATGCACACGACCATATTGCGGCCGCTGGCCCAAAGGGAGTCCCTTAAGTTCATTCAAGGCCCGGTTGAGAGGGGTGTCCCACTTGGGCCTCATCGAGAAGTAGGGCTTTGGTGCAAGCTGGTGTTGCTTCTCCAAGAGTCTAATCAATTTCCTCGTGATCTTGTCCGTGTAAAAACCTTTTCTCCTTGTCCCACTTGTAGCGGGCCCTGATGAAGTCACGCCCAAGGGGTTGGTGAACTTGAAGAGGTGCAGGAGACCAGCGGCTTCACGTTCCGCGTCCTCCTTATCCCATATGGGCCTTTTACTGAGGTAGCCACGGCTTCCGTGGCGATGCTTCCCTGTGTTCCTTTGCTGAAGGCTCTTGAATTTCACAGACATAGCCTTGGCTGCCTCGGTAGTGCAAGTGTCCTTGAACTTTTCGAACTCCTCTTCCGTAAGTGTCAGATTTTCCTCCAGAATCTTGAACAGGGGTTCATCAGCCTCAATAGCTCGTTTCACCCTCCCTTTCCAGGAGGCTAAATCATTACTGAACATGCCCATGGCGTGATTGTTAATCTTTTTCATCTTCAGATCATCCCACGGTTGTTCTATGTTATCATCCCGGTCGGGGAACTTGAATCTCTTGTGCAACTTCGTTAGGAGCAAATGCGTCAAATGTTCTTTAGTCCTTAAGTCATCGTCGTTGATGCTCACAAGATTCCGTGGGATGCATCCTACTTGGTTCCCATAGCACTTGCGAGGTTCTTCCGCTCTAACGGCTCAAACTTGCGTGTGCCATCTTTGTGATCACAAGTCGTCCAATCCATAGTTTGTTAGGTTTTCGTATCCTCTGCTTCTTATGCTTCCTCTTTTTGGTAGCGGCATCGGGGCCGGTACCTTCGCTGTCGGTATCTTCCCCGCAAGGTACCTTCCCCACCGGTCTCGGCGCCGCCATCGGTACCGGCGCCGTCGGTGTCGATGTCGGCGTCAGTACCATCATCGAGGCCGACCTGCAAACCTTGCTTAGCAGTCAAATAGTCGAGGTACTCTTTTTCACCCTCATAATCCACCTCGTCTACATCTTGGTCAGAAGGCCCAGTTTCTTCGTTGTTCGACATGTTTCCTATGATTAAGTGTCCTCATTTACTTCTAAAAGTATGAATAAATGAGAAATGACATAAAAAATAAATCTATGTGCCAGCACTCGATATGCCAACTATGTAGCACAAATCATGCCTTTATTCCCGGGAAATTTCGGCATGACCTTTGCTAAAAATGGACATATCGGCGCTGAAATTCACCGAACGGAAATGAATCAACATTCGGCGTAATATAGGCCACTCGGATCATTTTCCAAATATGACATGTCCAAAACATGACATATCCACATATCACATGTCCAGTTCAAATTTGCATATAAATTCAGCTAATTTTGAAACCTAGCTAAATTCATAACTAAATAGATAACCTAATTAACATACTGCCCTAACTAAAACCTAGCAGAGAGAGAGGGGGGTGGGTCACAGAGGATGCAGGGGCGAGGAGGCAGGCCCGACGACGGCCGAGGTTGGGAGGTGAGGAAGCAGAGGAGGAAGGCGAGGGCCGACGGGTCGGGGGCGAGTGCCTGGGTCGGGCGAGCGCCGCGCGCTGGTCGGGTTGAGGCCGGGTCGGGGCGAGCGCCGGGTCGGGGCGAGGCCGGCGCTGGGTCGGGGCGAGCGACAGGGGAAGAGAGTGGGGATTTGGGGAAAAGCGGGATGAAGCAGGGATAGTGAGAATTTTGGGTTATGGGCGTAGCAGCAGCGCTTGGACAAAACCGCTGCTACTACCTTCAGAGCTGTAGCGGTTTATACGAAATGCTTACTACTACCTTGAAGAGCTGTAGCGGTTTAGACAAACGCGCTGCTACTACCTTCGCTATCGCCAGTTGTCCTTTTCTTTTCCTTTATTTTCTCACACTTTTATTTCCCGAGAGCAGTGAACGAAGGGAGGCGATATATATTGCATCATTTGACGTTAAATATGTATGCAAAATAGGAACATATATATTACATCATTGGACCCATGCATAATAATGGCTAATGTGTATACAAAATAGGAATATATATATATATATATATATATATATATATATATATATATATATATATATATATATATATATATATATATATTACATCATTTGACCGATAACATACGGTTCCTCAGTATTGACGTTTTCATTTTTGAGTCAGCTTCTTTCCTTCTTCTTCGTCAAGAATAATTGAGCCCCTCATTATGACTTTGCCTTTTCAATGGAGTACGATTTTTCTTAGGTAATGTAGTATTGATTCTTCTTTGACGATACTTCATCATCATCATCTTCCTCATTGGGTTGCCGTCTCGATCATAGTCTTCCTCGCTGGCTTACTCCATCCATTCCAATGATGTTCCTTTTGCCTCTCCTCACGACAACACGACCGGGATTGCATGGGTCGGTTATGAAGAAGCATTGTGTCACGTGCTTAGCGTGTACCCATGACACGTTTTTTTGCGATAGCGTTCACGGTAGCGCTCTTGGCGCCGGGTATACTCATGGTAGTGAAAATCCGGTTTTCTTTCGACATTCTTTGCCCATCCGACACGGAACATCGCCGTGTTGTGCAGTCGAGTAGTCAAGCTCCCTGATCTCCTTGACCCTTCATAAAATCGCTCGATTGCGCGTTGTCGCTGCCGGTCATGCATTCCATCGTCACCCCGAGTTCTTATCATCACAGTCCATATCTTTGGCCTCCGTAGAACGTATCCGCTGATATCATATGCCCGATAGGTTACGAGGTTGGGCGAGGGCCATGTGCTAAGGCGATATGAGCAATCCGTCCTTAGAGCCCTCCTCGGGGGATTAGCAATAATATGCTCTTTGAACCAATGCAGGAAAGTGGAGTTGTGCTCTCTAGTAACTTCGGCATTCGTCCTGCATACCCAACGGTCACAATACTTCTTTGCGATAATTTCTTTGTGCAGTGCCACGAAAGGATCTACCTCGTCTAGGTGTTGTAGCACTACCAAGTTTGCTCTGTCAAAGTCGCTGCATCGATCTGAGTATGCCACGTGCAGTTCCTTGCGAGCGTTGCGTTGACCATCTCCTTTGAGCCTCCCATCGTGCTTGTTAACGGGCAAACCAACACTAACACTGTGCAGCTGGTCTGCGCCATATAGAAAATTCTCACGTAAAGAGATGCACTCTTGTGTCAAATAGCCCCTGACGATGCTTCCATCCGGACGGGACATGTTACAAATGAATCCTTTGATGATCCCATTCATCCTCTCAAATGGCATCATGTTGTGCAGGAATGACGGCCCCTGTGTCTATTATGTCATCCACAATATGGATACACAGATGCACCATCACGCCAAAGAACGCGGCGGGAAGTACATCTCAAGCTCATTCAAGATCACAACGATCTCTTCCTCGTAGCCTTCGGAGCTGCTTTACATCGATCGACTTTCGAGGATGACGTCGAAAAAGTTGCGAGACTAATAAGCATGTCACGGACGTGTTTGTCCATTATCCCTCTAAGGGCAACAGGTAGTATCTGCATCATCACCACATGACAGTCATGAGACTTCATCCCGCTGAACCTTTTCTTGTCCGTGTCAGATATCCGCTTATCTTGCCACAAGAATCGAACTAACTTTGACTCGTAAGGCACTTAAAGAATTGATTGATCTCATCCTCGACTTAAGGTGAAGCAAGAAGGGGCAATAATCCCTTTATTTATTTTCTTGCCCTTCTTCTCCTGCCTCTCGTCTCCGCTCTATGTCTCGTCGACATTTTACGGACGGCATGTGCAGATCTTCCCTGATTTTCAAATCTTGCAAGTCTTTTCTTGCCTTCGCCCATCCTTGGTCTTATCCGCATGTTCATCGTTGTTGCGAGCAAGCTCTCAAGGACATTCTTACAGATATGCATTTGATCAAGGCAATGAGGTGTATCGAGTTTGTGCCAGTACTCCAAGTCCCAGAACATAGACCTCGTCTTCCATACCTTTAGCAGCGGCTCTGGCGCCTTTCTCATCGGCTTTACCGGCGCGGGGCACTCCTTCCAGTTTTTCAACAGCTCATCGATTTCGGCACCGCTCCGCTTACGTGGAGGTCCTCGATGCTCAGCGTGACCATTGAATAGATCTCCACGGTTTCTCCACGGGTCGTCCTGTTCGAGCCATCTTCGATGCCCCATGTACACGATTTTCCCAGACCCGCCATCTTTCCTTGACGTTGGCTGCTGAGACGTTGTATCATCCATGCACCGCGTGCATCCGCAATATCCATGGCACACCTGGCCTGCCACATATCCGTAACCGAGATAGTCATGCACTATCGTGATCAGCGCGGCTCTCATGTTGAAATACTCGCCTTTGCTGGCGTCCCATGTCTTGGCCGGTGTTTTCCATAACGTGTCTAACTCCTCTTTAAGTAGCCCCAGATACAAATTAATATTATTTCCTGGTTATTTCGGCCCTTGAATAAGCATGCTCATGTGAATGTACTTCGATTTCATGCACAACCAGGGGGGAGGTTGTACATCCATACAAACACGGGCCATGTGCTATGGTTGGTGTTCTAGTTGCCAAACGGATTCATGCCATCGGTACATGTGCCGAGCATGATGTTCCTTGCATCACATTCAAAATATCGATAGAAGCTGTTCAACGCTCTCCACTGGCTTCCATCCTTCACGTGTCTCAGCTTCGGATCATCTCCATCGTCGGGCTTCTTCCTCTCCGCGTGCGCAGCAAGATTAGCTTTGCTTCCTTGGGATCTACAAAATACCTCTCGAGACGGGGAGTGATTGGTAAGTACCATACAGCTTTTTGGGGACATTTCTTCCGGCCTTCTTGTATCGAGAATCATTGCACACCAGACAGCTTGTTTTTTCCGCTGCGTTCTTCCGATAAATTATGCAATCGTTGATGCATGCATGGTATCTAACGTGGCAGATCAAGAGGGCACACGATCTTCTTGGCCTCATCAACGCTAGTAGGACATAGATTACCCGCGGGAAGAACATCCTTTAGGTACTTGAGATGCTCATCGAGGCTAGTGTCGGTCCATTTGTTTTAGCCTTCGCCTTCGTGGAGTTGGAGCGTGAAACTCAAGCCGGTCACCTCAGATTGCAACCATCATACAATGGAGTGTTCGAGTCTACCACCGCTTGCTTCACTTAGCCTCCTCTCTAGAAGCAGCTCTCTCAAGATTGCCTCCTTGCGGCAATGCTTGAACATGAGGGTCCCGAACGATTGAACTTAGTACCGACGAACTCTGCCGCGTGGAGTCCATGCCGTTCTCTCCGCCGCCATGTCCGGCCCCTTCTCCGCCGCCATTATCAATCATCTCTTCGTCTTGCCCCGTGTCATCATTGCCTGCCCCGTCGGCATCCTCCACATCGTCATCCTCATCTTCAGTTATCCACCGAGTACAGCCATCCATGAAACCAGTCATGAGCAGGTGGGCTTCGACACGACCATCGTCATAGGGGTCGAGCCAAACTATTCCTTTGCATTATCGACACGGGCATAAAACCTCTGTCAGGTTATTTTCTTTCATGTCCTGCACCGCCGACCGCAACCACCTGTCCACCATCGTTCCACTGACCATCATGAACGTTTGCACGGTAATAATAAAACAAATTGATTATAAAAATGCGTGCATGCATCAAAGTCATACAAAAATTCGGCATGACCTTCCCTAAAAATAGGACATATATGGATCTAGAGTTTGGCCAGAATTCGCCGAAACGGAAATAAATCGACATCTCGGCAAAACATAGGCAACTAAAAAGCACAATTTGGCGTCAACTCATGCCACACACACAATTTCTATAAACATATCACACACACATAAACATATTTCCATTTTTCAAAAGCATGAAATTTTAATCACCTCTATCTCGAGATCGAGCAGACGGTGGAGATGATGTTGTAGGGAGATCAAAAGTGCACAAAGCTCTTCTTGACCAAGATAGATTTAGTTAGGGGGCAAATAGGTCACTTAACTAAATCCTACATCTACCTAGCTACCTAATTTGGGAGGAGACAACTTCAACTAGTGGAGGGGGAAGGAAAAAGAGAAAGGAGATGCATTAATGGAGGTGGTGTAGTTAGGTCGGAGTAATGAAGAGAGAGAAAGGTAGATAGAAGAGAGAGAGTAATGGGCGAGAAGTATTGAGGAAGAAGAAGAGTGAGAGTGGGAGCATGTGGGAGGTAGGGGAAAGGGAAGAGAGGAGGGGGAGGGACGAGTGGGGAAAAGGTGGTGGGTTGGTGCGGATTAGCAGTAGCGCGGGGTCTAAACAGCGCTGCTGCTAAGTAAGTAGCAGCAACGCGCTTTGGCCAACGGCGCTACTGCTATCCGAGACCAAAAAGTGTGCCAATTTGAAATTTAGCAGCAGCGACCTCAGAAAAAGCACGCTACTACTACATCCATAGCAGTAGCTCGGCTCGCGGCACCGCGCTGCTGCTAAATGGAGGTTGGTGGACACCGACGGTCGATATTTGTAGCAGCGCGGTTTACACCTAGCGCGCTACTGCTAAAAACTTGTTAGTAGCGAGTTTCCCGCACACGCGCTACTACTAATTAGCAGCAGTGCTCCTTTTTGAGCGGCGCTGCTGCTAAGATTCTGTGTATAGGCTTTTCCCTTGTAGTGCATCCTTGGAGCGCGGCATCATAATCTGTTCACATCAAAAAAACAAAAATGAAATGAAAAGTTTTTTTGACACGTAGCACCAGGACCACTGTTCCAAAAATAACTACAAATAGAAATGCAACAAACCAGGAAAATAAATGACGAAAAACAATGAACTTACTAGTTTTGCATCCAACAGGTTTGCGTCGTCGCTCACAAAAACCTTGAACTGCTTAACTGCATCTTCTAAAACAAACGAGTTATGCACAACTGGCAACACAGGGTTTCCATCATTATCTCTCGCCACAAAGGTTTCCATTTGAAGAACATACTGCACAGAAAAAAGAACAAAAAAAGGACATGAAAAAAAGAATAAACAATGCAAGCAGGCATGGACATGAAAAAGCGAGTACAATAGGAAAAAATGACAGCAAATGTTTACCGTGATAAATAAAGGTGAAAGTAGCACACGTTCACCGGAATGATAAGCTAAACCCAATTCAGGGTCTTGCTTCCAGTACTTGATGACAAAAATCCATGAGATACGAATCCATTAAAGCTCCTTTGCAAAATGTATCATAGATATAGTCGACAGTGTAAGTATTGACACCACCAAAACGACTACTCACCATAAAGAACGTGTTCCTGCAGTAAACATACACAGATGGGATCAATAAAATTAAAATTAAAAACAAAACACACAAAAAGGATGAAGGGCACACACATAAAACTTACTCGTGGTATTTGGTTACAAAATCTTTGCTGAGAACAAGATCCTTTATTTTCCTCGCCTCATCAATATATTTGAACCTCGGAGGCTTCAATTTCTCTATAGAGCATCTCAACCTAAAAGCCCTCTCACCTGCCCTCTTGTTCAAAAATACTTCAACCTCATCCAAAGGAGGACGATTAATTGCTGCACTCCTAGTCCTAGTGACCCGTGGACATGGCGTAACAAAATCATCATCATCAACATCATATACATCGTGTGGAGAGCTTGGTCGAGAGACACTTCCACCATCAGGTCCAGACGCCACATTTGTGTTCAAACCATCTCCAGCCAAAGAACCAAAATTATCTGGAGAGATTTCAATGACACAATCCTCCATAACCACCTCAGAACCCTGGGACTCAAACAGTGACGTACAACCTTCATGAAGCCCCCCATGAAAACCTAAAAACGTGTAGAAAAAACATGGAAACACTCAGCACAAAATACAAAACCAAAAAACATGTATACAGAAAAATAGAATACAGTCCACATGTATACAGCAATGCAGCCCACTTGTCTACAGCATTGCACCCCATTTCTCTACTTCAATGCAGTCCACTTGTATACAGCAATGCAGCCCACTTGTCTACAGCATTGCAGGCCATTTCTCTACATCAATGCAGTCCATTTGTATACAACAATGCATCCCACTAGTCTACAGCAATGCAGCACACTAGTCTACATTAAATGCAACACACTTGTCTACAGCAATACAGCCCACACTTCTCTACAACAATACAACCCACTTGTATACAACAATGCAACCCACATATAAATAACAATGCAGCTCACATATAAATAAGAATGCAGCTCACTTGACCATAAGAAGCGGAACCAAGCAGTAGATAAAAAATAAATAAAGGGAGGATAAAGAAGTTCACTAAAACAACCTTTATCTGCAAAAATTATAAGTAATGTTAAATCAAGGCAACACTTCCTCGATGTGAGCCAGCTATAGAGCATGGCCTTTCTGATGTAGCCAATGTGCTCCATCCCAAACTTAGTAACTCGAACACCATCCCAGGTCTGCAAGAATTGAAACATATAGAATCCACAATCATGCCTGCAATAAAAGAATAAAAAACATCAGTTTCACAAAACGTAGTAAAAAACACTTGACCAGTATGCTGGAGAAGGGCTGTACAGAACACACCCATTTGGCTGCATTGGGACATTGACATGTTTCAACACAAATCCATCAAATGTAGGAGGATTTAGCGGCTCATCAGAACTTGAGCTTCCTTCTTTCCATGCACGCTTGATATTTTTAACCATCCTCCTAAAACCCTGATCGCATCAGGGCTGCCAGGTTTATTGAGCGATTCGAGAAATTCAAACCGCCTTTCTTTCACATTTAACGGAACTACACAATAATGACCAACGTCATCCCTCCTATCTGGCGGATCAAAAGTTGCAAAAAGGACCTCTTGGAAGCACGAAAAAATAAATAAAATTATTATAAGAAGAAGAAACAGAACACTATAAAAACAAACACACAAAATATAGTTTTCGACACATAAAAACATTACTCACCATATCCTTTTTATCAACACGCTCCTCGACTTTTGAAGAGAACATTATTTTAACACTCCTGCCTACAGTACCACCATTCCAAATATTTGTCTACTGAAACAAAAACAAAAATCAAATAGTGCTCAAGAAAACAGGTCGTCGCACGAAATCAGAAAAGAAAATCAAAAAATAAGACAAAAATTTCTGCATTCTTACATAAATATGGTATGGGGCAACCATTGTCGGAGATCCCTTAAACTTATCTACGAGCAAAGAAACCCCAAGATCTACAAGGCTTCTAGTGAGCATCCTTTTATCCTAAAAGGATTGACCAACTTCGCCAATGGTAATATCAGCCGTCTCAGTTTTAAAAGCAATCACGCCCCTGAATTTTTCATGAAAAACTGAAACATAAGATACTAAAAAAAATAACAACAAAGAAAAAGGGGTAAATACCAAAATTAGAAAATACATATGAACAAAACAATTTCTAAGAAACCATACTTCTTCTTCTTGTTCTTCCGAGCTCTCGTAACAGCAGCATACAACTCATTGTATCTTTTCAGAAGAGCTGGATCAATGCTCGACGGTGTCACAATAGGAAGTTCGTCATCTATAATGAAAAAGATGAAGTTCACTTATCCAAAGAATGAAGTTTAAATATTGAGATACGGAAATTCTGCTAGCTATTTTGAAAATCATAGACAAAAGATCAAGTTTCACTTATCATTAAACATCTAATACAGATACCATAGTAATTAAACAAAATGAATGAGAAAAACTTCAACTTCACTGTTCGAAACAAAACTCTTGCCTTCAGTGTCAGAGTCTTCAGGCTGTTGTTCTTCAGAGCTGACCAAAATATTTTCTTGGATAGGTTGCGACGAATCCACCACAACCTCACTAGACTGCCCTTCTGCAGCAATATCAGCATTCTCTGGATTTACAACAGTCTCGTCAACGACAACGTCCGTAGATACTTCAGCTACATGAGGCTCCACTCTCGATACTTCTGGAACATCGTTGGACGCCAGACAAGCAGGGGAGGCAACAACACTAACAACAGGGCCGACATTCTCCAGTGGCTTTTCAATGCCGACATCAGAATCTTCATGCCGACTAGGGGGAACAACATCATGGGATCCTTGAGCTACAGAAGGATCTGCACAGTCAACGGCAACCAATGCAGAAGCATCAACACTGCCACCACCATCAACAGCACAACTGCCCTGATTCAGATCAACGTGAACTTCCACGTTTTCTTCTCCAAGCTGTGGAAAGTCTAAAAAACACACAATAACACAAAAATGAGCGTGGGGATAATTAACACAACAACACACAACACACTTATGTCAAAGACTGCTGACAACATACACAGAACAACTGCAGTCCACATACGCAAAACAACTGCAACACACGTGTGTCAAAACAACTACAACTGCAACCCACATATAGGTAAAAAAAGAACTGCAGTTCACTTTGTCAAACGCTGCAGTTCAGTTATGTTAAATACTGAAGCTCACATATGTAAAACAATATGGACCGCGCATGCGAAAAGAACTGCAGTTCACTTCTGTCAAAGAATGAAGCTCACACATGTACAACTATTGCAGCTAACATATGTAAATGAAAATTCATATGAGTGAACATAACAGCATACATCAAGTTTATAACAAACAACAAAAAAATAGATTACAACCCACTAACAGAACAAGTAATACAACTATACCTTATCAGCTACAGCATCCAAAGGGGACGATGCATCAGCCAAGACCTCATCCTTTCCAGAGCCATCGTAGGACTCTTTGTGCACATCACAAGCAGCAACACCAGTCTACGGGCATAGAACAAACCAAAAATGAGAAATAAGATGGTACCGACCAAAAAAGAAAAAACTTCAACTATGCACAAGCAGTACACACTTTACAACAGTGAAGTACACAAAAATAACAATAAAATGGGAAGTAAACAAATGCAAGTTCAAGAAAAGGGACGCATGGCAGAACAGACATGGCAGAAGTACTTGTACCTGACCAACTCCATCGTCCCTAGTTCCATCTACACCAGAAGATTCCACTCCAGTCTATAACAAAAAACAAAAATAGTGAGGAGCAGTCAACATAATACACAAAAAGAGGTTCAAAGCCACAAAAAACCTAGAACATACATTGTCAGCGCCAACGCCAGCATCCTGATGGTTCATTTCGTCCAAAATATGTCCAGCATCCTTCTCATACCGACCGCATTTTTCCTCCTGTGAATGTCTCAATTGAGCATAAGAAGACCGAACATTCGTCACTGCAATCTTCAGGCTTTCAATCACTCCACAAGCAAAATTGTGAGGAGCAACAATATCTTCATCTCGTGGGCCATGGCCAATAGGGAAAAAACCAGCAACTGTCCTCAGCCTGTCACCAGAGGTTGGCAAATCTTCAGTCAACTTCAAAACCTTCAGAAGAAGCTCATCAATCTCCTCGTGTTTTTTGTAGCCAACAAATGTCTGTTTAGAAGAGCTTCTATTATCAAACATCTGTCGAGCCATGAACCACGAGTATGCGGCACCTCATCATCACAGGCAGGAAGCTGGCTACAGATAGGCTCATAAAACCTAGCATGAGTGCTAGGCCCCGCATCAGAGCTGTCGTGTACAACTGCAATAGGACGGTTGTATACAATATCACCTGACGCCTTCCACTTCAAAAAAAGACAACATGCAAAGAGAAGTACACATGTGAGTAGTAGAAACGTTCACATTTATAATGGTTGCACATTTTTTTAAAATCTGATGCACTAACCAGCAGCTTCCCAAATTTGTAACTTTCCAAGTAAATCTTTCCCTTCACAAGCACATCCTCATTGTACAACTTCATTAGGTCCTTGGTCGTCAGGTATGACGCACGTGGCGTCCACGTGCATGACTGAAAATTTCATAAGCTTCAAGCATCAAGATACATAATCGGGGACAATGGCACAACCCTCTGCACAATTCTACTTGATGCCTTCTGTTTGCCACCTCACCACAGCTGCCTGCAACTCATCAACAACAAGCTGGCAAAAGTCCATCTGAGGCATAGCCGCATAATCTATGTTCTCTACCATTGCAGCAACTCTACCCAAACGAACTGCAGGCCCGGGGCACAACAAATTCTGGTGAAGTATCAGGAAGAACACCTTCACAGCAAGGTCAACCGTCACATAATCATCTTCCTCCACCAACACCTTCAAGTTCTCAAGCAAGTCCTTGACACCTATACTTTTTGAACTGTCAAAGCCAAGCTCATCCTTGAGGGCAGTCAACGATTCATCATGGCCGTTGGAAGCAGGCATGGGTGCAGTGTCACGTCCCATAGGTAAATCAAAAATGTGATGAACTGCATCATGATTGATTTGAAGAACCCTGCCATTCCCAAAGTCCATTACCATGGTGGCAGGGTCAAGACACATTTTTCTTTACTGTCAGATCAAAGAAAACACCAAATCCAGCATCCCTAACACGACTACAATGTGCCACTTTCAACAAAGAAGCAGCCTTGCAAACAGTGGGAAACGACAACCGTACGGTCTTGTTAAATCGTGATTCATCTCCCTTAGCATCATCTTCAGTTGCATTGCTCTTACTAGACTTCTTCCTCTGTGTAAAGCGAAATGCAGTCCACATTAGAAGACTAGCCTTAAAAAAAGAGACATAGAAAACATAGATAGAATAACAATGAAGGAAACAAATGCAGTGCACTTCAACAAACCTTTGGAGCAGCATCCACTTCCTCGCCAGAGTCACCACCAACATCTTCATCGACATCATCACGGGCACGCTTGGGTAGACTCTTAGATGAACCACATTTTTTGCGTCTACAAGGATGAACACCCTTCACATAATCAGCAAGCACAAAGTCGTCATCACAAGAGTTGGGACCTTCAATGACAAGTAGTCGCTTGCGCTAAGGATCATCATTTCCACCAGCTTTAGCAGTTCTCTTGCAAAGATTCTTCTTCATTCCAGCAACACGTGGAATCCGCCGAGGTGTACCACCTTCCTTAGCAACAATACTCAGCCTCTTCTTCTGCAAAGAAGGCTGCTTCACGTTGTCAAATTTGGCACCCTTGGCACCATCTACAGCTCTCCTCTGCTTCTCCTTCTCCGCAAACTCTTTTGACTCAATTTCAAACCTCAACTTCTTGTTGCTTTGCTTCAACTCATATTGTTTGGCAAGGATAGCGCCGGTAGCGGACACATGCCTGTACACAGAAGGTCTAGAGCTCGCCAACACCGAGTGGCGCAGCATGCTCGGGTGCCTAATGATACCCAACAGGGGGTTTCGTGCGCCATTTATTCATCGCCTCACAACCGCAGATCTGCAGGAAAGTTGGGTATGTTTTTCCCCTCATAATTTTGGACATAATCTAGCCTGCAAATCCACATCTGAATATATAGTTCAATCAATTTGTTCAGTAGTGTCACCAAAAATACAAAACAAAATTTGTATTGTTGTTCAGATTTGTTAGCTATTAAGACTAGATGCTTCCACCTATCTTTCTTCAGTACCACACCGTATCGACACCGCTAGATCGTAATCCCAACACACTAACAAAAAAAGGGTCGAGAGGTAAGCTGCGAGTTATCTTAACATGCTAGCGAAGTACACTATTACTGACATTGCAGTGCAAGCATGTTGCAGTATAATATATACCCTAGTAAAACTAGGGGTCAATTGCGTATATAAGTTGGTTCATACATTGCAACTACTTTAGAAAATAGCAGTCATATATATGTAACTACTTAAGTGAACATAAACAGATCATACTAAGTATAAAAGAAAAACATTTGCTGTTTACTTATAAAATTCTTTTCCCACCCATTCCAATATGCAGAAACTGCCATCCACAATAAAATTTCCTGCTCCGAGTTCAGGGAAGGTTACTTTGGAGACAGAACACAATAATTGGTATGCAGACATGCAAGCTGAATACCACATCGACTCTGAAGACTTCATCAACATAACTACTGGTTCGAAAGATTTTGTCTCCCAGAATGTCTTTAAGGTCGAAGAAGTGGCCATGGTGTTTTTATACAAAGAAGAAGACTCCATCAAGTTTACAATATTTGAACTCCAGGCTGTCTCATATGAAGCAACCAATATTTCTAATGCTTTGCTTATGCTATATGCATTTCAAATTATGTCCATCAGACAATTTGAACGATGCCTATTTAAAGTATGCAACCTCAACTGCGTCATTTTATCATCCTTTTTAGACAAAGTTGATGTTGACAGTAATGCAGTTCTCTCAAACACATAGTGTGGTACTAATAATCAAAAAAGCAGCCCTCTGAACATTAACAAGGAAATGCAAATGGTCGAAACTTTGCAGTTAACATATCATGTTCAAAAACAATTCTCATAGTATGCATTTCAAAAAAATTCTTATAATAACTATTCAGCTAACAAAAGCGTATAATGGACCATCCATTCTAATAGCAGAATAGAACATTAACAACACTGCTAATGCAGTATGGAAATGCATATTATGCAGTCATCTAGAACACAGAATGCAGTTTAAGAAAAGGAGAAATCTCATAAGCAGCCATAACCACTGTAATGCAGCTACAACGAAGTACATTATTAAAAAAATGCAGTGCACTACAACGTATGCCACGACTACAACAAATAAAATTAAAGCAGTAAAACTCCATACATGTGATAGACTAACAGAGGTGTCAAATTCACTTGCACTTCCATAACTCGCCTAAAATTTGTACAGCCACTAAACTATTAAAAAATACCCCCACAAAAATTTACATGGAAGACATGGCAATGGGACGAACAGCATTAGCTTTCATTTCAAAAATGCGATTCAAAAAATGACAATTATACCCGCAATACAATGAAATCAAACCTATAGCAACAGTAATTACAATATTCAAACACGCATGGATGGGCAAAATAAAAAAAAAATCGACAAGAACAGAGGAGCGGACGAAGCTCACCCGCCCGCACAATGAAAATAACAAGAATTGAAAACTAACTCCTAAAAATTAATAAATTATAGAGTGAACGGACTGATTAAAACGAACGCAACCAAAGAATTCCTACTAAAAAATAACATCCGAGCACAAAAAAATAGCATCTGACGCGAACACGAACGAACAGAGAAAGCTCGTCCGCCAAATCCCACGATTTGCAAGCGCTCTAGTAGATTTTCCTGCAAATTAGAAAGAATAAAGCTAAAACGAGATGCAGACACAAACTGAATCATCCGACAACACCTGATTCCACACAGTAAACGCGGCGGAATACCAGAAAATGAAGCAGCTCTCCCATGAAGCATTGCAGTGCCCAACATAAAGAAGATGCAGTTCGCTTCTGTTGAGCGTGCAGTGCGGAAGTGTTATCAGAATAGTTATTCTGCTAATATTAGAAGAATAGACTGCTATATATATATATATATATATATATATATATATATATATATATATATATATATATAGTGTTACTATTCATCACCCATGGTGCGTAATAAGTTATTCTTCACCCGAGGTAATCTTACGATCATTTCATAATTAAATTACGTTTCGATTTCAAATAGTTACATTCTTATTTATTCACTACGTAAAATTTGCCATAAAAAATAAAAATATAAGGTATAAGTCAAGAAAATTTGCAGTTTATGTGTATTTTACACTATGTTTTTACGTGTAATTTTACATAATATAAAATATTTTTACTTGACGATTATATATTTTCTTACGGTCTCTTTTACGCCGTAAATAAGATAAAACTTACGTAAACATAAAATTACGTGCATTGATGGTAAAATAGAGGGTGAAGAATAACTATTCTCACCTGGTGACTAATAGTCAATCCTATATATATATATATATATATATATATATATATATATATATATATATATATATATATATATATATATATATATATATATATATATATATATATATATATATATATATATAAGCATATCCTACTGCTATATATATAAGCATAGCCTATTGCTAATCCTACTCGGTGTAGTAGTGGTAGTAGTGCTAATCCTACTCGGTTTGCAATACTAACCAAACTAGGACACGCATGCACGTACCGTGCAATCTTGGATTCGTGCTTAAATCTAACAGACTTAAGTTACCAAAAGGGAATAGGAGACGTCAGGAAAGAGACAGCCATTTCTCTGTAGAGCTACCATTATGTCAAGCTGCAAGGACGCTCATTTCTTCGGCATGGGCTCTCTTGCCCCCTTCGACCGATACTCACACATTGGTCCTAGGCTAAGCCATGGAGTGCTCTAGATCGCTGCTCAAGAATCCGCCGATTACTTTGCAAGGCATTCAGTCAGGCTTGCGCACGCAGTAAGAAGGAAAACATCCTTGGGTGTAGAACCTTGTGGGGGACTTGCTTATGGTCAAAAGCCCATGTCTCGCTATCACTTCGAGCACCAGTTCTTTGAATAGTCTCTTGTCAACACAAGACTTATTGTCGACAAATGGCGGTGGGATGTGAAATCGTAGCTCGTGCCTCCGGCAAAGCGTTCTACCTGCTACGTGTGCACTCTGACGTGTGCACCTTGATTCACGGGGTTCGGTGGAAGCAGCATAGTTTTATGCAGAACAACGCACAACGTGAACCCAGCCTAGCAGTGTAAGCAATATAACAGCATAATAATGTACCCCCTCGGTTTCCAAATATAAGTCTTTTTAGAGATTTCAAATAGAGGGAGTTTGTACATATGCTGATTCCAATCCTGGAAGAAGTTTTTTTATGGGTAAAAGACTTCATTTCTCATAGAATGATCATATCATTTACAAGAAGAAGAGAAATAAAATCCACAGTCCAGAAGATCGTTCTAATGAAATCTAGCTAAACTATCAGCAATTTGCTTCGTTTCATGGAAACAATGTTTATAGCAAATTTTTGTGAAATCCATACCCATCTGCTTACACTCTAGAACCACAGCCACATCAGCTCCAAGATAGTGATCCATTGATTGCATTGCTTCCACCGAGAGCATGCAATCAAACTAAATTTCAACACTATTGCAACCAACGTTTGCTGCGTGATATAAAGCACCAACTTAACAGAGTACACGGCCGAATGATACAAAGACGATCCTCGGATAGACGGATCATGCAGAACAATGCTACCGAAAGAAAAAAACCACGGAGTTCTGAGAACAACGCCACACTACGCCCAACCCGTACTACACCTAAACTCCACAAAAACACCCTCAAGAGGGAGAACGACGCAGAGTGTCGCCATTGCTGAGTCCACAACGAACAAAGATCTTAACCCGGAGCCCAGAAATAGAGGATCAGCATATGATGACATCTTCAAGAAGAGATCGGCATCCGCTGGCTTCACCATCGTCGACAGCAAAGCATAAGGCTTTAGTATGGTAGCTCAAGCATGTCATTACGATGTCTTGAGGAGAAGCGCAATGAGTCTAGAACCCCATAACCAGATCGGGGCGCTGGTACTGTCACAGACAACTAGCGCACACAACCAAGAGATACAGTAGCCACTGCCGCTAGGGTGCCCTCTGGAGAAAACAACCATGCGGACCGCCTTCCAGGGCCACCGCCCCAGCATCCATGCCACGAGACAACGCCAACCACACAGTTCACTACGCACATGCCGCAGCTGGAAAAGCCCGTCACCGGTCAGCGCCATCACCGTATGGGCACCCACACCTAGAATCCCTTCCAATCCTGGTGCAAAGAGGGCGATATGACCCAGTGGCTGGCGATGGCCACCCCGGAGCCATTAGCTCAAACGACGCCACCACTAGTACAAAAATGACCTAACGTGGGACACATTAGTCTCGGTTCAATTTTCGCCCGGTACTAATGGTACCATTAGTCCCGGTTCGAACGGCTATGCATTAATGCCGGTTCGTGTTGAACCTTTAGTACCGGTTCGTGCTACGAACCGGTACTAAAGGGTGGTGGCAGGTGGCGCCAAAGCCAGGTTTCACGAGCCCCTTTAGTCCTGGTTCGTGGCATAAACCGGTACTACAGGGCTAACCTTTAGTACCGGTTTGTGCCACGAACCGGGACTAAAAGGGTCTGACCTATTTTCAAACTCTACCCCCCATGTGGATCGAATTTTTAGTTCTGTAAAAAGCAAAAGAAAATCATAAAGACTTCAAATATTAAAATCTTTTGAGATGTAGTTATGTTACTACATCTACTAGTTAGGAAAATTCAAAAACTTAAATTTGGACATGTTTTGCAAAAAAGTGTTATGAAAATTTAAAACGGTCGTATCCTTTCCATACGATGTCGAAAAAAAGCATAATATATCAAAAAAAATCAGCACAAAAATCCGCATCCGATTTTGACCGCCTACGGCCTGTTTGCAATTTTTTAGAATCCTCAAATTCTAAAATGAAAAAAAATTATGCTCAAATTTCAGTTTTTTAATTTTTGTTAAATCTAGTCAAACTATGGTGAAACTAATTATTTAAGAAATATTAATGTTAATAAATAAATATTTTAGTTTTTTGACTTTTGGTCAAACTGTGATCAAACTATGGTCAAACTATGATCAAACTATGGTCAAATCTGGTCAAACAATGGTCAAACTACTTATTCAAGAAATATTTCGGTTACTAAATAATAATTATTTTTTAGAATAATAGTTTCAAACTAAAACGATGAAACATGTGACTTCATGCTCAAGCTAAATTCCTGAGGGTTAATAGGATTGACAGCTTACTATTGTCAGGTAAACAACACGTGCAGACTTGGAAACTAGGAGGAATAGAACTCGGAAGTCAAGTGTGCTCAGGCTGGAGTACTGAGAGGATGGGTGACCGGCCGAGAAGATAGACGATTTGGAATGATGAGGGGTGATTAGAGCAATGATGAGCGGTGACTAGAGACAAAATCGTCAAATAATTCGGAAATTTCAAAATCGGAAAAAAATTTCAAAAAAAACTTCGAAAATAATTCAGAAATATTCAAAAAAAAATATCCTTTAGTACTGGTTGGTGTTACCAACCTGTACTAAAGGTCCCCCAGACCACCGCGCGGGCTCGTGCCATGTGGTGGGCCTTTGGCCCCGGTTCGTGCAGAACCGGTACTAAAGGGGGGGGGGGACCTTTAGTCCCCACCCTTTAGTGCCGGTTACAGAACCGGGACTAAAGGCCCTTACGAACCGGTGCTATAGCCCGGTTCTGCACTAGTGTACATCCGCCCTTTAGCACCGACCCAATTGGGAGCGAGCGCCGTCCCGACGACCACCGCCATGGACCTTCACCCACGCCATAATGTGCACCCCCCCTCCCTCAATGGAGAAAACAACCATGAGGACTGCCTTCCAGGGCCACCGCCCCAACATCCATGCCACGAGACAACGCCAACACGCAGTTCACTGCGCACATGCAGCAGTTGGAAAAGCCCCGGTCAGCGCCATCACCGTATGGGCACCCACACCTGGAATCCCTTCCAATCCTGGTGCACAGAGGGAGATATGACCCAGTGGCTGGCGACGGCCACCCTGGAGCCATCAGCTCAAACGACGGCACATCCACCCTTTAGCACCGACCCAACTGGGAGCGAGCGCCATCCCGACGACCACCGCCATGGACCTTCACCCACGCCATAATGTGCAACCCCCCCCCCCCCCCAATGAACCTGCAAGAACCAGCCCTGTCTTGACAGGAGGCGGCCTAAAATCGTGAACCTCGGGCATACACTACAAGAAATATGTCAACTTGTGACCTTCTGTCACCGGTAAACGATGTGGGGTCCCTCCTCAATTCACAAATGTTGTAATGACGTTCCTAAAGGTGGCACACCATAAGTATTTGCAGCTTAAATATAATTGTGGCTAGCCAAGCTCTCAACATTTTCTCTTCTCATGTCAATCGTGTCTCTATATAGATCGGTTGACTATCGACGACTATCTAATCTAGGTAATGCCTAACTTTCGCTTTAATTTTTTAGCAAAAGGTAATTATGCTGAATATCTTTTGACCCTTCTTTGCTAGGTAATGGATTAGGTGAACGATTTATACATATATGTATAAAACTATAAATGGGTTCTTCAAGGTGGCATTGGAAGATATGAATCGCAAGGGTGAGATGGAGTTATTATGTCCATTTAAAAAGTGCAAAAACAAAGTTTTGATTGACCCCTCTACTGGTCGTGTGACGTTGCACTTTTTGAAATAGGATTTCATGGCTGGTTACACAAGGTGGACAAGTCACGGTGAGGACGAAAAGGATGCTGACATCGAAGGGGCAGCACACGGTGATGATCCAGAAGGGAGGCCGTGCAAAGGTTTAAGAAGTGAGAAACCTTTTGTACAAAGGGCCAAAAGAACAGAGCAAGGAATAACTAGCCAAGAATGAAGATCTAGACTATGACCAATCTGGCATCTATTTAGAAGAAGATGACGTCCAACCAAGATTCGTAAACTTGGTTGGTGCCAATAGGGGGGGGGGGGTTCCATGCATGCGTGCTTTTCGCAGAGCTGCATGCTCCATGGATCCCACCTCCCATGCATTCTCATTTCATCTCCAAATAAGAATCTATTATATCTTTTGAACCGAAAGTTTGTTTTAAGTTTTGTTTGCATATTTGTGTTCCCTGTGGCAAGAAATTTCAAAAAAGACCAAACTTGAATTCATTTGGATTTTTCTTTCAATTTTTAGCGAGGTCAAATAATAAAAGTTGGTCGGTGTAATATTAAGTTTTGACCAACTTTCATTTTCTTTAAGGGTTTAGGGTTTAGTATTTGAATCTTGGTGAGTCTATCCTTTGTTTTTTTTATCATGTTTTCGTAGCGGAAACTTGCTACGTTTTTACAACTTGTCAAAACGTATTCAAGGTTGGCCTTGTTTCATAGCCCTCGTCGCGAGGAACACAATTATGCAAATGAAACATAAGTTGGACTTCCAGTTTCAAAGATATAATATATATTCAAATTCTGAAAGTGATAAAAAAAAGGCATCGGAGATGGGGTGTATGGGGCATGCCATCTATACCAAAATGCGTCCATGGATCCAATCTAAAGTAATTAAGGTATAAAACACACGCAAGCATCAAACAAGTTTCCGAGCCGCGAGGCCATCCTGTGGCCCACAACGCCCCAGAAAAGAGTGTTCTCTCGCAACCATGTGCCCAAGATCCTCTCTTGAAACCAACACAATAACTAAAACAGCTCGCCCAACAACCTTCAATCATTTCTACAAACAATCATGCGGATCTAAATATTATCCATCTTATCCAAATATATGTCATCGAGAATGTTGGAAACAAAAAAACCCACAGATCTAGTGTCCTACCGAGAGGAAATTACAAATAATGGAAATATGAAGAACTTCAAGGAATAGAAGGCACCAGGAAAGAGCGAAAATTGCTCCGTTTCCAGATCAATATCAAATCTTAGGGAATTAAACTTGTGCAAAGAATGCAAGCCATAGAATCACAATATGCTGGTCGAGGCAAGAAGGAGGAGCTAGTGTTCCATTGACTCAATGCTCTTGCTAGCTATGTAAGGGTATAAGAACTGAAATGAATATATTTTTTGAAAGTATGTACGATATATATACTAGAATCGTATCACACCATTACATTGTTGTAACTACCACATTTTGTATAATATTTAGACACGTGTTGTTAGGAACTGTGTTCATGGAATTTTGAGCTTAGATTGCACGTCAACCATCTTGCCATCTACATGTTAGTTGACTAGTCCTTTGTCTATGATAATACATCAGTGCACTAAATTGAAGTTCGATGGCTAACCAGTCATCATTGATATTACATCAATTCATGGAATTAGGCTGGTCATAGTGGGAGTAACTTAGCAAGTAACATAGCGCATTTCAAGACAGGTTTGCTTTTGTGGCATAGAGTTAATGAGGAAAGAGGTGTTTGGAGTAACATAATATGTTACTGTAACATAACGCAACCCAAAGCAAAATGAGTCTATAATGTAATAAATGCTATCATCTATGATACTACTTGTATGTTACTTTGCACTATGAATGTAGTAACAAAGACTAGTGTCATATGCATAACACTAGTCTAAGTTACTCCCCACTATGACTAGCCTTAGTTAAGCCCAACAACTAGGTCATGTGTGAGGTTGACTACCATTAAGACATCCCACTAAGCGAAGATAAGTCACCCACCTATCACAATCAACGTCTGTTGAAAGGCAATCCGTGGCACACTAGAATAACCACATGTAATAAATATTTTGCATCAAAACGCATATTTTGTGGAACACTAGATAAATCATCCACAAATAAATACTGCCTCCATACCGGTGCATTAGGCCATTCCAAATATTCCAAGGTGTACTGGTGCTAAGGTTGCCACATAGGCAAAAAAAATGATGTGACAAAGCAATTAAAGAAGAGAAAGCATTTATGGTGACCCCATGAACAAACGATGATAAGCATGTGGACCTATGTGGAATATCTACCAACTAATGCATGAAGTAGTTTAATTGTTAGAAAATTCAATAAGCTTAGCTTAGCTACAAAAGATAAGCACCAATGCATTATGGATATTAGTTGCTAAGGTTTTTAATGCATTTAGCACCTCAACTAAGTATCAGTGCATTGAAAGAGGCCCTAGGCATCTTAGATGGTGCACTGCGATGAAGAAGGAGAGAAAAACTAGAAAATTGATGTTTATTAGCTAATTAATACCATGACATGCATAGAACTAACTATTGCATGTCATGCTCGGTAGTCTCGATTCATTGAAGGCACACATGTTCCACATCTCCTATTGGTCCTTTTCTTTTTTCGTCACAAGAAACAAGAAACGAGGTGGGCTGTTAATTCATCGCGCCTAAGTGTTTTGGGATTATTTGGTTTTCGTAATGTGACTAATGCACCGATACGGAGGGAGTACATTGTTTCTGTCAAAAGGCAATGTTAGGTTGAATACAAGGCAATTCTTTCACACATGTTGTTTGCCCTTCGATGTGTGGGTATCATAGACATGATTGGTACTAGTGTTCTACATCCGTAGGTATTCTTGGAATAATATTCCGCTATATAGTGAAAATGATTAGTTTATGTATTTTATTCGTCTGCAATATTATCTTAAAAGATCACCACATTTATGCTAATTGTATATGACATAATTACCTATTTTGGAAAACTGAAACCACCAGACCATCGGGTTTGGTCTTGGCAAATAACACTGATGATGGTCTGCACAAATTTTCAAGAAAGTGTGGGTTAACTATGAGGCCAAGTACCAATCTCTAAAAGGAACCATTATTTTATTTGTGAGACACAATAATTCTCTTGCAAAACGTGTGCATGATTTTCCGCCAATCAATCCGAACCAATAAAAATCTTTTATAACAAGTAAAAGGTCACTGACATACTAATAAATGTACTACTTATTGCCATAAAATCAATGTAAAATGGTACATACTCAACCACCTTTCAAGCTACAAAAAATTCCAGGCACATATATGTTGCTCAGTCTCCACTGAAGGAGATGCAAGATCCACAAGCCACGAGTTGGCAAAAACTTCGCTTGCTGACATAAGAAAGAGGCTAGCTTAGGGGATACATGGTAGAAGAATAACAGAAAACCATGGTATTGCAATCCAGAAATAGGAGACCCCGGGAAATACACAACCATTTATCTGTACAACATCCACCATATCAAGCTGTGAGGACGCTCATTTCTTCCATATGGGCTCTCTTGGCGCCTCACATATTAATCCTGGACATTGCTAGGCTGTGCTCTAGGTCATGGTTGAGAAACAATAAGGTAACTCATAGGGAATCACTACCGGACTCGCGGTCTATGCCTACGGCCACGGGCCGTCGGCATAGGCCCAATAGCTGTCGGCATAGATCTATGCCGACGGCTGCCGTAGGCATACCCCCGTCAGTGTAGATCACGTCAGCGTACTCCTGTCAGACCGTCGGCATAAAAATGCCGTCGGCATAGGCGGCTATGCCGACGGCCTCGGCACAGCCGTCGGCATAGAATAGCCGTCGGCGTAGTTTTCCGTCTGACGGCAACGGACGGCGCCGTCAAAACTGCTGGCGGTTCAGGGGCGACACGTGGCGAAGATATGCCTACGGCAAAGCCGTCGGCATAGATATGAATATATGCCGACGGCTTTGCCGTAGTCATATCCTCGCCACGTGTCGCTCCCCGGTTTAACCTGGCGGCAGGGCTATGCCTACGGCAAAGCCGTCGGCATAGATATAAATCTATGCCGACGGCTTTGCCGTAGGCATATCTTCCCCACGTGTCGCTCCCTGGTTTAACCTGGCGGCAGGGCTATGCCTACGGCCAAGCCGTCGGCTTTGATTTTTATCTATGCCGACGGCTTTGCCGTAGGCATAGCCTGCCACGTGTCTCCTCCTGGTGGTCCTGGGCGTATCTATGCCGACGGCTTTGCTGTAGGCATAGTTTTTTTTTTTTTCCTGTTTTCTCTTTTCCAATTCATTTGACAACATTTCAAAACAGAATAATATGAAATATGACAGTTCATCAACATCATTTAAACATAGTCAAGATCATCACCGGCGAAAGTCCACGAACATAAGAATAGTGCAAGACATGAAACATCATAAAAGTTGAAACATGAAAGACATGCCACAACGGCCGCATACACCATCGACATCAAGCACCACCACCACCACCGAGTCCACCTCCGCCAAAACCACCACCAAGTCCACCTCCGCCAAAACCGCCACCGCCAAGTCCTCCTCCGCCAAAACCGCCACCGCGACCACCATCACTCTGCCAGATCGGAGTGATAGGGGTCGACAGCTCGAGAGTCGAGCCACCAGTCCCTACATGTTTGAAAGAAGTTTCTAACGGTAAATATGACATGATAGTGTTGAATGAGCGAGAACTAGTTTGTCATTAGTTAGGCAAATTTACTAACCGGAGTATCACCGCCTAGTGCCGACCATTCCTCGAGCGTGGGAAGGTGTGGGCGTCTCCGCAGGTGGTGGTGGGGTCCAACTTGTGGTGGCTCCGTGCGGTTAGTCCAAGACGCCAAGATAGCACGGATGTTAGTTAAACAAGTCCACTTAGAAACAAGCCGTGATCAACAAAGTCGGAAGGAATGAAAGTGCAAATTTGAGCTTGGTTTAAGAGGGCAAAACTAACCGCCATCGCTGACGGCTGTAATCATCGTTGCCTTCACTCGTTGCAAGTACTCCCTCACCTCAATATGCCTATGCTCGAGAAAGGCCTGATATGCCTACAAAATTGAGGTTGTTTCTAAGTGGGCAGTGATGAAAATAAACTAAGAAAGATAGAGACAAAGAAGATAAGGGGAAGTACTTACAAAGACGTTGGCGGTCTAAGGGAGGCTGCGAACGCCCCGTACTCTCTAACGGGCTCGGGTTGGTAGCTCGAAGCCGTGTGTACGAGATCGACGGAGTGATCAAGCCATCGAAACACGGATACCGGCCATGGGACTTACCCTGGATGGCCACCACCGCCGTGTCGTCGATCCGAGGATCGGGCGACCTCGAGGCAGGAACATCCGGATGCAACTTCTGATAGTTCTGAGTGTAAGACTCCAGGTGTTTCTCGGTGTTGCCGTAGTACTGGCTCTCGCCCTCCTTGCGATCACTCCGCTCGCGGGCCAGCTTCCACGACTCCATGTGCGAGGCGGCCTCGCAACTTGTCCTCCTGCAGCGTCAAGCGAAGTTAGCCATACATAAGAACATGGCGGTAAAGAAGAACCAAAATGCATCTTTCATATAGATATACCTTCATGGCCTTGAAGCCCCGGTGGTTCTGTTTCCTTGGCCGTGTGTCCCGTCTTTTCCACGGTTAGCCCGGGCCTTGATGCTCTTGGCAACAAACTCTGGATCGTCACCGACCCACCTATCCACCAAACACGCCCATCCGTCATGCCTTCCATAGCACCAACGAGGAACAACCTATGCAAATTTTGGAAGAAAGACATGTGAGCACGAAACATATAGTTGACTCCTTGAAACAATGAAAAGTCGATAATAGTTACCATCATGAACTGCTCCTGCTCATGGTAATTTTGTCCCTCGTGCTTGAGTTTTGGTCATCTTTTGTTGCGGTAGATGTGGTAATCTTGTGAGGCGGCAACCAACGCACCTCGTCTTTGCAATCAGCGAGCTTTCTTCTTTGCAGACGCAAGTAAGACCACGTCGCGGCTCGGCCTTGTGCTCGTCAAGAACTCTATAGAGTTGCTGCAATCATGCATAAACCAGAAGCAAACAAGGCATGAGTGCAGTGATTCAATGATAAACTATGAACGAAACTAAAGACAAGTGATTCAAAATGGAACTTACCCAAAATTTGGTGATCACGGCCTTAGCGGCCGTCCCGTACTCCGCGTTACAGCAAGCCTCGTAGTGGGCCCAGCTTGTGGCCAAAACACGCAGCTGTGGGTCCCTGTCTGGCCGCGGGCAGAATAGGCCAGGCCAAAACTGCTTCAACAGGACAGTGAGAAGGCCGTTTGGTTTACGGCCCTTTCCGTGAAGGATCCAGTTACTGCAAAAGAATCAAAGGGTTGCCATATGTACAATAAAAAAATGTTGTCATGTGTTGAAAGTATGATTGAGATGCACTTACTCTGTCCCCGCAGGTTCAATGAGCCACTTTTGCGCCTCGATAGAAGGTGGTGTAGGTACTCCGGCATTACCACGCAGCCACCCCTGCGGAGCACCCGGTGGCAAGTCACCCCACAACTCGGGGTCAACCTCCCCTCCACCCTCCTCGCCCTCCTCGGCCTCCTCCTCCTCGGCCTCCTCCTCCTCGGCCTCCTCCTCCTCGGCATCAGGAATATACTCCTCCTCCTCAGACTCAGAAGCTGCATCAGCATAGGAGGGCATCGAAGAAGACCCTCCTATTTCGGACACGGCCCGGAGTTTTTTGGCACGGTTGCCTCTCCCCCCACCTCCTCGTCCTCTAGGGGCTCTCCCCCCACCCCCTCCTCCTCTAGGGTCTCCTCCCCCGACCCCTCCACCTCCCTGTGAGGTGCCATCCTCGCGTAGTCGGGAGGGAACCTTGTGGGCTCGTCCACTCCGAGTAAGTCCTCCTTTGATTTTCTTGAGAAGCTGCACCACTGGACTTGCCCATGATTAGCAAACCTGCATTGAGAAGAGAATAAACAATTAGTAAGGATATAAAAAAACAAGCATACAGGAAAGACATTAATAACGGAAGAGAACATTATTAAAAGAACATACATTTTCTAGAACCCATATGAATCATCACTATTGTAATCTATTTGTCGACCGGTCTCATCATCACTATCCGCATATCTTCTTCGTTTTTCGACGGAGGTGGAGGCTCTTCCTCATCGTCGGCGTCGGTGTCTTCATTTAACTTTTCAAGCATAATTATGTCTCTTTGATTCACAATTGCCTCACCATCAATCCGCAGCCGTCATCGTTTGGGTCCAGTCAACATAACCCAAGTCATCATCCTCCTTGTTTGGACCACGTCATCATGTTCCTCTTGAAAAACACTCCCTCGTATGTCATGGGGTTTATGTTGTAGTAATCATCATCGTTCGGGTCCGGTAGCTTACCATGTGGCGACACCTTGAACACAACTTCCCAACCCTTTAGGTACTCTTTACGGCATGGGTAAGGCAGATAATATACTTGTGTGGCCAGGTAGCGGCGATAAAGAGATCAGCTCCGGCATAGGCGGTTGATGGTTTAACTTCAACTAAACCAATGAAGGCGTATGTCTCGAGACCCTTTTGGGGTCGAACCATCGACATTTGAACACAGTGAGACTTAGGTGTTTCTGGCCACATTTGAATGTAAGCTCGTATATTTTTCCTACCCTTCCGTAGTAATCTACATTATTATCTCCTTGGTGAAGACTCCGGTATTTATGGTTTTGGGATCAGGCCGACTGTTACGGTGCTCCTCTGTATGGGCGATACCCATTCACATCATACTTTTGGCATGTCATGACGGTAGGGTCAAAACCCATGGAAACCCATCTCAATTCTTCATCCATTGATTCGTTCGGATCATTTCCTACAAGTTTAATTGAAATTATAGGGTGCATGAGTTTAATTGGAAGTGTGAAATGGGTAATATGGAAGTGTGAAAATTACTTTCTCCATGAACCACATAGCGAAATTTTTCCTTCCATCAGCACCCTTTCGGAGAAGAGCAAGTGCCTCCGCTTGATGGGAGGCAGCATCCCGCCCACTCTTCCTCAACGAATCGACTACAATAAGAAAAGCGGTATAAGAACTAGGCAAAGTGAACATAATGAATTGACTAAAAGAATGGTGCAAAGGTATTACCTCATCCACTCATCCTCAACTTCCTTGATGTTGTGCAAGATATAGAACATGACATCCTCCCACTCATCTCGTGGCATGACATAAGATGTCGAGCATCCAGCCCCGCCACCTTGCCCGGTGAATAGAGGCAACTTGGGTTTATACTTGGGTTCTTACATGATTGTATCGAGACACCTTATTGTGCAGCGTGGGAACATGGTCCGGATAGTAGGCTGTCCCGAGGTCTGCCACCTCCTCTAGGATAACTGCCTCAGCTATGGAAGCTTCAATCTTAGCTTTGTTTCCACATTTTGTCTCGGATGCTTGTTACATCTCTCGGGGCGATCGCCAGCGATATCGCACAGGGCCCCCAACAATACCTCGTTCGCAAGGTGCAAAATGAGATGTGTCATCGGAGTAAAGAAGCCTGGCGGAAAGATCTTCTCTAGCTTGCATATCAACTCCGGCGCCTTCTTATGCATTTCTTTTATCTTCTCAGGACATACTTCTTTAGCACAAAGCGTTCGGAAGAAATGGCTTAACTCCGCAAGCACACGCCAGACACGCTCGGGAACATAGCCCCGAACCATCACCGGCATAATCCGCTCAATCCATACATGATAGTCATGACTCTTGAGCCCGGTCACTCTGCCCGTTGAAAGATTGACCCCCTTACTTATATTCGACGCATAACCATCAGTGAACTTCACGACGTGTTTCAGCCACTTGAATGCCTCCATCTTATGATCCTTTTTAAGTACGAAGTCAGCATCTGGCTTGAACCAAGATTTTCGACTGCCTGTGGGAGGTTGCATGTGAAGACGTGGTCTATCACAAATATTCTGTTGATCGACTCTAGCATTAACATTATCCTTTGTCTTATCAGGAATGTTGAGGATCGTGTTAAAAAGGGACTCTGCGACATTCTTTTCGGTGTGCATCACGTCGATGTTGTATGGAAGTTTGAGGTCCTTAAAATAGGGAAGCTGCGTGAAGGGGGTAATGTGAGTCCAGTTGTGCGTCTCACCATATCCTTCAAAACATTTTTTCCCTTTACCTTTGCCTTTGCCTTTGCCTTTCCCTTCACAGGCAGGCTTAAGAGCTTTGAGCTGAGCAAGCACATCCTCACCATAATACGTTGGAATCTCATTTACTTCATGGACAACTTTGCCTTTTGTGAAGTTCTTCTTGTCTTCCCTATCGGGATGGTGCGGAGGAGGAATTGTCGATGCTGGTCAAAGGCAACATACTTGCCACCCTTCTTCATCCAAATGAAAATCAAGGCCTGCATGCACTTTGGGCAAGGCATCTTTCCACTTGTACACCATCCACGAGCAGGGCATAGCCGGAAAGTCATGCATGCAATCTGTAGCCAAACTTTCATCAAGAAATTTTTCTGCAGATGCGGTCGTATGTCAACCTCGGGAAGTACCAAGAATGGTGCAAATCATCCACCAACGGCTGCATAAACACACTCAAATTCTTCCACTGGATATTCAGGCCCGGAATTATAAGTTTAGGAACATGGTCTTGCGTTGCATTATGGCGCCGGGAGGGAGATTGAGCGGAATAACAAATATGGGCCAGCAGCTGTATGGATTAGACGACATACCATATGGATTGAACCCATCACCTGTTATAGCAATTCTGACATTCCCAGCCTCGGCTGCTTCCTCCGGGTACTTTATATCGAATGACTTCCATGCTTCACCTTCTGATGTATGTACAATTTTTTTTGGATTGTACCTTTTCCCTTCCTTGTGCCACTTCATCATTTTGGCAGACTCCTCGGTGATGAAAAGGCGCTGCAGTCTTTTTATAAAATCAAGATACCGAAGAACCTTCACAGGGATTTTTAGCTGCCGCTTCTGACCATGCTTATCGACCACCTCAATATACCGAGAGGAACCGCACTTCCTCGAGAGTTGTCATCCGCATACTCATGCCTAAACAAAAGGCAATTCTTTGGACAAACATGTATTTTCTCATAGTCCATGGAGAGCGCCTTCATGATTTTCTTCGTACCGTACATGGTTTTCGGCAGTTCATGGCCCTCGGGCAGGCTGTTAGCCCATACTCCCAGAAATGCTTCGAAGCAACCTCGGCTACTGACCGTACTCAGCCTTCATCGCCATCGGTTGCGAGATGGCATCCAGCCTGAACAACTTGGCACCCTCATAGAGAGGTTTCTTTGACGAGGCCAAGATTTCTAGGAAGGCCTTTGCGGTTTCCTCCGGCTCCTCCGGTTCATTCGCTGAATGTGGCGGAGGTGTCGGCTGTCAGCAAAGACATCATCTAGCATGTCTCTAACCCCATCGTCCTCATAACCAGCGACGCGTTGTCGTATCACATCCTCTCTACCACGGTCCCGCTGGGCAAAGTTTATCGGCATATTAAAGTTGGCATAAATCCATGCGTGCGAAGGTGCTTAGTCATCTCACTCTTATCTCTGCGGATCGTCTCTCACATCCGCACACGGGCATTACGGCACCATCCTCAATGGACTACGGAATATCTCTTTCAAAAACACATCAGTTTTCTCGACCCACTCTGTTGTTACTTGATTCCGACGGATAAACCCACTATACATCCACCGATTATCTGCCATCTACGCTTTATTGGAAGCCACACAACAAAATTAAGGATTCATTTAAATTACCAACATCAATATTTTATTTTTACAAGGTTGACGAGTAATCCACCTACATCTCTAATAGGTAAAGATGGGTCCTAATCCCACCGAGAATGTGTAGATTGAGTACGGTCCATGCTCTACCCATTCGAGACAAAATTTGGCAGCACCTCCCGCTGTTCTCCAAATACACGTCTCGGCAAAATGCCGAGAGAATGTGCATCCGGAGAACAACAGGAGGCGCCGCCAAAATCTGTCTCGAGCGGGTAAACATGAACAACGCATCAATCTACACATCCTCGGCTGTCCGTGGAAAGCGCTGGACAATCCGAAGAGCTGCGGTGATAAATATGCAATTGAATGCATATTTATCGATGCAACCTTTTGGACGGGAGACCTAGGTTACGCGACTTGACGTGAAAAGAAAATCTAGTGACATGATTATTAAGATAGATTCGTAGCTCACCCTCACCCAGAGATGAAGTAGTCAAACAGCGACGAAATCACACACCAATGCCTTCGACGACGATGACCCCAAAGATATGCAACACCACAAAGCCTGTAAATTTTACCGACAAAAAACTTAGATCATCAGCGACACAACAAAGAGTGCTAATTCAACCATTCAAAAAAATCATAGTGCTAATGACATCCATTGATCAATATTTTGCAAACTATCCACCTACAAACAGTACCAAAAAACTAAAAAGTCATAGAAACTTGCTAGTCTAGGCACTCGTTCTAGCCTTCTTGTGAAGTGAAACTAGCATATTTTACCATGAAAATTAGCAGATGCCTAGTACACCGGTTCAACTATATCATGAGTCCAAATATCACCATGAACTCCAAAACCGTAAACAGATGCCCCTCAACTTTTCATATAATTGGAGCACATATATAATTGCTAGTTGCATAATGTCACTTGCATGAATAAAATGGCTTTGGCATAGCAAGAGAGCAAACTGAATAAAAATGGCTTAGTTCACCCACTTGAATAGAATAACAACTCATGTAAACACATGTCCGCCATTGGGCATCAACTATCGCCACCAACATAAGGATACCAGCTTGTGTGAACAATTCATATCACAGCAGTAAAAAACAGAGGTACAAAACTAAAAAAGTGAAAAAATCCTCACGTTGGAGAGGGCCGGCTGATCGGGGTGGGGCGGGCTTGCCGGTGCTCACCGATTGCAGATGAGGGCTAGGAAGGGGCGCCGGGGACCGTCGAGCCGCGGCGCGCCAGCTCACCAGCAGCAGGATGGTCGGAAAGGGGCGAGGACAACGGGCCGGTGAGGGACGGGGCAGCGCCGTCGTGGAGGCAGGGACGGCCGGGCGGCGATGTGGAGCGGGCGGGGACAGCCAGCGGTGCAGGTGGCACAACTGGCGGCGGCCATGAGCGCAAGGTCAAGGTCTGTGTGGTCCGGGCAGGGACGGGGCGGCGCAGCTGGCAGGGACGGCGCGATGCGGTGTGGGCGGCGCCAGCGTAGAAGAAGGGGGCGGAGGAGTAGGGCGGGGATGGCCGGCGGCTGGGGGATCGAGGGGCGGAGGGCGGGGATCGTACGGCGGCGGGGCTGGATCGAGGTTAGGTCGAGTTCGATCGGGTCGTGGGGTGGATCGAGCTAGCCCGGTTGGATAAGGAATTTTTTTTCGCAAAAAAAAAAAGATAAGGATAAGGTGACCTATGCCGACGGCTTAGCCGTCGGCATACATTAATCATGCCACGTGCCATATATGCCGACGGCTAAGCCGTAGGCATAGGTATATTTCTTTTTTTTCAAATACACGTTCTTGAATTTATTTGAATTAATTTATTTGAATGATACATGGTATATAATTTTTTATATGGTATACATACTTTACATGCATGAATATTATTTAAAATGTAGCATACATTTTCTTTAATGGTTTGAAACATTATTTTTAATTACATGATCCTTTTTTATATTGTACAACAATTTTCTAAAATATCACGTATATTTTTTTCTGAACCGGATTGTTTCTATGGTCAGCAACATTTCTTTATGATATAATTATTTGCTCCGAGTATTTTATCGCGCTTCGAGTATTTAAAAACCCGACGCGGCAGTTTTCCCCCTCCATGTGCCGGCGGCGGCGCCGTCCGTGACGGGGGCCACGCACCGGAGACGCGTGCGCCTCTTCGGACATGCCACAACACCACCCGCATGTATGAGGGCCCGCACGACGCTCGGTGGCATTGCTACCCCGGGGCCCCGCCCCGCCTAACCTCGAGCGGTTGACCACGGGATCTAGCCCTTTGACTTTGCACGGACGGGCTTTGACCAGTGGACCTCTCCACCCGGTTGTGTCAGGTCGGCCCAGAGGGACACCGGGGAGCAACATCCGGGCCAAACCCACAGCTAAATCCACTCCGTGTAGACCCGACGCGTCCGTTTCCCCCTCCAGGTGCCGGCGGCGGCGCCGTCCGTGGAGGGGGGGGCACGACCGGAGCAGCGTCTGGGCGTTTGCAACCGCCTCAACACTTCCGGACTTGTGAGAGGCCGCCTCGCAAGATTTGACGGTATGCTACCCCGAGGCCGCCGCCACGGTCGTGAGCGTCACGAAGAGCAATCCGCGTAGAGGGAAGTGTTCAGATACTTCTACATCACAAAAAATTATGAAAAATTACCATCAGTCCTATAGCACATGTGCCCACGTTGTGTAAAAAACTCATGATTTTATCGCGCTCCCAGTATTTAATAATATTCACATTGCATCGTTACGCGAGCGTCTACTACCGTTTCATTGCCGTCCGTGAGGGGGGCCACAACCCGGAGACGCGTGCCGCCTCTTCGGACATGCCACAACACCACCCCGCATGTATGAGGGCCCGGTACGACGCTCCGGTGGCATTGCTACCCCCCCAGGGCCCCCGTCCCGCCTAACCCTGTAGCGTTTGACCACGGGATCTAGCCCTTTGACTTTGCACGGACGGGCTTTGAACAGTGGACCTCTCCACCCGGTTGTGTCGGGTCGGCCCAGAGGGACACCGGGGAGCAACATCCGGGCCAGGCCCACAGCTACATCCACTCCGTGTAGACCCGACGCGTCCGTTTCCCCCCTCCGGGTGCCGGCGGCGGCGCCGTCCGTGAGGGGGGGCACGCCCCGGAGACGCGTGCTGGGCGTTTGCAACCGCCTCAACACTTCCAGACTTGTGAGAGGCCGCCTACGCAAGATTTGACGGTATGCTACCCCGGGCCGCCGCCACGATCGTGACGCGTGCGAAGAGCAATCAGCGAGAGGGAAGTGTTGAGATACTTCTACATCACAAAAATTATGAAAAATTACCATCAGTCCTATAGCACATGTGCCCATGTTGTGTAAAAACTCATGATTTTATCGCGCTCCAAGTATTTAATAATATTCACGCTGCATCGTTACGCAGAGCGTCTACTACCGTTTCATTGCCGTCCGTGAGGGGGGGCCACAACCGGAGACGCGTGCGCCTCTTGGACATGCCACAACACCACCCGCATGTATGAGGGGCCCGACGACGCTCGGTGGCATTGCTACCCCAGGGCCCCGTCCCGCCTAACCTCAGCGTTTGACCACGGGATCTAGCCCTTTGACTTTGCAGACGGGCTTTGAACAGTGGACCTCTCCACCGGTTGTGTCGGGTCGGCCCGAGGGACACCGGGAGCAACATCCGGGCCAGGCCCACAGCTACATCCACTCGTGTAGACCCGACGCGTCCGTTTCCCCCCTCCAGGTGCCGGCGGCGGCGCCGTCCGTGAGGGGGGGCACACCCCGGAGACGCGTCTTTGGGCGTTGCAACCGCCTCAACACTTCCGGACTTGTGAGAGGCCGCCTCGCAAGATTTGACGGTATGCTACCCCCGAGGCCGCCGCCACGGTCGTGACGCGTGCGAAGAGCAATCCGCGAGAGGGAAGTGTTGAGATACTTCTACATCACAAAAATTATGAAAAATTACCATCAGTCCTATAGCACATGTGCCCACGTTGTGTAAAAACTCATGATTTTATCGCGCCCAAGTATTTAATAATATTCACGCTGCATCGTTACGCGAGCGTCTACTACCGTTTCATTGCCGTCCGTGAGGGGGGCCACAACCCGAGACGCGTGCGCCTCTTGGACATGCCACAACACCACCCCGCATGTATGAGGGCCCGATGCGACGCTCGGTGGCATTGCTACCCCGGGGCCCCGTCCCCGCCTAACCTCAGTAGCGTTTGACCACGGGATCTAGCCCTTTGACTTTGCAGACGGGCTTTGAACAGTGGACCTCTCCACCCGGTTGTGTCGGGTCGGCCCGAGAGGGACACCGGGAGCAACATCCGGGCCAGGCCCACAGCTACATCCACTCCGTGTAGACCCGACGCGTCCGTTTCCCCCCTCCGGTGCCGGGGCGGCGCCGTCCGTGCGGAGGGGGGGCACACCGAGGCGCGTCTTGGGCGTTTGCAACCGCCTCAACACTTCCGGACTTGTGAGAGGCCGCCACGCAAGATTTGACGGTATGCTACCCCGGAGGCCGCCGCACGATCGTGAGGCGTCGAAGAGCAATCCGCGAGAGGGAAGTGTTGAGATACTTCTACATCACAAAAATTATGAAAAATTACCATCAGTCCTATAGCACATGTGCCCACGTTGTGTAAAAACTCATGATTTTATCGCGCTCCAAGTATTTAATAATATTCACGCTGCATCGTTACGCGAGCGTCTACTACCGTTTCATTGCCGTCCGTGAGGGGGGCCACAACCCGAGACGCGTGCGCCTCTTGGACATGCCACAACACCACCCCGCATGTATGAGGGCCCGACGACGCTCGGTGGCATTGCTACCCCGGGGCCCGTCCGCCTAACCTGTAGCGTTTGACCACGGGATCTAGCCCTTTGACTTTGCACGGACGGGCTTTGAACAGTGGACCTCTCCACCGGTTGTGTCGGGTCGGCCCGGAAGGACACCGGGAGCAACATCGGGCCAGCCCACAGCTACATCCACTCCGTGTAGACCCGACGCGTCCGTTTCTCCCCTCCGGTGCGGCGGCGGCGCCGTCCGTGAGGGGCACGCCCGGAGGCAGCGTCTGGGCGTTTGCAACCGCCTCAACACTTCCGGACTTGTGAGAGGCCGCCTCGCAAGATTTGACGGTATGCTACCCCGAGGCCGCCGCACGATCGTGAAGCGTGCGAAGAGCAATCCAGCGAGAGGGAAGTGTTGAGATACTTCTACATCACAAAAATTATGAAAAATTACCATCAGTCCTATAGCACATGTGCCCACGTTGTGTAAAAACTCATGATTTTATCGCGCTCCAAGTATTTAATAATATTCACGCTGCATCGTTACGCGAGCGTCTACTACCGTTTCATTGCCGTCCGTGAGGGGGGCCACAACCCGAGACGCGTGCGCCTCTTGGACATGCCACAACACCACCCCGCATGTATGAGGGCCCGGTACGACGCTCCGGTGGCATTGCTACCCCCCCAGGGCCCCCGTCCCGCCTAACCCTGTAGCGTTTGACCACGGGATCTAGCCCTTTGACTTTGCACGGACGGGCTTTGAACAGTGGACCTCTCCACCCGGTTGTGTCGAGTCGGCCCAGAGGGACACCGGGGAGCAACATCCGGGCCAGGCCCACAGCTACATCCACTCCGTGTAGACCCGACGCGTCCGTTTCCCCCCTCCGGGTGCCGGCGGCGGCGCCGTCCGTGAGGGGGGGGCACACCCCGGAGACGCGTGCTGGGCGTTTGCAACCGCCTCAACACTTCTAGACTTGTGAGAGGCCGCCTACGCAAGATTTGACGGTATGCTACCCCCCGGAGGCCGCCGGCCACAGTCGTAGACGTGCGAAGAGCAATCCGCGTAGAGGGAAGTGTTCAGATACTTCTACATCACAAAAAATTATGAAAAATTACCATCAGTCCTATAGCACATGTGCCCACGTTGTGTAAAAAACTCATGATTTTATCGCGCTCCAAGTATTTAATAATATTCACGCTGCATCGTTACCGCAGAACGTCTACTACCGTTTCATTGCCGTCCGTGAGGGGGGCCACAACCCGGAGACGCGTGCCGCCTCTTCGGACATGCCACAACACCCCCGCATGAATGAGGGCCCGATGCGGCGCTCGGTGGCATTGCTACCCCCCCAGGGCCCCCGTCCCGCCTAACCCTGTAGCGTTTGACCACGGGATCTAGCCCTTTGACTTTGCACGGACGGGCTTTGAACAGTGGACCTCTCCACCCGGTTGTGTCGAGTCGGCCCAGAGGGACACCGGGGAGCAACATCCGGGCCAGGCCCACAGCTACATCCACTCCGTGTAGACCCGACGCGTCCGTTTCCCCCCTCCGGGTGCCGGCGGCGGCGCCGTCCGTGAGGGGGAGGCACACCCCGGAGACGCGTGCTGGGCGTTTGCAACCGCCTCAACACTTCTAGACTTGTGAGAGGCCGCCTACGCAAGATTTGACGGTATGCTACCCCCCGGAGGCCGCCGCCACATCGTGAGCGTCGCGAAGAGCAATCAGCGAGAGGGAAGTGTTGAGATACTTCTACATCACAAAAATTATGAAAAATTACCATCAGTCCTATAGCACATGTGCCCACGTTGTGTAAAAACTCATGATTTTATCGCGCTCCAAGTATTTAATAATATTCACGCTGCATCGTTACGCGAGCGTCTACTACCGTTTCATTGCCGTCCGTGAGGGGGGCCACAACCGAGACGCGTGCGCCTCTTCGGACATGCCACAACACCACCCGCATGTATGAGGGCCCGATGCGGCGCTCGGTGGCATTGCTACCCCCAGGGCCCCGTCCGCCTAACCTGTAGCGTTTGACCACGGGATCTAGCCCTTTGACTTTGCAGACGGGCTTTGAACAGTGGACCTCTCCACCCGGTTGTGTCGGGTCGGCCCAGAAGGACACCGGGAGCAACATCCGGGCCAGGCCCACAGCTACATCCACTCCGTGTAGACCCGACGCGTCCGTTTCCCCCCTCCGGTGCGGGCGGCGCGCCGTCCGTGGGGGGGCACACCGGAGAGCGTCTTTGGCGTTTGCAACCGCCTCAACACTTCCGGACTTGTGAGAGGCCGCCTCGCAAGATTTGACGGTATACTACCCCGAGGCCGCGGCCACGATCGAGAGCGTCGAAGAGCAATCCGCGAGAGGAAGTGTTGAGATACTTCTACATCACAAAAATTATGAAAAATTACCATCAGTCCTATAGCACATGTGCCCACGTTGTGTAAAAACTCATGATTTTATCGCGCTCCCAAGTATTTAATAATATTCACGCTGCATCGTTACGCGAGCGTCTACTACCGTTTCATTGCCGTCCGTGAGGGGGGCCACAACCGAGACGCGTGCGCCTCTTGGACATGCCACAACACCACCCGCATGTATGAGGGCCCGCACGGCGCTCGGTGGCATTGCTACCCCGGGGCCCCGGCCCCGCCTAACCTCAGTAGCGTTTGACCACGGGATCTAGCCCTTTGACTTTGCAGACGGGCTTTGAACGGTGGACCTCTCCACCCGGTTGTGTCGGGTCGGCCCAGAAGGACACGGGGAGCAACATCCGGGCCAGGCCCACAGCTACATCCACTCCGTGTAGACCCGACGCGTCTGTTTCCCCCCTCCGGTGCGGCGGCGGCGCCGTCCGTCCGGGGGCACACCGGAGGCGCGCGCTGGGCGTTTGCAACCGCCTCAACACTTCCGGACTTGTGAGAGGCCGCCTCGCAAGATTTGACGGTATACTACCCCGGAGGCCGCGGCCGATCGTGAAGCGACGCGAAGAGCAATCAGCGCAGAGGGAAGTGTTGAGATACTTCTACATCACAAAAATTATGAAAAATTACCATCAGTCCTATAGCACATGTGCCCACGTTGTGTAAAAACTCATGATTTTATCGCGCTCCCAAGTATTTAATAATATTCACGCTGCATCGTTACGCGAGCGTCTACTACCGTTTCATTGCCGTCCGTGAGGGGGGCCACAACCGAGCGCGTGCGCCTCTTCGGACATGCCACAACACCACCCCGCATGTATGAGGGCCGATGCGACGCTCGGTGGCATTGCTACCCCCCGGGCCCCGCCCCGCCTAACCTCAGCGTTTGACCACGGGATCTAGCCCTTTGACTTTGCACGGACGGGCTTTGAACAGTGGACCTCTCCACCCGGTTGTGTCGGGTCGGCCCGAAGGACACCGGGAGCAACATCCGGGCCAGCCCACAGCTACATCCACTCCGTGTAGACCCGACGCGTCCGTTTCCCCCCTCCGGGTGCCGGCGGCGGCGCCGTCCGGGGGGGGCACGCCCCGGAGACGCGTGTTGGGCGTTTGCAACCGCCTCAACACTTCCAGACTTGTGAGAGGCCGCCTACGCAAGATTTGACGGTATGCTACCCCCCGGAGGCCGCCGCCACATCGTGAAGCGTCGCGAAGAGCAATCGCGAGAGGGAAGTGTTGAGATACTTCTACATCACAAAAATTATGAAAAATTACCATCAGTCCTATAGCACATGTGCCCCCGTTGTGTAAAAACTCATGATTTTATCGCGCTCCAAGTATTTAATAATATTCACGCTGCATCGTTACGCGAGCGTCTACTACCGTTTCATTGCCGTCCGTGAGGGGGGCCACAACCCGAGGCGCGTGCGCCTCTTCGGACATGCCACAACACCACCCCGCATGAATGAGGGCCCGCACGACGCTCGGTGGCATTGCTACCCCGGGGCCCCGTCCCCGCCTAACCTGTAGCGTTTGACCACGGGATCTAGCCCTTTGACTTTGCACGGACGGGCTTTGAGCGGTGGACCTCTCCACCCGGTTGTGTCGAGTCGGCCCGAGAGGGACACCGGGAGCAACATCCGGGCCAGGCCCCAGCTACATCCACTCCGTGTAGACCCGACGTCCGTTTCCCCCCTCCGGTGCGGGCGGCGGCGCCGTCCGTGAGGGGGGGCACACCGGAGACGCGTCTTTGGGCGTTTGCAACCGCCTCAACACTTCTAGACTTGTGAGAGGCCGCCTCGCAAGATTTGACGGTATGCTACCCCGAGTCCGCCGCCACGATCGTGAGCGTGCGAAGAGCAATCCGCCAGAGGGAAGTGTTGAGATACTTCTACATCACAAAAATTATGAAAAATTACCATCAGTCCTATAGCACATGTGCCCACGTTGTGTAAAAACTCATGATTTTATCGCGCCCAAGTATTTAATAATATTCACGCTGCATCGTTACGCGAGCGTCTACTACCGTTTCATTGCCGTCCGTCCGTGAGGGCCACAACCCGAGAGCGCGTGCGCCTCTTCGGACATGCCACAACACCACCCCGCATGTATGAGGGCCCGGTACGACGCTCCGGTGGCATTGCTACCCCCCCAGGGCCCCCGTCCCGCCTAACCCTGTAGCGTTTGACCACGGGATCTAGCCCTTTGACTTTGCACGGACGGGCTTTGAACAGTGGACCTCTCCACCCGGTTGTGTCGGGTCGGCCCAGAGGGACACCGGGGAGCAACATCCGGGCCAGGCCCACAGCTACATCCACTCCGTGTAGACCCGACGCGTCCGTTTCCCCCCTCCGGGTGCCGGCGGCGGCGCCGTCCGTGAGGGGGGGGCACACCCCGGAGACGCGTGCTGGGCGTTTGCAACCGCCTCAACACTTCCAGACTTGTGAGAGGCCGCCTACGCAAGATTTGACGGTATGCTACCCCCCGGAGGCCGCCGGCCACAGTCGTAGACGTGCGAAGAGCAATCCGCGTAGAGGGAAGTGTTCAGATACTTCTACATCACAAAAAATTATGAAAAATTACCATCAGTCCTATAGCACATGTGCCCACGTTGTGTAAAAAACTCATGATTTTATCGCGCTCCAAGTATTTAATAATATTCACGCTGCATCGTTACGCGAAGCGTCTACTACCGTTTCATTGTCGTCCGTGAGGGGGGGCCACAACCCGAGACGCGTGCGCCTCTTCGGACATGCCACAACACCACCCCGCATGTATGAGGGCCCGATGCGGCGCTCGGTGGCATTGCTACCCCAGGGCCCCGTCCCGCCTAACCCAGTAGCGTTTGACCACGGGATCTAGCCTTTGACTTTGCAGACGGGCTTTGAACGGTGGACCTCTCCACCCGGTTGTGTCGGGTCGGCCCGGAAGGACACCGGGAGCAACATCCGGGCAGGCCCACAGCTACATCCACTCCGTGTAGACCCGACGCGTCCGTTTCCCCCCCGGTGCGGCGGCGGCGCCGTCCGTGTGAGGGGGGGGCACACCGGAGGCAGCGTCTTTGGGCGTTTGCAACCGCCTCAACACTTCCAGACTTGTGAGAGGCCGCCTACCCAAGATTTGACGGTATGCTACCCCCCGGAGGCCGCCGGCCACAGTCGTAGACGTGCGAAGAGCAATCCGCGTAGAGGGAAGTGTTCAGATACTTCTACATCACAAAAAATTATGAAAAATTACCATCAGTCCTATAGCACATGTGCCCACGTTGTGTAAAAAACTCATGATTTTATCGCGCTCCCAAGTATTTAATAATATTCATGCTGCATCGTTACGCGAAGCGTCTACTACCGTTTCATTGCCGTCCGTGAGGGGGCCACAACCGGAGGCGCGTGCGCCTCTTCGGACATGCCACAACACCACCCCGCATGTATGAGGGCCCGTGACGGCGCTCCGGTGGCATTGCTACCCCGGGGCCCCGTCCGCCTAACCTGTAGCGTTTGACCACGGGATCTAGCCCTTTGACTTTGCAGACGGGCTTTGAACGGTGGACCTCTCCACCCGGTTGTGTCGGGTCGGCCCGAAGGACACCGGGAGCAACATCCGGGCCAGGCCCACAGCTACATCCACTCCGTGTAGACCCGACGCGTCCGTTTCCCCCTCCGGGTGCGGTGGCGGCGCCGTCCGTGGGGGGGCACGCCGGAGACGCAGCGTCTGGGCGTTGCAACCGCCTCAACACTTCCGGACTTGTGAGAGGCCGCCTCGCAAGATTTGACGGTATGCTACCCGGAGGCCGCCGCCACGATCGTGAAGCGTGCGAAGAGCAATCCGCGTAGGGAAGTGTTGAGATACTTCTACATCACAAAAATTATGAAAAATTACCATCAGTCCTATAGCACATGTGCCCACGTTGTGTAAAAACTCATGATTTTATCGCGCGCCCAAGTATTTAATAATATTCACGCTGCATCGTTACGCGAGCGTCTACTACCGTTTCATTGCCGTCCGTGAGGGGGGCCACAACCCGAGACGCGTGCGCCTCTTCGGACATGCCACAACACCACCCGCATGTATGAGGGCCCGATGCGGCGCTCGGTGGCATTGCTACCCCCGGGGCCCCGGCCCCGCCTAACCTGTAGCGTTTGACCACGGGATCTAGCCCTTTGACTTTGCAGACGGGCTTTGAACGGTGGACCTCTCCACCCGGTTGTGTCGGGTCGGCCCGAGAGGACACCGGGAGCAACATCCGGGCCAGGCCACACTACATCCACTCCGTGTAGACCCGGCGCGTCCGTTTCCCCCCTCCGGTGCGGGCGGCGGCGCCGTCCGTGAGGGGGGCACGCCCGGAGGCAGCGTCTTTGGCGTTGCAACCGCCTCAACACTTCCGGACTTGTGAGAGGCCGCCTCGCAAGATTTGACGGTATGCTACCCGGAGGCCGCCGCCGGTCGTGAGCGTCACGAAGAGCAATCCGCGAGAGGGAAGTGTTGAGATACTTCTACATCACAAAAATTATGAAAAATTACCATCAGTCCTATAGCACATGTGCCCACGTTGTGTAAAAACTCATGATTTTATCGCGCTCCAAGTATTTAATAATATTCACGCTGCATCGTTACGCGAGCGTCTACTACCGTTTCATTGCCGTCCGTGAGGGGGGCCACAACCCGAGACGCGTGCGCCTCTTCGGACATGCCACAACACCACCCGCATGTATGAGGGCCCCGACGACGCTCGGTGGCATTGCTACCCCCGGGCCCCGCCCCGCCTAACCTCAGTAGCGTTTGACCACGGGATCTAGCCCTTTGACTTTGCAGACGGGCTTTGAACGGTGGACCTCTCCACCCGGTTGTGTCGGGTCGGCCCGAAGGACACGGGAGCAACATCCGGGCCAGCCCACAGCTACATCCACTCCGTGTAGACCCGACGCGTCCGTTTCCCCCCTCCGGGTGCGGCGTGGCGCCGTCCGTGGGGGGCACGCACGGAGGCAGCGTCTTGGGCGTTGCAACCGCCTCAACACTTCCGGACTTGTGAGAGGCCGCCTCGCAAGATTTGACGGTATACTACCCCGAGGCCGCCGCCGATCGTGAGCGTGCGAAGAGCAATCCGCGAGAGGGAAGTGTTGAGATACTTCTACATCACAAAAATTATGAAAAATTACCATCGGTCCTATAGCACATGTGCCCACGTTGTGTAAAAACTCATGATTTTATCGCGCTCCAAGTATTTAATAATATTCACGCTGCATCGTTACCGCAGAACGTCTACTACCGTTTCATTGCCGTCCGTGAGGGGGGCCACAACCCGAGGCGCGTGCGCCTCTTCGGACATGCCACAACACCACCCCTCATGTATGAGGGCCCGATGACGACGCTCGGTGGCATTGCTACCCCCGGGGCCCCGCCCCGCCTAACCTCAGTAGCGTTTGACCACGGGATCTAGCCCTTTGACTTTGCACGGACGGGCTTTGAGCAGTGGACCTCTCCACCGGTTGTGTCGGGTCAGCCCGAGAGGACACCGGGGAGCAACATCCGGGCCAGCCCACAGCTACATCCACTCCGTGTAGACCCGCCGCGTCCGTTTCCCCCCTCCGGTGCGGCGGCGGCGCGCCGTCCGTGGGGGGGGCACGACCGAGACGCGTGCCGCCTCTTGGACATGCCACAACACCACCACGCATGTATGTGGGCCCGGTACGATGCTCCGGTGGCATTGCTACCCCCCAGGGCCCCCGTCCCGCCTAACCCTGGAGCGGTTGACCACGAGATCTAGCCTTTTGACTTCCCACGGACGGGCTTTGACCAGTGGACCTCTCCACCCGGTTGTGTTAGGTCGGCCCAGAGGGACACCCGGGAGCAACATCCGGGCCAAAACCACAGCTATATCCACCCCGTGTAGACCCGACGCGTCCGTTTCCCCCCTCCGGTGCGGCGTGGCGCCGTCCATGAGGGGGGCACACCATGATGATGTGGGGTCACTCTCTGGAGGCGGGTGTCGGCGTTTGCAAGCGCCACAAAACTTCATCGGCATAGCTGTTTTTGATTTTAATAAAATATAAGGATCTATATTTAAAGAACATGACCGCACATTATTAACGTGCTCGAAAAATACAAACTATATATATATTCATAATATATGAAAAAAACAAACTACATATATATTCATATGTATGTTTATTTTTAACATGCTACATGTTAGTTGATATAATAATACACAAAAAAGCATTAAAAAATATAAACGAAAAAAATATATCTATGCCGACGGCTTAGCCGTCGGCATAGATCCGACCAGCGTGCCGCGGATCGCTGACGTGGCAGATATGCCGACGGCAGCCGTCGGCATAGGCTCTGCATTGTGCGGCCAGGATCGATGACGTGGCCTTTGGACCTATGCCGACGGCCCCCCGTGTCGGCCGTCGGCATAGGTCTGACGCCGTTAGCCAGGGGGTGGCCGGGCCCCACGGGTATGCCGACGGCCGTTTTAAGCCGACGGCAGCTGTCGGCGAATATGCAGATAGGCCGACGGCCATTCTATGCCGACGGTTGCCGTCGGCCTATCTCCGCGTATCCCGACGGCCTTTTTACGCCGACGGCCGGGCCCAGGCTGTCGGCATATCTCCGAAGAAGCCGACGGGGGCCGTCGGCATTGTTTTGGCCGTCGGGGTATGGCCCTGTTCCGGTAGTGAATGTTGCCAGTCTTCAGCCTGCAGCCTTGAATATCAACATCCGTGTGAGTGTAGAATCTAGCGAACGAGTTGCCTAAGGGCAAAGATTGATGGGGTTGTTTGGTGCTTTTTATTTCTGGGCTACTGCTCCTCGCATGGTCGTTCGCTGCTACGCAGCTTCTTGTTGACACATGGTGGTGGGATGGGGAATGATTCAGATACAATAGGTCCGTCCGGGAGCACATCCGACCGGCAGAAGCATGAGAAAACAAGGACCAGGTACATTCATCCATGATATGTATATCAACACCCGGTTAATTAATCGACAGATGAATGGGCTTTGAATTGAATTGGAAATTGAACTAGAAATTACTCAAGTCATGAAATAATAGAGTGCACTGGATTGGGTTCAGTCTTGTGTATCCACATAGACGCGATATCATTCTCTTAACTAGTTTCGTGGAACGCTACATTAAGGTACCAAAGACACCAAGAAAAGACTCACTATTCAGTGGGACCAAAATATAGAAATCCACATCACTAGTTTGGTTCCTCTGCTAGCTAACTTCAGAGCAAGTGGGGAACAATCGACCAACTCTTCAGTGCGAGATCACATCAGGCTGGTGTCGGATACCCGTACAGAAATTGGCAAAGAGAAAAAAGTTGTCTTGAAAGAATAGAGACGTACCGGAGGCCAACATGGGTATGTCTAAATCTCAGTCGACTGATAATCAACCAATTCTTAACCAACATATTGGCCATTGGATTGTTGTAACCGAAGCCTACCTTGCTCTCTCACTCTTTGGACGAAGGTAGAAGAAGCACAACAGTTTTCCAGTGATGAACGGGGCGGCGACGAACGCCTGTATCTTGGCCTTTTATTCACTGGACTTGGACACATACAGGGAGACTCTCGAGCGCACATACGCTCCGGGCTACATCTCTCTCAACCCACACTTTTACATCAACGATCAATACACGGTTTTATACATGGGCATAGCACAGGTGTAGGAACGTACCCCACCTTGCTCGCGCACGTACGCTGCCCAGCTCGCTCCGCCGCTCGATCCGCACGCTCCGGCCGCGCGCACGACGCGCACATACGCACGACGCGGCTACCTCCCAACGGACTGAGCATGAGCACCCCGCTACTCTCTCCAACAACCTAACCTACACGGTGGACTCGAACATGAGCCTGGCTCACGCGCCATCGCGACACACACACACCACGCACACACGCCACGGCTCGGCACGCCCAGTACGCGCACACACTGGACTCCACCCCCGCCATGTCTTACTTATCTAACAAACTCCCCCTAAGACACGACCTCGCCGTCGCCGGAGTTGTTGCAGCTTCCATCGTTGTCGTCGTCACCGCCGCGGACTCGACCTGGCGCACTGACGCCGATCACCACCATGCCCGCTTCTTCGTCTCCGGCGACATACGCCGAGCTACTTCTCCACCGGCGACATACGCTGCGGCCTCTGCGTCCCGCACGTCCCGCGCACGCACCTGACGCGCCCGACGCCCCTGACGCCACCGCATACCACAATGTGTGACTGCCCTCCATGGCCGTCGCTCGCAAGTGCCGTGCCTCCACAACTACCTCTGCGATCGTCGCCGCGCTCCGCACGCCCCAGCTCGCGCCATGATCGCGCTTCGACACGATCAATGCACCAGCCCGGCGAGCCCAGGAGCTTGGTCTTCTCTCCACCGAGCCACGCCGCGTCACCGCAGCCTCTGCGCCACCACGCAGGTCCGCCACAGCCGCCGCCGTTGCGCAGCACCTCCATGCCGCCGTGTGCACGCTGCACCACGCCGCGGCACGTTGCTGCGCCGTCGCGGGCCTCCAAAAACGAACCGCTCTGATGCCAATAACCTAACCTACATGGTGGACTCGAACATGAGCCTGGCTCACGCGCCATCGCGACACACACACGCACGCACGCCACGGCTCGGCACACCCAGTACGCGCACACACTGGACTCCACCGCCGCCGTGGCTTACTTATCTAACATGGATGTGCTTTATTCATACCGTGTGTTTTTTTATGTTTGCCATTTGTGATTGACCAAGCCCTAGTTATGTGCACCACGAACTCTAATCCACCCTCGCCAACACCATACCATCATACTACATCATATCACAAATATTAGCAAAAGGAATAAGCATGTGCTTTGCAAGACGTGAAATATCAGTCACTTGAGCTTCTCATCCTCCTTAATCATTCCGATGTCCTCTTTAACTTCCTCTGCTGACAGCAACCCGGCCCTCCTTGTCTCTTTCGGAGCTCCTTCCTTTCTAAACTTCCTTGGAGGAGAAGTGTCCCTCTCCTTACTAGGTGGAGATAAATCATCTCATGCAGACTTCCGACCCTTGGTGGAGAGATATCCCCATCCCCCCAGTTCTGTCCCATTCTTTTCTTGCAAGTGACAGGTCGTTCAGCTGTGCCAAGTCCTAGCGCTTCCGTCGTCGTGGGGGAGAGATGTCTTGGGGTTCGTCCGAGTCATGGCAGGTCTGACACCATGGAGGGAAGCAGTTCTGAGGCTCCTCCGAGTCATGCCTCACGCGCGTCCGAGCGGTTCGGTGGTTCTAAGGCTCCTCGGAGCATGGTTTTCAATTTCAGTTTCAGAAAAATTTCAGCACCAACCGAAATCACCGAAATTCAGCGAATTTCAGTGATTTCAGTTTCCATTCCAGCCAAATGACTGAAATATTCACTCAAATTCTTGAAAATTTGAAAAAATATTTGGAAAAATATTTGAATTCTTGTGTTGTACTGAAATTGCTGAAATATTTTGGCTGAAACGTAATATTTCAGTGTCTACTGAAATTACTGAAATTCAATGAATTTCATCGGAATCTCACTGAAAGTGAAAACCATGCCTCGGAGTCATGCCTCGCGCGCCTCCGTGGTGGCGAGATGTCCTGGGATTCCTTGGAATCATGGCGAGCTCGTCTCCTTGGAGGAGAGAGATCGTCTTGCTACGTAGACTTCTGTGGTGGTGATAGATCGCCTTCATCTCATGTACCATTGCCCTCCGACGAGGGTGTGTCATGCTGTCTTTTCCTCTGCCTCGGCGGTGAAATGTCACTCCCTGCAGCACCTACATGCTTAGGAGATGGCGTGTCGTGCCACTGTCTTCACCGCGGGGGAGAGTGGTCCTCCATTCTCCAGGCGCCGCCTTTCCTCTCCGATGACACAGGGTGTCATTCCTCCGCGGCGGGGCGAGTCACTGCATGTAGGCTCCGGGACAGGTAGAGTGGTCCAATCGCTACCGTTGCCAGCGATGGAGTTGTATGGCCAGGCCGCATGGATCGCCTCCATGCGCGCATCCGCTTCTCCTCGATGTCCTCGTCCGCCTGGGGCTTCTCGTCCCGTGCGACAACCCACCGCACGCCCGATTCTAGTCAAACCCTAACCGCGAATCTGGCGAAATCCTCACGAATCAGACTTCTGCCGCACACGGCCCTCGTCGATGATTAGCACCCCTCGGAGGAGGTCTTGGGGTTCTTGTTCTTCTTCTGGTCGACGCCAGCGGCGAGGCCCGACTGGTGCCGTTTGAGGTAGTCCTTCAAGCCTCGTTTGATTGAAGGGTTTTGAGGAGGTTTACATGGGATTATCCTCGCGACACTTAGAAACGTCGTGAATCCTTGAGTCATCATTCGGTAGTCGGGGTATGGAAGAGGGCACTCCCTGTGATCCCCGACGGGGGCCTCGTGGAATGAAGGGGAAAAGAGGAGACGGACAGAAAAAGAGGATAGGAGGAGGCCGCACGCAGCCGGCCCCTCCATGACGCCTATGTCCCTTCTCCGGCAGACAAACCGGTCCTTCTCGCCATAGGTACGTCTCCTCCGCCCCGTCCCCTATATTCCCCTAGCCTAGGGTTTCTCACCTTCACCCACCATGGTCCAGACCTCTGTTCACCCCGTCCTCCCAGGCGAGTTTGCCAAGCGCGCCATCTCCTACCCATTGCTCCATATGGCCCGTATTCTCCGATCTTTCTTGAGTCGCCATCCTCCTAGACGCCCCATCTCCACCGTGGCATCTCCTGATCTAAGTATTTTCATAGTTTGTACTCCCTCCGTTCGAAATTACTTGTCTTGCAAATGGATGTATCTAGAACTAAAATACATCTAGATACATCCATTTCCGCGACAAGTAATTCCGAACGGAGGGAGTATCTTTCTATCAGTCTGCAACTCTGCATATAGCTTCTTAAAAATGTTAGAATGACATACATGGTTATGCCCTTGAATTGAGATCTCAAGAGTTTGATTATTTTCTAAATGAGAATCCATCATGTTCTCTCAGAAGTGCTAGTTTTGATGCTTTATCATATAGTAGCACGAGTTGCTTCTGGCACTACTGGTTTGTTGGCAGTTGAAACTTGGTAAATTTTTGGGGGTGTGGACATACTATTGTTGTGAACCATGAAGATGTTGGTGCATCTGTGTATAATTTTCTTTAGAATCAGCATCCGTGTATATTAGTATGTGGTAATTGATTGAGCGAACTGCAGTACTAGAACGTAGGTTGGCATATTTAAGTTCAGTTGCATAAAATAATCCGATTCCGGTGCTCCACCATCCTACAACACACTGAACTTTTTTGTATGCGGGCATTTTTTTTTTTTGAAGATGATCTGAGTTTCAGATAAACCTGGATGATCGTTGCATATATAACACGCGAAGAAACTATTGGTATGAAACTCGATAGACTTGTGATGAGTTCTCTAGTAGCAAACATGAGCACCGTGGGATCGGTTTTTAAAATTGGAATTCTGAAGCAAGCAAATTGATTGTAGCGATGATAGATAGGTTAGGTTGTATGTGGAGTTGTGGACACGAATGTATAGAGAGCTAGCCGACCCTAGGCTGTAGCAGCAGCGTCAAAAATCTGTAGATATTGTATTGGCAATATTCTGCCAAGCTTAGAATAAATATATTACCCCGAGCTTGGTGTATATTCATTTCTATTTGCATTCATTTCAGTTTATACCTAGGATCAGATGGTCGTTCAATTGCACATGTTTGGCTGGATGAATCGTGCTTATAAACATTCTTTATACCTTGCATAGCCTGTCTGTCAATCGACTGATTAGGTGGATGTTTGTTTCTAGTCTGAATGATTATGTGTCATCTTACATGCCTGTTCTGAGTTTTCCTTTGCCTGAATCTTAATCAGTTCACGGGTAAGATCTTACACATTTTGTTTCTGGTTTTGTATCCTATTCTAAGTTGGCTTGTATAACTTTGTTGGAGAAGACATGAAGATTCAGTCTTCTGGTCATCTTTTTTTAGCAGTTTGTCATGGTTTTGTAAACTTTTTTGGGATTTTATCAGGCGTTGTTGTTAGGAAGACACATTACTACTAGCTTATTGTGGAGATTTCTAATCGTTTTTTCATCCCTCGGCACTTATTCATCCCTTCTTCCTCGACAACTTCATTTGGTCAGAGACAAAACTCCTAATAGTACTAACATCATAGCAATAATTGGGATGGATATCATCAACTACAATGAAGAACAATAATATTTCTCTATATCTTGAACAATAATAACATCATTTACAGTACATATGGTCAAGCAACTAATTGGCAGAAGAACAATAACATTTCTCTATATCTTGAATTCCACGTATGGGATTATTAATATATCGACTTGTATGGATGGCTTCACTCATAACAATCCATATGCCTTCTGTTTATTTGCCATCGGATGAATCAATAAAATTGGAGGAACTGGGGGGTATTTCAAACCGAAACAAACAATTGATCCTAACTACCTGAAGTTAAGTAGCTTTAAGGCCTCTGAATTATTTTGCTGCCACTCCACAAGGAAAGTGCAGGCCTTCAAGAACCAAAAGACACCACTTGAGCTCTCTTTGGCCTAATAAGCCCTGTTGTTGTTTATATCCTTAACCCCAAAAGTTTGCCTCTTAGCATCTCTGCTGTTCTCCTGATCCTTATTAGGCGTCAGATTGTCCTAAAGAAAAGGCAGTTGATATCAGATTATCATTAAATAAATCCAAAGTTAACATGTGGATCATGGGGAATGGCGAGATGCCATATTGGGGTTCGCAACATGAATAGAAGACCACTAATTTACAGAAGGAAAAAAATGTCAGAACACCCTTAAGAAAGGCCATGATCACATACTAAGTGTGTCGAAATGAGAAGTTATTTTGTTGTCGAAAGAAAATAAATGAGAAAGCACAAAACTTTCTCAGATTCGTTCGCTCGACCATCAAGAACAGCTGCAACAACTACACAAGCAACAGTTGCTCCTACAGTTTATTTTGTGTATCCACTACATGAAAGAAATTCCTGGAGATAAAAGGATATCTCACTGAAAAGCATCATACATCAGAGTTATTTCCATTATGGGTTAATAATGTTTTGGAGGACCAAACCATGTGTAACATTTTTATAACATATAAATATAATGCAGGGAGGTAAAGGATTTCTCATGTTCAATCACAATGCATATCCTGCAAAAAATAACGAAGATCAAAGTGATATCAGTTATACCAGCACCGCGCTACCAAACTTGCATTTTGAGGTGTGAGTGAGACAAGAACCGAACAAATTCTATGAAAGAAACTTATTTGATAAGAAAACAAATGCAAGGGCATTGAGCAGAAGATGGATGTACTTCTTAAAAATATGTAGTACCGATTTGTGAAAATTAACCCTCCTATTTTTGTTCCTGATTGCTCACAGTATGGTATACCACTACACCAAAGAAAGCAATATCACACGGCAAACCTTATATTTTTTAACCATCACACAGGAGAACCATCAAAAGGAAATAGACACAGATGCCACGGACCAACCTAAAATGAGTGGTTTCATCATGTGTGATTGCCTGGACCAGGAGAAGGAGATCTTGGGTGATGTAAGCAAGCTTTTATATCCATAAGCAATGAGACACCTCAGTTGGCAAATTTTGAAGGAGATACTATTTTGTATTCTATTTTCTCCCGAGTGCATCTCATAGAAAATGTAGCAGCAAGTGGGAGTACACACGATGAAAGATTTGCTTCGCCTAGTTCAAAGGTAGCATGATATACCAAAAGCAAGTCACAGCAGTAGTCGAGGACAACTGATTCATATGATTATTCCGCAGCATAAGGTGACAGTACACTACAGGAATTCAGTATTTTGCCGTCCGCCATGGCGGACGGCAAAGAGCTTTGCCGTCAGCGGCGGACGGCAAAGAGTGACGGCAAAGACAGGGTGGCAAACAGGTCCTTTGCCGTCTGCTTTTCACGGCGGACGGCAAAGAGTCCTTTGCCTACAGTGGCGGACGGCAAAGGGGAGGGACGACAAAATACTTGACGTCCGCCAGTGTTAGTCCGTTAGGTGGCTAACGGCGGCCTTTGTCGTCCGCCAGCGGACGGCAAATTTGACCACCCCTTTGTCGTCCGCCAGTTGACGTCAGCAGCGATGAAACAACTGCACATTTAAAACTACCCGATCAACACAATTATATATGATGTTTTCCATAACAAAATCGAAAAATATATGACCTAACTAATAATTCACAAATATATGACCCCGTCAGCCTCTGGAAGGCCAAAGAACACCTTTTCAGGAGGTGTCGGGGTCGGGTGTCGGTCGGTGTCGGGTGCCGTGTCGGGTCGGGTCGGGTCGAGGTCTCGGGTCGGGTGTCGGGTCGGGGTGCCGTGTCGGTGTCGGGGTCGGGGTGTTTAGTCAGGCTCGGGGTCGGGGTGTCGGTGTCGGGGTCGGGGTCGGGGTCTCGGGGTCGGGGTCGGTGTCGGGGTCGGGGTCTCGGGGTCGGGGTGTCGGGTCGGGGTGCCGGGTCGGGGTCGGGGTGTCGTGTCGGCGTCGGGGTCGGGGTGTCGGTGTCCGGGTGCCGTGTCGGTGTCGGGGTGTCGGGTAGTATCTCATAAGCTCTCTTAAACCAGGCAAGACTTTCCCAATCAGAATGTTTACTCATTGTAAATGTTAAGGCTATTGTCAAATACTCCCTCTGTCCGGAAATACTTGTCATCAAACTGAATAAAAAGGGATGTATCTAGATGTATTTTAGTTCTAGATACATCCCTTTTTGTCCATTTTGATGACAAGTATTTTCGGACGGAGGGAGTACAAATTTTAGTGACAATATCACTAGGCAAATTACCAGGTCCAACTATAACAATAATTGGTGGAGAAACTTGGGTCAAGGATATCATCAAGCTAAACATGATTTTTTTTCCTTACACGAAAGCAATCAATAACAAAACATTAACAATTTGTTAGACGCATATTGCTATGCTAATAACCGAACTATAAAAGAAGGGTGTGCATATATATCTACACCCACTCGGACCAGAGAACATATCACAACTGGCTGATCAAATTATTGCAAGGATACATCGCCCTTCGGGATTCCATCTTATCGTATTATATATATTGGCCTTCACCAAGGTCGTGAAGCGGATTGCATTTTTGGCTGAATATTGTTGCTCTGGCCAGCCTAACCGAGATTCAGGCAAGGAACAGTTGTAGAGAACAAACACAATAAATCAGAAATGTTATGGTTCATGCAAGGACTATGTAAGGATATATCCATAGACCACAACAAATTCAGAACCTGAAGAAGACCACTGAACATCATGCACTGGCCCCTCCTTTTCTGCAAATTACTGATAAGCTGCGGGGAACATCATTTCTTTTCTATGGGATTCCTTGGCCCCTCCTGTGTTGGTCCTAGATCTATCCAGTGCGTGCTCTAGATCACTATTGATAAACAATCAGCTAACCTGAGTGTCAGTGGTTCAATCTTTATCTTACAACTCAAAAGGCCAACATTTCTATGGTTGTAGAGTCGGGCGAAGGAATTGCCTATGGGCAAACAATGCCCATCTTTTGTGCAGCTCACACCTGCTCCGTCAATGTCTTTTGCTACAACTTGTTGACGCAGGATGGTGGAATTAGGGTCCATGCAACAACGCCTTCCAGGGGTGCATCCAATACCAAGCGATCAAGAAAGGTTGTCCTAGTTAGATATTTAAACACAACTCCTCCATGAAGTTAAAAAAATGCATCATTCAGTGGCACTAAAATCGAGAAATGCATCTCTTGTTTCTTTCCTGTATTTAAACACAACTATTAGCCTGCCCTACCCATTTTGCCGGTTAGGCGACCGTTCCGATAGTGGAATCAGTTCACTTCCTCGGAAAGACGTGGACATATATTCGTTGCCCCGGCCATCCAGCACGTGCCCCCGACCATAGCATGTAAGGGCATTTCTAACCAAACCCCTAAAACTTGAGGTAGTAAACGGCTGAGTAAATTTAGTGGAGTAAAATTTTACTCCACTATAGCCACACCTAGCCGATCCCCTAAAAGTTAGTGGAGTAAATACAAAAATATCTCGATTTTGTGTCCTAGCCACACCAACTTCAAACACTACACAATACATATCTTAAAATCATTCAAATGAAAGCATAGATAGCAATAATCTTCATAACATGAAGTTTCATCACCGCAGTTTTCAAACATGCGAAGTTCACCCAAAAGACATCACTTCAAACACAATGTTTGATTCAAAATTACCACGAACATAGCATGTATATGTCGTGGATTGAGCCAATCTTTCGCATGCACCACCACCCTCTCAGTCACCACCACTCAAACGAGGTCATCCGCAAAGAAATCAACATTGCCACCCCCTCGGGCACCATCACCCTCAGCACCACCCTCTCGGCCACCACCACCACCATCACCACCATCACCATGAGCACGATCACCACCCCCTCGGCCACCATCACCACCATCACCACCACCCCCTCGGCCACCACCAACGTTCCGAAGAGAGGCCAAGATTTCTCCGCGAGTGAGCTCCAAATATTTTCTATCGATTTCATCCATTGTGTTTGGATTCATGAACATGATAGCACGCTCTTCGGCCTTCTTCGCATCACGAATCCTCTCCTCATCGAGTGCAAGCCTACGCTCCTCGGCCCTCAACTTTCTCTCTTCGGCCGCCATCTTGGTCTTAAACTTCTCATCCTCGAATCCTTGAGCTCATTCCACCTCGCCACCTTGTCTTGTTTGCGTTCGGCCACCAACACCTTATACGTCTCGATCGTTGCCACAAGTTCATCCTTGCAAGTGCCACCGAATGCATTCCTCTTCTTTCTTTCTTTTGTAATCTTGTTTCCTTCCGCTCTATTGTTGGCATCTTCATCAACCACGTCATCGTTCTCAATGGGTATGCTCAACCTCGACCTCTTCGGAGTGGTCTCCACTTCTCATTCTTGCATAGCTCTTTGTAACAATGATGCAAAGTGAAGGACTTGTGGCCGAACTTGGTGTTTCAATGCCTTAATATCTCTTGTATGTAGGGGCCATACTCCGCCACTTGCACACCACTCGGTGGAGCATGGTTCACTTGGTCGATGCAGCCGGACCATCGGTTGCATTGATGATGGATGGTGCTCCAACGATGCCCAAGCGAACCTTGCATACGGGTTGATTGCACGTCAACGGAGGAGTTATAGAAGTCGGTGATCCCCTCCCAAAACATGGTCTTGATTTGATCCGTTCCAATCGTTGCATCCATGGACATGGCACAGAAAGCATCACAAAGTGCAAGGCCCTCCTTTTGGTTGTAGTTTTAGGTGCGGGTCCTTGCAGCCTTGATGCTTGATTCGGTCACCTCCACCACTTCCTCCTCGGGCTCCTCCTCGGCCTCCTCCGTTTCTTGGGTAGCCGCATGATCGAAAAACAAGTCACCATAGTTGAGATCATCAAGGCCTACGATGGCCGAGGACTCCAACGATGCGAGGAATTTGGCCGTGGTCATTTCCGCTCTACAATGCCAAAGCAAGCACTGTAAAACCTCACTACCGATCACGAACAATCACTATCGAACTCCAATGGTACACGAGTTTTTTTACATTGTTAGCATTTCATGCACTTGGCCGCCTCATTTTTTGTTGCCGGCCGCGGCCACAGCTCGCGCCTGGGCAGTCGTCATAAGGGTAGCCGGAGTTTCCGCATGAGTCGTAGGCCTTTCACGAACCGGCGTCGTGGTCTTCTTCTTGGCGGCCGCCTCGGCGAGCGCCGACGCCGCCGGCATCGGCTTTGAGACATGTGTGCCTCCAGTAGGTCCGGCGGGAAGGCAGCCTTCCGTTGCCGGAGATGCGGTGGCCAAGCCGGACATCATTGGCGCGGTTGGAGCCGGCGCTTGGACGTGGTTGTTCTTTGTCATCCACAAACTTTTTTTCGCCACCGGCGGCGGCGCGTCGGGTGGATTGCTGTGGCGACTCGCTGCCGCCAATGGTAGGCGGGGTGAGCGGGTGGTGTTGGCTATCCATTCCGGCCGGCTCGAAGGTCATCGGTGGTGGCGGCAAGAAAGGGTTCTTGCCTGTATTGCAAGGTGTGAGATTGAGCTCAGCTCAATGCCCGACCACGGCAAAAGATAAAGAAGAGATGAGTGTCATCCCCTATGCCTCAGCCATAGGATCTATTATGTATGCCATGCTGTGTACCAGACCTGATGTAAACCTTGCCGTAAGTTTGGTAGGAAGGTACCAAAGTAATCCCGCAAGGAACACCGGACAGCGGTCAAGAATATCCTGAAGTACCGAAAAGGACAAAGGACATGTTTCTCGCTTATGGAGGTGACGAAGAGCTCGTCGAACGGGTTACGTCGGCGCTTAGCTTCAACACAGATCTGGATGACTCTAAGTCACAAACCGGATACGTGTATATGTTGAATGGTGGAGCAGTAAGCTGGTGCTGCTGCAAGCAGAGCGTCGTGGCGGGATCTACATGTGAAGCGGAGTACATGGCAGCCTCGGAGGCAGCGCATGAAGCAATTTGGGTGAAGGAGTTCATCACCGACCTAGGAGTCATACCCAATGCGTCGAGGCCGATCAAACTCTTCTGTGACAACACTGGAGCTATTGCCCTTGCCAAGGAGCCCAGGTTTCACAAGAAGACCAGGCACATCAAGCGTCGCTTCAACTCCATCCGTGAAAATGTTCAATATGGAGACATAGAAATTTGTAAAGTGCACACGGATCTGAATGTCACAGATCCGTTGACTAAACCTCTCTCGCGGGCAAAACATGATCAACACCAGAACTCTATGGGTGTTCGATTCATCACAATGTAACTAGATTATTGACTCTAGTGCAAGTGGGAGACTGTTGGAAATATGCCCTAGAGGCAATAATAAAAGCATTATTATTATATTTCCTTGTTCATGATAATTGTCTTTTATTCATGCTACAACTGTATTATCCGGAAATCGTAATACACGTGTGAATACATAGACTACAATACGTCCCTAGTAAGCCTCTAGTTGACTAGCTCGTTGGTCAACAGATAGTCATGGTTTCGACTATGGACATCGATGTCATTGATAACGGGATCACGTCATTAGGAGAATGACGTGACGGACAAGACCCAATCCTAAGCATAGCACAAAGATCGTGTAGTTCGTTTTGCTAGAGCTTTTCCAATGTCAAGTATCTCTTCCTTAGACCGTGAGATCGTGTAACTCCCGGATACCGTAGGAATGCTTTGGGTGTACCAAACGCCACAACGTAATCGGGTGACTATAAAGGTGCATTACAGGTATCTCCGAAAGTGTCTCATTGGGTTGACACGGATCGAGACAGGATTTGTCACTCCGTATGACGGAGAGGTATCACTTGGGCCTACTCGGTAATGCATCATCATAATGAGCTCAAAGTGATCAAGTGTCTGGTCACGGGATCATGCATTCTGGCACGAGTAAAGTGACTTGCCGATAACGAGACTAAACGAGGTATTGGGATACCGACGATCGAGTCTCGGGCAAGTAACATACCGTCGACAAAGGGAATAGCATACGGGTTTGCTTGAACCCTCGACATCGTGGTTCATCCGATGACAAAATCGAGGCGTGTGGGAACCAACATGGGTATCCAGATCCGCTGTTGGTTATTGACGGAGAGCGTCTCGGTCATGTCTACATGTCTCCCGAACCCGTAGGGTCTACACTTAAGGTTCGGTGACGCTAGGGTTAATAGGAAGACTTGTATGTGATTACGAATGTTGTTCGAGTCCGGATGAGATCCCGGACGTCACGAGTAGTTCCGGAATGGTCCGGAGGTAAAGATTTATATATGGGAAGTCGTCAAACGGACACCGGAAAAGTTTTGGGTCATATCGGTATTATGGAGGGTCCACCGGAAAGGTTCCGGAGGACCACCGGGAGGGGCCACCCCTTTCGGGGGGCCACTTGGGCTGCGTGGGAGGCAGCCAGCCCCTAGTGGGCTGGGCACACCCCCTCCCCTTGGCCCATGCGCCTAGGGTTGAGGGGGGAACCCTAAGGGGGGCGCCCCCTTGCTTGGGGGGCAAGCCCCTCCCCTCCCCAACACCTCTCCTCCTCCGCATAAGCTTGGCGAAGCCCTGCCGGAGAACAGTCACTCCATCTGCATCACGCCGTCGTGCTGCCATTGGAGTTGTCTTCCTCAACCTCTCCTTCCTCCTTGCTGGATCAAGACGAAGGAGACGCCGTCGTCCCGTACGTGTGTTGAACGCGGAGGTGCTGTCCGTTCAGCACTTGGTCATCGGTGATCGGAATCACGTTGGGAACGTCTTCATCATCACCACTCCCTCGAACGCTTCCGTACTCGATCTACAAGTGGTATGTAGATGCAAAATCTCTCTCTTGACTCGTTGCTTAGTATAACTCATAGATGGATCTTGGTGAAACCGTAGGAAAAATTTTAATTTTCTGCAACGTTCCCCTACAGTGGCATCATGAGCTAGGTCTATGCGTAGTTCTCTTTGCACGAGTAGAACACAATTTAGTTGTGGGCGTGGATCTTGTCAATTTACTTGCCGCTACTAGTCTTATGTTGCTTCCGCGGTATTGTGGGATGAAGCGGCCGGACCAACCTTACGTGACGCTACGTGAGACCGGTTCCACCGACTAACATGCACTAGTTGCATAAGGTGGCTGGCGGTGTCTGTCTCTCCTACTTTAGTTGGAGCGGATTCGATGAAAAGGGTCCTTATGAAGGGTAAATAGAAGTTGACAAGATCACGTTGTGGTTATTCGAGGTAAGAAAACGTTCTTGCTAGAACCCAATTGCAGCCACGTAAAAGATGCAACAACAATTAGAGGACGTCTAACTTGTTTTTGCAGCAATTGTCATGTGATGTGATATGGCCAAGTTGTGATGAATGATGAATGACATATTGTGATGTATGAGATCATGTTCTTGTAATAGGAATCACGACTTGCAAGTCGATGAGTATGACAACCGGCAGGAGCCATAGGAGTTGTCTTTATTTTGTATGACCTGCGTGTCATTGAAGAACGCCATGTAACTTACTTTACTTTATTGCTAAACGCGTTAGCCATAGAAGTAGAAGTAGTCGTTGGCGTGACAACTTCATGAAGGCACAATGATGGAGATCATGATGATGGAGATCATGGTGTCATGCCCGTGACAAGATGATCATGGAGCCTCGAAGATGGAGATCAATGGAGCTTTATGATATTGGCCATATCATGTCACTACTATATAATTGCATGTGATGTTTATTATGTTAATACATCTTGTTTACTTAGAACGACGGTAGTAAATAAGATAATCCCTTACAACAATTTCAAGAAGTGTTTCCCCTAACTGTGCACCATTGCTAAAGTTCGTCGCTTCTAAGCACCACGTGATGATCGGGTGTGATGGATTCTTACGTTCACATACAACGGGCGTAAGACAGATTTACACACGCGAAAACACTTAGGGTTTACTTGACGAGCCTAGCATGTACAGACATGGCCTCGGAACACGGAGACCGAAAGGTCGAACACGAGTCGTATAGAAGATAAGATCAACATGAGAATGTTCACCGATGATGACTAGTCCGTCTCACGTGATGATCGGACACGGCCTAGTCGACTCGGATCGTGTAACACTTAGATGACTAGAGGGATGTCTAATCTGAGTGGGAGTTCATTTAAAATTTTGATTAGATGAACTTAATTATCATGAACTTAGTCTAAAAACTTTTGAATGATATGTCTTGTAGATCAAATGGCCAACGCTCATGTCAACTTGAACTTCAACGCGTTCCTAGAGAAAACCAAGCTGAAAGACGACGGCAGCAACTATACGGACTGGGTCCGGAACTTGAGGATCATCCTCATAGCTGCCAGGAAACAATATGTCCTAGAAGGACCGCTAGGTGACGCTCCCGTCCCAGAGAACCAAGACATTATGAATGCTTGGAAGTCTCGTGCTGATGATTACTCCCTCGTTCAGTGCGGCATGCTTTACAGCTTAGAACCGGGGCTCCAAAAGCGTTTTGAGCATCACGGAGCATATGAGATGTTCGAGGAGCTAAAACTTGTTTTCCAAGTTCACGCCCGGGTCGAGAGATATGACATCTCCGACAAGTTCTATAGTTGTAAGATGGAGGAAAACAGTTCTGTCAGTGAGCACATTCTGAAGATGTCTGGGTTGCACAACCGTATGACCCAGCTGAATATTAACCTCCCTGATGAGGCGGTCATTGACAGAATCCTCCAGTCGCTCCCACCAAGCTACAAGAGCTTTGTGATGAACTACAACATGCAGGGGATGGTAAAGACCATTCCTGAAGTGTTCTCTATGCTGAAGTCAGCCGAGGTTGAAATCAAGAAAGAACATCAAGTGTTGATGGTCAATAAGACCACTAAGTTCAAGAAGGGCAAGGGCAAGAAGAACTTCAAGAAGGACGGCAAGGAGGTTGCGCGCCCGTAAGCAAGTTGACGGGAAGAAGTCAAAGAATGGACCCAAACCCGAGACTGAGTGCTTTTATTGCAAGGGGAGGGGTCACTGGAAGCGGAACTGCCCCAAATACTTAGCGGACAAGAAGGCCGGCAACACCAAAGGTATATTTGATATACATGTAATTGATGTGTACTTTACCAGTACTCGTAGTAACTCCTGGGTATTTGATACCGTGCCGTTGCTCATATTTGTAACTCACAGCAGGAGCTGCGGAATAAGTGGAGACCGGCAAAGGACGAGGTGACGATGCGCGCCGGGAATGGTTCCGAGTCGATGTGATCGCCGTCGCACGCTACCTCTTCATTTACCTACGGGATTAGTTATGAACCTTAATAATTGTTATTTGGTGCCAAGTTTGAGCATGAATATTGTATCTGGATCTCGTTTAATACGAGATGGCTACTCATTCAAATCTGAGAATAATGGTTGTTCTATTTATATGAGAGATATGTTTTATGGTCATGCTCCGATGGTCAATGGTTTATTCTTAATGAATCTCGAGCGTAGTATTACACATGTTTATAGCGTGAATACCAAAAGATGTAAAGTTGATAACGATAGTCCCACATACTTGTGGCACTGCCGCCTTGGTCACATTGGTGTCAAGCGCATGAAGAAGCTCCATGCTGATGGACTTTTGGAGTCTTTAGATTATGAATCATTTGACACATGCGAACCATGCCTCATGGGCAAGATGACCAAGACTCCGTTCTCCGGAACAATGGAGCGAGTAACCAACTTGTTGGAAATCATACATACCGATGTGTGCGGTCCAATGAGCGTTGAGGGTCGCGGAGGATATCGTTATGTTCTCACTCTCACGGATGACTTGAGTAGATATGGTTATGTCTACTTGATGAAATACAAGTCTGAGACCTTTGAAAAGTTCAAGGAATTTCAGAATGAAGTAGAGAATCAACGTGACCAAAAGATAAAATTCTTACGATCAGATCGTGGAGGAGAATATTTAAGTCACGAATTTGGTACACACTTAAGAAAATGTGGAATCGTTTCACAACTAACGCCGCCGAACACCTCAGCGAACGGTGTGTCCGAACGTCGAATCGCACTCTATTGGATATGGTGCGGTCTATGATGTCTCTTACCGATTTGCCGCTATCATTTTGGGGATACGCTCTAGAGACAGCTACATTCACTTTAAATAGGGCACCGTCTAAGTCCGTTGAGACGACACCGTATGAATTATGGTTTGGGAAGAAACCTACGCTGTCGTTTCTAAAAGTTTGGGGATGTGATGCTTATGTCAAGAAACTTCAACCTGAAAAGCTCGAACCCAAGTCGGAAAAATGCGTCCTCATAGGATACCCTAAAGAAACCATTGGGTATACCTTCTACTTAAGATCCGAGGGCAAGATCTTTGTTGCCAAGAACGGAACCTTTCTGGAAAAAGAGTTTCTCTCGAAAGAAGTAAGTGGGAGGAAAGTAGAACTCGATGAAGTACTACCTCTTGAACAGGATAGTAGTGCAGCTCAGGAAAGTGTTCCTGTGATGCCTACACCAACTGAAGAGGAAATTAATGATGATGATCAAGGTACTTCGGATCAAGTTGCTACTGAACCTCGTAGGTCCACAAGGACACGTTCCGCACCAGAGTGGTACGGCAACCCTGTCCTGGAAATCATGTTGTTAGACAACGGTGAACCTTCGAACTATGAAGAAGCGATGGCGGGCCCAGATTCCAACAAATGGCTAGAAGCCATGAAATCCGAGATAGAATCCATGTATGAAAACAAAGTGTGGACTTTGACTGACTTGCCCGATGATCGGCGAGCGATAGAAAACAAATGGATCTTTAAGAAGAAGACGGACGCGGATGGTAATGTCACCATCTATAAAGCTCGACTTGTCGCTAAGGGTTATCGGCAAGTTCAAGGGATTGACTACGATGAGACTTTCTCTCCCGTAGCGAAGCTTAAGTCCGTCCGAATCATGTTAGCAATTGCGCGATACTATGATTATGAGATATGGCAGATGGACGTCAAAACAGCGCTCCTTAACGGATATCTTAAGGAAGAGCTGTATATGATGCAGCCGGAGGGTTTTGTCGATCCTAAGAATGTCGACAAAGTATGCAAGCTCCAGCGATCCATTTATGGGCTGGTGCAAGCATCTCGAGTTGGAACATTCGCTTTGATGAGATGATCAAAGCGTTTAGTTTATGCAGACTTATGGAGAAGCCTGCGTTTACAAGAAAGTGAGTGGGAGCTCTGTAGCATTTCTCATATTATAGATGACATACTTTTGATGGGAAATGATATAGAATTCTTGGACAGCATTAAGGCCTACTTGAATAAGTGTTTTTCAATGAAGGACCTTGGAGAAGCTGCTTATATATTAGGCATCAAGATCTATAGAGATAGATCGAGACGCCTCATAGGTCTTTCACAAAGCACATACCTTGATAAGATTTTGAAGAAGTTCAAAATGGATCAGTCCAAGAAAGGGTTCTTGCTCTGATTGCAAGGTGTGAGATTGAGCTCAGCTCAATGCCCGACCACGGCAAAAGATAAAGAAGAGATGAGTGTCATCCCTATGCCTCAACCATAGGATCTATTATGTATGCCATGCTGTGTACCAGACCTGATGTAAACCTTGCCGTAAGTTTGGTAGGAAGGTACCAAAGTAATCCCGCAAGGAACACCGGACAACGGTCAAGAATATCCTGAAGTACCTGAAAAGGACAAAGGACATGTTTCGTTTATGGAGGTGACGAAGAGCTCGTCAGAACGGGTTACGCCGACGCTAGCTTCGACACAGATCTGATGACTCTAAGTCACAAACCGGATACGTGTATATGTTGAATGGTGGAGCAGTAAGCTGGTGCTGCTGCAAGCAGAGCGTCGCGGCGGGATCTACATGTGAAGCGGAGTACATGGCAGCCTCGGAGGCAGCGCATGAAGCAATTGGGGTGAAGGAGTTCATCACCGACCTAGGAGTCATACCCAATTCGTCGGGGCCGATCAAACTCTTCTGTGACAACACTGGAGCTATTGCCCTTGCCAAGGAGCCCAGGTTTCACAAGAAGACCAGGCACATCAAGCGTCGCTTCAACTCCATCCGTGAAAATGTTCAAGATGGAGACATAGAAATTTGTAACGTGCACACGGATCTGAATGTCGCAGATCCGTTGACTAAACCTCTCTCGCGGGCAAAACATGATCAACACCAGAACTCTATGGGTGTTCGATTCATCACAATGTAACTAGATTATTGACTCTAGTGCAAGTGGGAGACTGTTGGAAATATGCCCTAGAGGCAATAATAAAAGCATTATTATTATATTTCCTTGTTCATGATAATTGTCTTTTATTCATGCTACAACTGTATTATCCGGAAATCGTAATACACGTGTGAATACATAGACTACAATACGTCCCTAGTAAGCCTCTAGTTGACTAGCTCGTTGGTCAACAGATAGTCATGGTTTCCTGACTATGGACATCGATGTCATTGATAACGGATCACGCCATTAGGAGAATGACGTGATGGACAAGACCCAATCCTAAGCATAGCACAAAGATCGTGTAGTTCGTTTTGCTAGAGCTTTTCCAATGTCAAGTATCTCTTCCTTAGACCGTGAGATCGTGTAACTCCCGGATACCGTAGGAATGCTTTGGGTGTACCAAACGTCACAACGTAACTGGGTGACTATAAAGGTGCATTACAGGTATCTCCGAAAGTGTCTATTGGGTTGACACGGATCGAGACAGGGATTTGTCACTCCGTATGACGGAGAGGTATCACTGGGCCCACTCGGTAATGCATCATCATAATGAGCTCAAAGTGATCAAGTGTCTGGTCACGGGATCATGCATTACGGTACGAGTAAAGTGACTTGCCGGTAACGAGACTAAACGAGGTATTGGGATACCGACGATCGAGTCTCGGGCAAGTAACATACCGTCTGACAAAGGGAATAGCATACGGGGTTGCTTGAACCCTCGACATCGTGGTTCATCCGATGACAACATCGAGGAGCGTGTGGGAACCAACATGGGTATCCAGATCCCGCTGTTGGTTATTGACCGGAGAGCGTCTCGGTCATGTCTACATGTCTCCCGAACCCGTAGGGTCTACACACTTAAGGTTCGGTGACGCTAGGGTTAATAGGAAGACTTGTATGTGATTACCGAATGTTGTTCGGAGTCCCGGATGAGATCCCGGACGTCACGAGGAGTTCCGGAATGGTCCGGAGGTAAAGATTTATATATGGGAAGTCGTCAAACGGACACCGGAAAAGTTTCGGGTCATATCGGTATTATGGAGGGTCCACCGGAAAGGTTCCGGAGGACCACCGGGAGGGGCCACCCCTTGGGGGGCCACTTGGGCTGCGTGGGAGGCAGCCAGCCCCTAGTGGGCTGGGCGCACCCCCTCCCCTTGGCCCATGCGCCTAGGGTTGAGGGGGGAACCCTAAGGGGCGCCTGCTTGGGGGCAAGCCCCCTCCCTTGGCCGCCCCCTCTAGATGCATCTAGAGGGGCCGCCCTCCTCCCTTCCCCTATAAATAGAGGGGTGAAGGGGAGGGCTGCACACACCATTGAAGGCGCAGCCCCTCCCCTCCCCAACACCTCTCCTCCTCCGCATAAGCTTGGCGAAGCCCTGCCGGAGAACAGTCACTCCATCTGCATCACGCCGTCGTGCTGCCATTGGAGTTGTCTTCCTCAACCTCTCCTTCCTCCTTGCTGGATCAAGACGAAGGAGATGCCGTCGTCCCGTACGTGTGTTGAACGCGGAGGTGCTGTCCGTTCAGCACTTGGTCATCGGTGATCGGAATCACGTTGGGAACGTCTTCATCATCACCACTCCCTCGAACGCTTCCGTACTCGATCTACAAGTGGTATGTAGATGCAAAATCTCTCTTTTGACTCGTTGCTTAGTAGAACTCATAGATGGATCTTGGTGAAACCGTAGGAAAAATTTTAATTTTCTACAACGTTCCCCTACATACCCAACACCTATTCAATCCGAGATGGTCTTCGGTACAACCCCCCCCCCCCCACCCAAACGTATAAAGGGTAGGGGCGGTCATTTTCACACGCCGAATAATAATACCCGCCTGCCGTAGGCGCGCCTGCATCACCGTACGGCACTGTCGCGTACGACCGCCCGTACGCGCCCACGTCCGCATGCACGGCCGCCTGTAGGCGCCCACGTCCGCATGCACGCCCGCCCGCGCCCGCTGCGGACGCCCGAGTTATTAAAAAAAACGATCGGCGAACCCTATCTTCAAGACGCCTCACCCGCCTCCTCTCACGCCGCCGCCGCCGCCGCCATCTCCGGCAATACCTGGCCGACGAAAAAAAACGTACGTGTTGTGCGCTACACCGACAACCGCCTCAGTCGGGCAGACGCCTCCGCCGCCGTCAGCTCGTATCCGACGGCAACTGCCTCATGTCTGACGAAGGCAACGAGGTACGCGAGGCGCTGGCATAGTAATTTAAGAACGGATTTTAATTGCGAAGATGTTACGTGATGTTTGAATGGATATTTGATTATATATGAACGTGTATAGATTGAGGCTGAAATAGGATATGACGGTGATGATGGCGGTAGCGAGGACGGATCATTGTCATTGGATGAAGACGAACATGACGGCTAAAATTATATGCGTTTGGATGAGTCTTACAGTGGCAATGTAAGTGGTCTGCATGTTCTCAATCATATTAAATACAAGCATCCGCGATGACAATAACATGTTTGACTGTGCACAGATAGGAGGGGATGATGACAATGAGGATATGGATGTAGATGATTCATATGCTGAAAGCGGAAGCCATGTAGGTTATTTTAAAGTGAAATTAAATACGCATCAAGTCTTACATATCATATTTACAATTTGCGCAAATGGAAGTGGAAGGGTACTATCAGTGGAAATTTTTCGATGATGCCAATGACGAAAACGATATCAATGCATCTTATAATGACAGCTCGAGCAAACTAAGTAGTGGAAAGTGAATACATATGATAGTCCTTATACAACTACTTACTGACATATACGGTTGTTTGTACTTTTTTTTCAGGAAGAGGATGGTGACGCGTGCGAAAATGATGATGATGCCGGTGGTGATGAGTGCAGTTTTGACACTGGGTACGATGAATACCAGCAAGAATCACTGGACAGGCATTGGACGGTGATGTCCACGACGTTCAGGACAGACGAGGAGGCATATGATTTCTATAACGACTATGCGAAAAAGCGTGGCTTCAGCATTAGGAAGGACAACTTAAAATATAGTAAGGGTATCGACGCACGTCGGCGGTTGAGGAGGTTTCTCTGTTCAAGGTCTGGGAAACGACAGGCCAAGTTTTGTACCATGGAAGGGAAGAAGCGCAGGCTGAGAGCGGAGACTCGGTGCTATTGCGAGGCCCATCTAACTGTGAAGGTTGACAGAGAGCGCTCCATTTGGTATGTCAGCAGTTGCAGCGATGATCATAGTCACACTCTTACTAGACCGGATGAAGTTATATATCTTTGATCTCATAATCAGATAAAGGAATACCAGAAGCTCGAGATCTTAGCAATGGCAGGTGCTGGGCTAAAAAAACATTGGATTTATGACAACTTCGTTAGTAGGTATGGATCATATGCACGGGCTGGTTTCGGGAGGAGGAAGCTTTATAACATGTGTTATAGGGAGAAAATGAAGTTGCTAGCAAAGGGTGATGCGGACACTGCGATTGGTATCATGATGACGAGAAAGACAAGGGATCCATACTTTCTCTTTGAGCACACTGTTGACGCGGAAGGAAAGCTGAAGAACATGTTCTGGTGTGATTCTCAGTCACGTCGGGATTACCTTGACTTTGGTGATGTAATCGTCTTCGACAGCACTTACAAGATGAATAGGTACGGAATGCCATTCATACCTTTTGTTGGTCTAAACAATCATCGTTGCACCACTGTGTTCGGTTGTGCTGTTGTGTCAGATGAGACGGAGGATACATATGTTTGGATGTTGCATACCTTCTTAAGAGCTCATTGTCAGAAGAAGCCGAGGTCTGTAGTTACTGACGGAGACGCAGCCATGATAAGGGCCGTCAGGAAGGTCCTTACTGACGTGTGACATCGACTTTGTTCGTGGCATATTGAGAAAAACATGCAGAAACACCTCCACCACAAGTCCCTTAAGGAGTTCAGGTCTCTTATTTATTATGCCACTACACATGATGAGTTTGAGGCGAGATGGGCGGCTTTTAGAGCTAAATGGGAGTCGGAGAAAACTGAAACATGGTTGCGTAGGATGTACCGGAAGAAAAGGCTTTGGGTTGCGTCATATCTCACCGGTGGGTTCTTCCTTGGTATGCGGAGTAACCAGAGGAGCGAGAGTCTGAACTCTTGCCTTCATATGCATCTTGACTCTAGCATGACAATTGTTGATATGGTTGTGCATTATGAGAACTGCATTGTTCGGCTCCATGAGAACGAGTCACACGACGACTGCATGCATGTCCACACAGACACTCCCTGTAGCAGTACTTGACGAGTTCAAATGCATTGAAAAAGCCGCTGCCCGTGACTTCACTGCGGTGAACTTTTACCTCTTGCAGAAAGAAATGAAGAAGGCAGCGGATCTTGAGATCATAGATAGACTCAGTGGAGCCTTCAGTAGGAGATTCATAGTGGCATGGAAAAATAACAGACAACTGAGATTCAAAGTGGACTATACACCTAGTAATTCAGAAGAAACAGTGAAGTGCAGTTGTGATAGTATGAAACGTAAAGGTCTTCCATGCAAGCATGTTCTTTATGTTTTAGCCAGGTTGAACATGCAGGACTTACCTGGGTGCTTAGTGCTGCGAAGATTCAGCAAGAATGCTAGAGGTGGACTGCCCGTGAAACGCACTAGCGATCTCTTCGCATGGGGATGGGCAGGTACTGAGGAGAGAAATAAGTACAGTGAGTTGACTATTTTGTCTGCGGAAGCAAATCATGCGGACTGAAGGCTGCTCTGGAGGATGTGATAGCAAACAAGGATGTTGAGGAGGAAGATTATGTGAGACAGCATAGAGTTGCACATGATGATGCTTTTGTGCCGGATCAAAATCATGTTTTTGTTGGTGATCCAGAAAAAATCAATACGAAAGGAGCACCGAAAGGGCAGAATAACAAAGACCGTGGTAAGGAACCTGGCGTGACTACAAACGATAGACCCAAAGGTTTTGATGAGAAACCTCCTGTACGTCTATGCGGTTTATGCAGAGGGAAAGGTCATTTCAAAAACAATTGTCCTCAGAATCCAAAGTATGTGCACACCATTTCATTAACGTTCTTTTCTTGTTTAGTTAATACTTTACAAAATTTTGACGTATATTACAATCTTTCTATGCAGGAACATGGCATGATGATCATAGCAAAGAATTGTTTGAATAAAAAGAACAACTTCTGATTACAGTTGACGATTTATTTGGTTGTATTAAAGAATAGTACTTACATATTTGTTTCATTACATCGATAGGGGAGACTTGTAATCGGTGTTTAATTATGTCATATTTGTTGGCACTATACTCGTTGTTCTTAATATGATATGCAACATACAAATTTTACGTTATAATATATATTTCTTGGCGCTAAAGGCATTCTTTTTAATATGATATGTAATGTATACATTTTTTTCGTACAAATATATATTTTTGTGTATAAATCATGCATGTTGGGCAATCAGAGGCGCTGCACAGCCACCGGTTGCTTTAATTAAAAAAAATAACGTTAACAGGCGCTGGCCCGTGAGTGGCGCCAGCGGGCGCAAAGAGGCGGTACGTACGAGGAGGATTCAGTGGCCGCCCCAGAGGGCGATCCCGAGGCTGACGCCGCCCTCGGGCGCAGAGGGGTGCACGCGGGCCGATGTAGAATCAACCTCGGGGCCGGCAACGGCCAACCCTGGAGTGACCCGCGGCACGGGCCTGCTGGCCAGATGACGCGGCCCACGTGCGCCATGTAGCGGCGAACGTGCGGCGCGGGCGACGCTCGCCTCTGAGATATCGTCATCATATATCATCTGGGTATTTTAAAACCCCAAATCGTACATTCGCGAGAACACTCATTGAACATAAAATATAAATTAAATAATAAAATAAGAAATGATTAAAATGTATTTTTAATAAATTTGTCAGGGTACATAAACTTGACATGCTAAAAATATTTGAAATTCACATAAAAAAATAAAGCATCAACACACAATCCTCACTCATGAACACACAATATTTCGAAAATCACGTAGAATTCTCGTATGATATTTTTATTTTTGTTTCCTCTTCGCAAGTCGAATTACTTTGTTCTTCACTTCTCTAAGCTTATTTTCGGGGGACATAATAATTTCAGCTATCATTCTTTCTCTCGAACTATCAATAGATTCCTGAAAAGTAATAAAAATAATTTTATTTTCATCAGTTATATATGAAATAATGTACTAATTTTTCATACTAAAAATGTAGTAATAAATTTTTCTCTGTCCCAGTTTTGAAAACAACGAAGGACGAACAGCCCACATGAGTTCCTGTGTTAAAAAAACATAAGTGCAATTTTCAAAGCATGTTAAATAAGATAGCACTTGATCAATTAATGTATTTCAAAAGCACATGCTACATGTAACTCACCCATCTTCTTGTTGAGGCATGTCGTAGGTGACTATAGGTCATCCGGACACATCCGGGAACGACATAATAGCACTGTCATTTGCATCTTGAATATCTCCTGCAAGTTGCTCTCTCTGACAAAAAAATATGAACACGTTGACTACATACGGTAAACAAATTATATGGTTAATTGTACACACATGAATATGAAACATACAAAATTTTCAACGAATTTCCTGGTAGCTGCAGAGATATTTTCTCCCCGCCCCAAAGAATCAAGAATTTGGAACTCTTTCTTTCTAGTGTGCATAACACATGTAATCCAATGGTTTTTATCCTTATTTAAAGCAAAATAAGCCTATTTCACAACTTAAATATTTTTAGTAAGCTCAGCTTTCACATAAGATAGTAATGAAAATACAATTCTGCAATACAAACGGTACATTCGGTTTTGCAAAATATTATGTCATGCATCCGTTGAGAGGTTCATTTGCATGTGCTAAACCTTCTGGATCGTCTACCGACTTCCCTCATCTTACTGACTTTGACCGAGTGTTCAATAACCAGTAAGACCTATGTGTGGGTACAAGATACCTGTCTTTGACGATACTTGAATCCGATATGTACGTCGCATAAGCGTCAATTACCTGAAATAAATGACTAAATTTAACATGGATCCAACATACTTAATGCATGACATAAGCATGACAATAAAAATACATACATCACCGGATAACCATGCATGGTTAAGTATGCGGCAATCTCTTGCCGCAGATAGTCCATCATCTTTACCGTTGTTGAATATTTCATGGTTCTTATATTTTGTTGAGTGCTCGTACGCTTTCACGTACTGCACAGCGGCAAGCACCATATCATCCACAAAATGATCAAATTGAGGGGTTGTTTCATTAAACAGTTCTACAACACAAGTCAATAAAGTTAAAGTACATATTTGTACTATATAATTTTCAAAAATATATTCATAGCATGTTTAACTTACTCGTTTTCGCGGAACATTTCACACGTTTTCTCGGAGTCTTTTTAACATAAGGAGATTTCGTGTACTTTGACGCACACCGTTTTCGCTTCCCTGGAATCACCTCCTTCTTCTCTTCTACCTCGCTATTACCATCTGACACGGCCTATGACACTTCTTGCTCATTTTGTTGCACTATTTCATCGGTTTTTAGACATGATGCTTCTTTTTTTCTGACTGCTCCGGGACATCTATAGGATCCTCCTTCTCACCTTTAAAGCTACTCAAGTGACCAGTACTGAATTTGAACGAATCCCCTTCTTGAGAATCCAAATCATAATGCCCACTACCATTTCGGCCATTAGGTGTGTGTTTGTCATCATACTGAAATTCTTTTTTAGGATACTTGTTTTCGTACCTGGACTCACTATTCTGTCCATACAGATTTTCTTCCTCCTCTGACATTGTGCCCGGTTTGTACCGTACACCTGTTTTATTCATTCTCTCTAACAATCTCTGCGAAAGTAAGCTCAGTCACATGTTATATCTTTTTATCAATTGATCGAGTTTAATAAAGTGCATACCAGAATTGTTACATTTTTACCTGTGCGCATAACTCCGGCATACGAAACAATTCCTTACGAATTTCCTTCATATCATTCATAACCCGGTCCATAAAAGGCTTTAGGTTAGCAGGGACCTCGGACACATTGTCCACTTTTTTCTTTCCCATAACGGATGACTTTCGGCTACTATGTTTCTTACTGCTTTCAGCCTGTTCATCTGCAAGTTTTTTCATTCTATACTCCTTCGTAATGCAGTCATCAATCCGCAAAGTGAGTATGCAATGAAAACATGAGTACATAACATTCTCAATGCATAATCAATGTACTAGTAAATATGCATTATGATATTACCAATCCATGGCCACGACCATTTTCCAGGTCGTACTTGTCTCGTTTCTCCGCTTTAGATTCAGTCCAATTTTTCATTAGGGGAACCTGCAACGACAACGGGTCATTTTTCGGGCCGGTGGTTGGCTGCACCTTCTCCCAATATAAGTACTACAAAACAAATGAAAAAATAAATTACGAACGCATAAATTGAAGGAATATGAAATAGCATTAATTAATAGCATACCTGGAGTAGGGCTAGGTTCCCACATGGCCATTGCCTCACACGGCCGTCCTGCTTGAGTTTACCAATCTCCGTCAAACAAGTTCGCAAAGTGAACATGTTAAAATTCAACGTACTTGTCCGCTTCACGTCATGCACCAACGCGTAGTACTCCTTTGGTATGGAGACAGCCGACATGGGTGCAATAATGGTCCCCAGCAAAACAAGAACAGCCATCCGAAGAAATTCATTGTCGGCGGATTTATTCTTCACAATTTTTTGAATCAAGTCATCTATCATTATGTGACCATTTTTTTTGTGAACGTACTGAATAGGAATTTTCTTTATTAACTGTTTTCCTTCCGTCGCAAGAATGCCCAAAACATCCTCACCTTCATTCTTAAACCCAAATATTGAAAACACATCGTCCGGTCTAAGTGGAATAAGGCCTTTACTGCAACTATCTTCTTGTATCATGATTTTTTTTGCTGTTTGGGTTATAACCTAACATCATAAAATGCAGCAAAAAATCTCTCATTTGTACTGACGGAATGATCAACATCTCTTCCAAGCTTGTTTCGTAGAACCTAAATCGCTGAGCGGTGGTCAATTTTTCAACGAGACTTATCCACTTCTGTATGGAACATGGAATCACACCATCGATGTCCGTACTGCACGTTAATTTTTCCCTATTAATACATATGATTACGCAATAGCATCGACAGAAATTATACGAGGCGGGAAACGTGACCTTGATCCGGGCGACAGCCGCCAAACAACGGCTGTGGCGTAGCCGAAAGCAGGCAGCCGAGCGTCGGTGATCTGCGCGTTCGGGCGTGGGGCAGTCTGTGCCAACGAGCGCCGTTGACGGTCGGCGGCAATGGATGACGCTGCACGTGCGGCGAAGTCGTTGTGCGCTAGGGGGCGATCGTGGTAGGGCGACTTGGGGGGCACGGGGCGGCGTACGAGGTGAAACTGGTCACGGGGTGGCGTACGGGGGCGAGTGGTGTGGATAGGGTTCCGCCGTGCGTGGCGGTATACGGCGATGGAAAAGTAAAAAATAATTCATTCACCGACTGGGCCCAGGCCCGATAGCACCCAACCTATAGCGACGGCGGCCACCGCCGAACATGCTAATGTTTAGTCCCACATTGCTTCTCGTCATGCTAATTCACCTGTTTAAATACCGTACTCTGCTTGCAATGTCAAGTCCTCTAGTGTGGTGGTATAACTTAAGGAGGTTAACGTAAATTATGCTCTGGCACTCCATAATCATGGAGTGTCACAGCAATAATTCACATTAGTCTTCTTAAGTAAATCCGTCCGCAATATATGACTTTTTTTTATTTTTTATTTTTCCATGAAACGCCGCCATGTTTTTTTGACACGCGACATGATGCCACGGAAGCACGCCTGCAAAATTAGGGTGCATTTCGACACTCGATGCATTTTCTACGTTTTTCTCCATGGAAATACCCAGAAAAGGTCTCCCGACGTGATGCAACTTCCGTTCGTACTCCGATTCCGTCGAAAATAGGCGTGCGAGCCGGTGGGGGTCACTCACACGCGCACGCAAAAGTTGGATACGTTTCGTCCATGTTGGCACATAGTCACAGTACAAACCTGCACTAGTAGAAAAACACCTATTAGTCCCGGTTCGTAAGGGCCTCTAGTCCCGGTTCATGAACCGGGACTAATGGGTCGTTACAAATACCTCCACCCATTAGTCCCGGTTCAAACACGAACCAGGACAGATGTGCCTCCACCTGGCCGGTCCGCCGAGCCCAGTCAGGGGGGCCTTTGGTCCCGGTTGGTGGCACCAACCGGGACCAAAAGTCCACGTTTTTTTAAGAAAAGTGGCTGCTTTAGGGGTTTTGGGGGTTATTTTTAGGTTGTTATTAGCTAGCTAATAGAGATAAGTGTCCTCTCTTATATCTTCGTCCTTGGTTTATCAACGCTGCTGCTATGTTCATTTCACCCGCTGATATAACATGCTTATGCATGCTCGCATCATATATACATCATCATGTATAATAACAAGTCCTACTAATCATGCATGCATCATCATACAACTTCTACTCGTTATTAATAATAAGTCATACGATCATCATCCTCATAGTCATCGAACCCAATCCTACATAATTGTTCTTAGCACATGATCATCAGTATCAGGTAGGACCTAATTAAACACCCTTAAGGTAAAATAGCATAAAACAATATAGACCCTGACTCTCCATTATGAAGAATGGAGATCATCCTGTCTCCAATTCTTGCGCTTCGCTTCCTTTTGCTTCCAAGAAGATCCTTACGATTGTCCATACATTTTTTCCATTCTTTGATTGTCATGTCTCCACTTCTTTTAGAAATCCGGTATGGACAGTTGAGATTCGTAAGATGACCTGGATATATGTTCAAAACATGAAGGCTGCCATTCTCATACATCAAATGAGGCACACAATCCTCTGGGATTCTCTGTTGAAAAACATAGTAATAACTTCGTAGTTAGCAATGATGTACTAGTTTTAGAAGTATGCAAAAAGATGCACGGATGTCGTAATAGTAAAAAATCTTACCAGGGTATCTCCATGGTAGTTACCGTAGTTCAACACGTGCACTAGTGGCACGTATTGACCATAATGTTGAGGAGTTCGATTGTAGACATTGTAATTCTCAAGATCCCTACAAAATGCGATCAGATGATTTTTCTCCTTATAAGTTAATTCGGAGCCATCGGTGTAGTGGGTTTTGTCTACCATCTTCCGCAAATTCATTGAACAATCAAAATAAGCTGTCAATGGAAATAAGCTGTCAACTATTTTGAAATAAACAATATAAATTACTTAATAACTATGTTAAGCTCACATGGGGGAAGAATTGGAGGTGTATCCACAAGGACCCAAATCGAAGGTGTCTCTTGCTCGATTGTAGGATCACCAAGATCCATGGTGACAAGCATACCCTCATCAAGACCATACATATTGCAAAGTGCTTCCCAATTTTTGCAACCAAAACGGGTTACACTCTCAGCATTGTACAGCTTTACTTGAAAATCCACACCATGATGGGTACTTAGGATAATTTTTTTGGTTTCAAAACTTTCATGGTCTTCAAAACCCATCCTCTCCAAGACATAGCGTCTTGCAAAGCATGGGATAAGCTAGTCGAATTGGAAAAGATGAAAAATGTTGTCATGATTAAAATAGTTGAAGTCATGATTAATTACGAAAAAAAACTATTGTCGCTGCTATGCATCAGATGAACATCGAAGCTCTCGTCGAGCTTAATGCTGAAGCACCGATCTTCGTCCAGCTCAATGAACCTGTCACAGATACCTCGGTCGTCGTGGCACCAGTCGCACTCCCCCGGGCGGTTTTCGTCGTCCGAGTACGACATTTCCGGCCTATATTCATAATTCAAATGAAGGAGAACTTATCCAATATGAGCATTCAATAAGCAAAACCAAATCATGAAATAAGCAAAACCAAATCATAAAATAAAGTAGTATTCAAATTAGCATGCATTCAATAATTATAAGCAAAAGTACATCATCTCTTGGTGTTCGTACATCGTCGAATATTATCACTAATATTGCATCACTAATACAACTAGAACCGTAGCGCCCGACGGGTATCGACGCGGGCGGTGGACACCCAAAGATAAGGAACCATCACAGGATCATAGCTCCAGTGAGATCCCTGAAGAACCTGCCAGGTATTGTCGAACCTGCCCTCCAATGCAACCATGTAGCGACGGACGTGCTCGTCCTCCTCGCTGACACGGTGACGTACCACCTCCGCGGTGTCCGGAAGCCTCGGCACCGCCATCGCCCACGCGACCGCCACCAAACAAGGATCGGGTCAACAATGGGCTGCCTCCTCACCAACCTACGTCCCCCGGAAGGTAGCACCTCCCAATACCAGCCCGGCGGAGCCCAGTCCCGAACATGGCCCTGATCAAGCAAGCCTCCACCGCCGAGTCGACGACGACGAGGATGCGGGATAGGCATCGCCGACGTCGATGCGGGAACTACTTCTATATATAGTTAAATAAAGTAGTTTTATTAATTAAATCAACTATGTAGTTCAACTACTATACTAAGCATTTACTATAAATAAATAAAGTAGTACTTACTAAACAAAGTAGCACTTACTACAAACTACTTCTATATATAGTTAAATAAAGTAGTTTCATTAATTAAATCAACTATCTAGTTCAACTATACTAAGCACTTATTACTATAAATAAATAAAGTAGTACTTACTAAAAACAAAGTAGCACCTACTATATAGTACTTACTAGAAATAAACTAGTATTTTTCTAACTAACTCATATTTTTCTAACTAATTATATTACCAAAAAATCTAAATAAAATAGTAGTTATATTTTTCTAACTAGCTAGTTCAATTATAGTACTTACTAACACAATCTAAATATCACCAAACATATTATGAACAAATTAATTACACCAAAAAATCTATTAACAGAAAAAAAATCAAACACAATATGAACAAATTAATTACACCAAAAAATCTATTAACAGAACAAAAATCTAACACAATATGAACAAATTAATTGCACCCAAAAAATCTAGTAACAGAAAAAAACTCTAACACAATATGAACAAATTAATTACACCAAAAAAATCTATTAACAGAAAAAAATCTAACACAATATGAACAAATTAATTAATATCTAGCTAGTTCATCTAACATTTGACATTGATATCTATAAATTTTCTATCTAATTTATCTAAAGGAAACCGGATCGGAAAATAGACGGGGCCGGCGCCGACGACGGGCCGGGGGCGAACGGGGCGGCGACGTACGGGGCGGAGGCGCGAGACGGCGATGACGGGGACGTCGACGACGGGACGGGGTGTCGACGGGGGCGGCGACGGGCGACGGCGCAGGACGGGGCGGCGACGGGACGCGGGCGACGATGGGGACGGCGACGGCGTCGGGCGGGCGGAAGCGAAGCGATGGCAAGGCGGCGTCGGAGATCGAGGAGGAAGGAGAGATCGAAGTGGGGATGCGGTTCTGAAATTTTGTTATATAGCAAAGCCTTTAGTCCGGTTTGTTGAGACCAACCGGGACCAATGTTCATTTTAGTCGGTTGGTGCCACCAACCGGGACCAAAGGCTCTTTTCAGCAGCCCAAAGGGCAGGAAGCGGAGGGCTTTGGTCCCAGTTGGTGCCACCAACCGGGACTAAAGGGTGGGCATTGGTCCCGGTTGGAGCCACGAACCGAGACCAATGACCGTGTGCTGGCACGGTGCGGCACGAAAGTTTAGTCCCACCTCGCTAGCTGAGAGGGGAGCGTAGTGGTTTATAAGCCCCACTGCCGCTCCCCTCTCGAGCTCCTCTCCACTGCAGGCTTACGGGCCTACTAACTACTGCTTTGCCTGATGGTTCTAATGGGCCACCTGCGGGCCTGAATCCTGGCCCATGGTGGGTTTCTAGTCGTATCCAGGCCGTGGCTGCCCAGTAGGAGGCATTTTTTTCTTTACTTATTTATTTTATGCAGCTGTTTTTTTAGTCCCACCTCGCCAAGCGAGAGGCACTCGCAGCTGTTTATAAACCCTGAGTGCAGAGACGATGAAGAAGAGGCTCAATGCTCACGTTGGTTCGCTTCAAGCCTTGAGGAATAGGGTAGAGTGCACGGAGCTATGTGCAGTGCAGTTTACACTATTCCGAAAGGCTTGAAGCGAATTAACTAGCATTGCGCCTCTTTTTTATTTTTAATGACTTATTACCACACAGAAATAAAAAGAAAAAAATAAATATAGCAGAAAAGAAAAAAAACTATATAAAAAATAGTTGTGATTAACTTTACTAAAAAAATGAGCATAGATGCTTATTTTTAATAACTTATTATAATTCAGAAATAAATAGAAGAAAAAATAGTTGTGATTAACTTTACTAAAGAAATGAGCATAGATGCTTATTTTAATGACTTATTACCACATCGAAATAAATAGAAAAAAATATAGCGGAAAAGAAAAAAACTATATAAAAACTATTCAGAAATAAATAGAAGAAAAATAGTTGTGATTAACTATACTAAAAATGAGCATAGATGCTTAGTTTTAATAACTTATTACAATTGGAAATAAATAGAAGAAAAATAGTTGTGATTAACTTTACTAAAGAAATGAGGATAGATGCTTATTTTAATGACTTATTACCACACAGAAAAAATAGAAAAAATAAATATAGCAGAAAACAAAAAAAACTATATAAAAACTATTCAGAAATAAATAGAAGAAAAAATAGTTGTGATTAACTATACTAAAAATGAGCATAGATGCTTATTTTAATGACTTATTACAATTCAGAAATAAATAGAAGAAAAATAGTTGTGATTAACTTTACTAAAGAAATGAGCTAGATGCTTATTTTAATGACTTATTGCCACACAGAAATAAATAGAAAAAATAAATATAGCAGAAAAGAAAAAACTATATAAAAACTATTCAGAAATAAATAGAAGAAAAAACATTTGTGATTAACTATACTAAAAATGAGCATAGATGCTTATTTTAATGACTTATTACAATTCAGAAATAAATAGAAGAAAAATAGTTGTGATTAACTTTACTACAGAAATGAGCATATATGCTTATTTTTAATGACTTATTACCACACAGAAATAAATAGAAAAAATAAATATAGCAGAAAAGAAAAAAACTATATAAAAACTATTCAAAAATAAATAGAAGAAAAAATAGTTGTGATTAACTTTACTAAAAAATGAGCATAGATGCTTATTTTAATGACTTATTACAATTCAGAAATAAATAGAAGAAAAAATAGTTGTGATTAACTTTACTAAAGAAATGAGCATAGATGCTTATTTTAATGACTTATTACCACACAGAAGTAAATAGAAAAAATAAATATAGCAGAAAAGAAAAAAAACTATATAGAAAACTATTCAGAAATAAATGGAAGAAAAACTAGTTGTGATTAACTTTACTAAAAAAACTATATAAAAAACTACTCAGAAATGAGCTTATAGAGAAAATTCAACCTAAATTCATAATAAATTTCTACGAACTTCAGAGAAATTCAGTATGAATTTAGGTTCAATTTCCTTTATAAGGGCATCTATTTTCATTTTGAGAGCAGCTCAACATGGCAGAGAGGGAGGGGCTTATAAACCGGTCTGATTCCCTTTTGGTTGGCGAGGTGGGACAAAACTCTGGCCGCAACGAGGACCAACCCTTTAGTCCCGGTTGCTGGCATGAACCGGGACTAATGGAAATCCTTTGGTCCCGGTTCGTCCCATCAACCGGGACCAATGGTGGTGGGCCAGGAGCGAGGGCCATTGGTCCCGGTTCGTCCCACCAACCGGGACCAATAGGTCCAGACGAACCGGGACCAATGGCCCACGTGGCCCGGCCGGCCCTCGGGGCTCACGAACCGGGCCAATGCCCCCATTGGTCCCAGTTCTGGATTGAACCGGGACTAATGGGCTGGACCGGCCTGGACCATTGGCCCCTTTTCTACTAGTGCTGAGGTGTCGGTCTGGGGTTACATGCGTGAAGTAGGTGTTCCCTTTCGCAAAGCCATGAAACGCCGCCATGTTTTTTTGACACGCAATATGATGCCACGGAAGCACGCCTGCTAAATTGGGCTGCGTTTCACACTCGATGCATTTTCTACGTTTTTCTCCGTGGAAATACCCAGAAAAGGTCTCCCGACGTAACGCAACTTCCGTTCGTACTCCGATTCCGTCAAAAATAGGCGTGCGAGCCGGTGGGGGTCACTCACACGCGCAGTGCGTTTTGTCCATGTTGGCACATAGTCACAATACAAACCTAAGGTGCCGGTCTGGGGTTACATGCGTGAAGTAGGTGTTCCCTCTCGCAAAGCCAGGAAACGCCGCCATGTTTTTTAAACATGCAACATGATGCCATGAAAGCACACCTGCAAAATTGGGGTGCATTTCGACACTCGATGCATTTTCTACGTTTTTCTCCGTGGAAATACCCAGAAAAGGTCTCCCGACATGACGCAACTTCCTTTCGTACTCCAATTCCGTCGAAAAGAGGTGTGCGAGCCGGTGGGGGTCACTCACACGCGCACACAAAAGTTGGGTGCATTTCGTCCATGTTGGCACATAGTCACAGTACAAACCTGAGGTGTCAGTCTGGGGTTACATCCGTGAAGTAGGTGTTCCCTCTCGCAAAGCCATGAAACGTCGCCATGTTTTTTTGACACGCAACATGATGCCACGGAAGCACGCCTACAAAATTGGGGTGCGTTTCGACACTCGATGCATTTTCTACGTTTTTCTCCGCGGAAATACACAGAAAAGGCTCCCGACGTGACGCATCTTCCGTTCGTACTCCGATTCCGTCGAAAATAGGCGTGCGAGCCGGTGGGGGTCACTCACACGCGCACGCAAAAGTTGGGTGCGTTTCGTCCATGTTGGCACATAGTCACAGTACAAACCTGAGGTGTCGGTCTGGGGTTACATGCGTGAAGTAGGTGTTCCCTCTCGCAAAGCCATGAAAAGCCGCCATGTTTTTTTGACACGCAACATGATGCCACGGAAGCACGCCTGCAAAATTGGGGTGCATTTCGACACTCGATGCATTTTCTACGTTTTTCTTTGTGGAAATACCCAGAAAAGGTCTCCCGACGTGACGCAACTTCCGTTCGTTCCGATTCCGTCGAAAATAGGCGTGCGAGCCAGTGGGGGTCACTCACACGCACACGCAAAAGTTGTGTGCGTTTTGTCCATGTTGGCACATAGTCACAGTACAAACCTGAGGTGTCGGTCTGGGGTTACATGCGTGAAGTAGGTGTTCCCTCTCGCAAAGCCATGAAACGCCGCCATGTTTTTTTAACATGCAACATGATTCCATGGAAGCACACCTGCAAAATTGGGGTGCGTTTCGACACTCGATGCATTTTCTACGTTTTTCTTCGTGGAAATACCCAGAAAAGGTCTCCCGATGTGACGCAACTTCCGTTCGTACTCCGATTCCGTCGAAAATAGGCGTGCGAGCCGGTGGGGGTCACTCACACGCGCACGCAAAAGTTGGGTTCGTTTCGTCCATGTTGGCACATAGTCACAGTACAAACCTGAGGTGTCGGTCTGGGGTTACATGCGTGAAGTAGGTGTTCCCTCTCGCAAAGCCATGAAAAGCCGCCATGTTTTTTTGACACGCAACATGATGCCACGGAAGCACGCCTGCAAAATTGGGGTGCGTTTCGACACTCGATATATTTTCTACGTTTTTCTCCGCGGAAATACCCAGAAAAGGTCTCCCGACGTGACGCAACTTCCGTTCGTACTCCGATTCCGTCGAAAATAGGCGTGCGAGCCGGTGGGGGTCACTCACACGCGCATGCAAAATTTGGGTGCGTTTCGTCCATGTTGCCACATAGTCATAGTACAAACCTGAGGTGTCGGTCTGGGGTTACATGCGTGAAGTAGGTGTTCCCTCTCGCAAAGCCATGAAAAGCCGCCATGTTTTTTTGACACGCAACATGATGCCACGGAAGCTCGCCTGCAAAATTGGGGTGCGTTTCGACACTCGATGCATTTTCTACGTTTTTCCCCGTGGAAATACCCAGAAAAGGTCTCCCGACGTGACGCAACTTCCGTTCGTTCCGATTCCGTCGAAAATAGGCGTGCGAGCCGGTGGGGGTCACTGTGCGTTTTCTCCGTGTTGGCACATAGTCACAGTACAAACCTGAGGTGTCGGTCTGGGGTTACATGCGTGAAGTAGGTGTTCCCTCTCGCAAAGCCATGAAAAGCCGCCATGTTTTTTTGACACGCAACATGATGCCACGGAAGCACGCCTGCAAAATTGGGGTGCGTTTCGACACTCGATGCATTTTCTACGTTTTTCTCCGTGGAAATACCCAGAAAAGGTCTCCCGACATGACGCAACTTCCGTTCGTACTCCGATTGCGTCGAAAACAGGCGTGCGAGCCGGTGGGGGTCACTCACACGCGCACGCAAAAGTTGGGTGCATTTCGTCCATGTTGGCACATAGTCACAGTACAAACCTGAGGTGTCGGTCTGGGGTTACATGCGTGAAGTAGGTGTTCCCTCTGGCAAAGCCATGAAACGCCGCCATATTTTTTTGACACGCAACATGATGCCACGGATGCACGCCTGCAAAATTGGGGTGCGTTTCGACACTCGATGCATTTTCTACGTTTTTCTCCGCGGAAATACCCAGAAAAGGTCTCTCGACGTGACGCAACTTCCGTTCGTACTCCGATTCCGACGAAAATAGGCGTGCGAGCCGGTGGGGGTCACTCACACGCGCACGCAAAAGTTGGGTGCGTTTCGTTCATGTTGGCACATAGTCACAGTACAAACCTGAGGTGTCGGTCTGGGGTTACATGCGTGAAGTAGGTGTTCCCTCTCGCAAAGCCATGAAACGCCCCCATTTTTTTTGACACGTAACATGATCCCACGGAAGCACGCCTGCAAAATTAGTGTGTGTTTCGACACCCGATGCATTTTCTACGTTTTTCTCCGTGGAAATACCCAGAAAAGGTCTCCCGACGTGACGCAACTTCCGTTCGTACTCCGATTCCGTTGAAAATAGGCGTGCGAGCCGGTGGGGGTCACTCACACGCACACGCAAAAGTAGGGTGTGTTTCGTCCATGTTGGCACATAGTCACAGTACAAACCTGAGGTGTCGGTCTGGGGTTACATGCGTGAAGTAGGTGTTCCCTCTCACAAAGCCATGAAACACCGCCATGTTTTTTTGACACGCAACATGATGCCACGGAAGCACGCCTGCAAAATTGGGGTGTGTTTCGACACTCGATGCATTTTCTATGTTTTTCTCCGTGAAAATACCCAGAAAAGGTCTCCGACGTGACGCAACTTCCGTTCATACCCCGATTTCGTCGAAAATAGGCGTGCGCGCCGGTGGGGGTCACTCACACGCGCACACAAAAGTTGGGTTATAATGGCCAAAAAGTAAATACGTAGCCAAAAAGTTGGCCTACAGTGGCCAAAAATGCGATGGGGGTTAACATATTAAGTAGTGTTTTTAATATAACTACTTAATAAATTACTCCCTCCGTTCCCAAATATTTGTCTTTCTAGGCATTTCAAATGAGCACAACATACGGATGTAATATTTTAAAGTGTAGATTCACTCATTTTGCTCCGTATGTAGTCAATTGTTGAAATCTCTAGAAAGACAAATATTTGGGAACGGAGGGAGTATATATTAAGTAGTGTTTTTAAACAGCACGCGCGCCTTAGCGATCCACGCGCAGTGCCGTGACAGGCGAGCTCTAACTAGCGCGCCCCACCGTACACCGCCATGATCAGAAGAAAAATTAATAGACCGCCTACTTTCTCTACGCCGCCTGGTCGGGCCCGTGGGCCTTGTAGGGCCGAAAAGCGGTCCCTTCCGCGGCTTGATCCGGATCGACTTACTAGGCCTCGCTCGGCTCCGGGTCGGCGTTCTTTCAAAAAAAATATCTTCTAATTGGTTTTGCTAATATTATGTAAATTTTTTATTTTTTGGTTTTTTATTTACTTTTGTAGTTTTCAAGATTTTTTTCAATTCAAGTTTAATTATTTTCTGATTTTTCATTTTTTACAATACAACTGTTTTTTAAACTAAAATAACAGTATCGATTCAAACACTTTATCTAATTTGTTTTAGTTTTATATTTTTTCAATTCAACATTACTTCTGTTTTAATTCTAATTTTTTTAAGAGAACAATTTCATTATTTTTGGTACTATTATTAATTTTATAGTTTTTAAATTCAAAGTTTAACTCATTTCTGTTTTTAAAATTTATTTTCATTCTATTTTGCTAATATTATTTAGCAGTCCTCTTTTTTCTATTTTATTTTCTTTCCTAACTTTCAATTTTTTCCACTTGTAATTTAAATTTTCTGTTTCTATATTTTGAACAATAATTGTATACATTATAACATTTTTAAATAATAGTATTAATTCGAACACTCAATTTGCAAACAATATTTTAAAACCATGCATTTAAACACACTCGATATTTCATCATAGTTTTCATAAATATTTTACATAATACTAGAAATTTAACTTAACTAAACTAAACAACATTAGAAAAATAATTAAACATTACTAAACGTTATTTTGAAAGTAACCTAAACTAAACTACTCGTCGTCGATGCCGCCAAAGTCCATCTCGTCATAGAGCCCGTCGCCGTCGTCCCTGTCGTTGTTGCTGCTGTCGTCGTCTAGGTCCACCACCGGCGCGGCTGGCGCGGCCGGCGCAACCATCGAGTCGGCCACAGCGGCGCGGTATGGGCTTCAGAGACCCCGAGGCTTTCAACCAAGCGTTACTTGTGAAGCAAGCTTGGAGGGTTCTACAGTTGCCAACTTCCCTGTGTGCAAGTGCTCAAGGCGCGTTAGTTCAGCGAGGACTCAATCTTGACAGCAACAACCCCTTCTTCCGCTTCCTTCACTTTTCGTAGTATCCTTCATGGGAGGGACCTGTTGCGTGAGGGACTCATATGGCGCATAGGTGATGGAAGCAGCATAAACATTCGTCGGATCCCGCGTCCTGGGAGTATGCGCCAGCTAGGACAAGTTTTTGTGGCAGGAGTGACCAAAGTAGCTCACTTTCTCACGCCCGATGGAAGAAACTGGGATCTGGAGAAGGTGCACGCAATGTTCTCTAAGGATGATGCTGGTGACATTAAGCAAATAGCCATTGGTGGCCCGGGTTCTGAAGATTACCCTGCATGGAACTTCACAAAGAATGGTGATTTCACGGTAAGGTCTGCATATCATCTGAGAATGTCACTGAATAGAGCGAGGACCGGACAGCTGGAGACCTTGAGCTCGGTGGCGAAGCATAGAGGTTATACGGCGCCGTGGGACACTAGTGCACCGGCCAAAGCCAAGATACATATGTGGAGACTGATATGCAATGGTTTAGCAGTGGGAGATGAGCTTCATAGCCGGCGAATTAAACCGGTCTTTATTGCGTCGCGTGTGGGCGGGAGGAGACGGTGCTGGACCATTTTTGGACCTGTCAACACTCGGCACTGTTCTGGCAGCTTCTTCACTCGGAAAAGGGAGTTTTGGTGGTGACCCCGCTAAGTCCGATCGACTCCCAGAGTGCTCTAGCTACCTGGCTTCTTGTGTGGTTCGCTGGAGCTGCAGATGATGAAAGGGCGGAGATGATCCAATCAACCTATGGGATTTGGTTGGCGTGGAATGAAGCAAGGGACGGTAAAACGATAGCTTCCCCACATGAAATCATGGGTACAGTCCTGACTCACATGAATGAATGGAAGGAGACTCATGCAGGAAGTGCACGCCCGGCGGTGCAACCTCCCAAGCAAAAATGGCGCCCACCTGACGACGGTTGGCTCAAGGTGAACTCCGACGGGGCCGTGTCAAAAGGTGGCGACACAGGAGGAGCCGAAGCTATTATCAGGGACCATGATGGCACATTCAGAGCTGGGCTCTGTCATTTCGTCCACGGTATTGCTGACCCTCAACCAATGGAGATATTGGCCTGCAAGCGAGCCCTTCAAATGGTGCAGGAGATAAACGCCGAGAGGGTGCATGACGAGCTTGACTCTCAGGGTGTGGTGCGGATGCTAAACAATACACACAAGGAGTTGTCCAGTGCTGGGCCATGGATACAAGAACTTAAGGCAACACTCGCTTCTTTCTCTAAGTGTAAAGTGTCGTGGATTCGTCATTCTGCAAATGTTGGCGCACATAGATTTGCTAGAGTTGGTGTTGGTGATGAACTTTGTAAGGTTTGGCTAGGGGTTACCCCAGACTTTGTGTTAGACGTGATTTCGGACGAGATTCCGAACGCTTATGATTGAATGAAGTGGCAACATTGATCCTAAAAGAAAAGCACAAACTTCAAACATCGGTTTCCGTGTTCGCTTTGTATTCGGTCCATGTTCGTTTCTGATAGTATCTGTTTTCGTGTTCATTTTCGATGTTTATGTATTGGTTTCCGATTCTGCAAAAAATAATAATATGAAAACACACGTGATAGCATCCAGTTTTGTCCGTTTTCATTCCATTTTCATCCCTATCCAATGCGCCACGATATCCAAGACGAAACGACCAGGCTTTCCTAATGGTGGATATATAAGAGAAGAAGAGGGTTATCTGCAAAATCTGGTTTAAGTGGCTGGCTATCACCCCAAGTGTGATCTCACCTTCCTTACTAAACTGATGGCCAACTTTCAAAGATTTCCATGCATTCACTCACTATTGGTTTTCACATGATACTTCACTTGGAACCGATGTACTAGTTTGTAGCATGGGTTCCACAACATTCAACCATGCACATCGACTGCTTATTAATTGTGCGCGTGCACACATATATATTTCTGTTCACTCTAAACCCAAGTGGAATCATGCTTTGTTAGGCGATACACACTTTTCTGTAGCTATCATATCAAATCGTCATGGATGTGAAAGGACAATAATAGTAGTATAAATCTACATGAGACGGGCAAAAAGAGGATGCAATAGATGAGTTGTAGGGAATAGGAGACGCCAGGAGTCAGATCAAGAGTGCTTGTTGGATCTCATGGTTCCCTGATGTATCCGTTTTCGATTGAAAGCCACCGTTCGTGCGAGGCTTCATCACCAGTAGTAGTGGCAAAAACAAGTGAAGCGAACAACTCCAGGTGCTAGACTCCCGAGCGCAGCAAAGTACTAGTAAATTAAAGCGCATATAACTTTCAATATTGGCATGTGCTAGGTCGTCGTATTGTCAGCTCGGGGAGAGCCCAACCCAAAATGATCTCTCTAGTCTAAGGCGAAGCAGTAGAGGCAGGCTGATGAAATTAGGACTTGCGTCAACGGCTGTATCTCGGTGATAACCACCACAAAACCCAACAGTACTAGGTAATAGGAGGCGGCTTGGCAGTGGAACTCATCATTCATCGGTAATCTCAATAGAGAATCGTCAACTACATGTGATTCAACGCTAGGATTGGTAACAAATTAACCTAATACCCTCCTCTACTCGTGTTCAAGGGTACAAGTTTTTGTGATCCTGCCTTTTCCGATTTATACTTTGTTTTTGTGAATCCGGAAAATCAGAGAGGCATCCAACGTCCATTGGGCCACTTTCAATCAGTGAGACCCATGACTTTAATCTCAGAGTTTTGTTTGTTTGTTTGACATTCATATAGTTATGAATAGCCCTCGTCTCCTCCCTCCTGCCGCCGCCTGAAGTCCCACCAACAAAGCATGGCCTGTGGTGGTGGCGGCTGGGCCTTCTCCCTCGCGCGGTGGTGGCGAGATCTTCTGGCGGCGGCGGCGCATGGTGTGACGGTCATCCAGCAGCAAGGAGCGCAGGGATCCCGACAGCGTGCATGACTGTGGCGATAGCAGAGGCGGGATCTCCCTGTAGTGGAGACGCCCCTGTGGCGGCGGCTAGGATCACTGACCTCGCCTTGCCTAGATAGGCTTGGGCGGGCCAACGGTTCTGGTGTGCATCTACAGGCGAGCGTAGTGGGCCTGACGACGCCGGCAATTGGCACCACAGTTGTGCCACGGCCAGTCATGCAGTGGCGGCCTGGATCCCTTTTGTCCAGTCCCCGGCACAGATGGCGGCGGTCCCTGCACGAGCGATGGAGGCTCTTCGAACATATCTAGGTGAAAACTTGCTATCGGCTACTGCCAAGGCCGGCGGTGGCAACGTTGTCTGTGTCATCCACTTCTTGAAGGCATCGCCGTGGAGAAGTTCAAGGCCACACTCTGCTACCTCTGGGGGAAACCCTAGATCAGCAGATCGGATGACGGCGGCGCTTTGGTGCCGTTTCCCCCTTGGGGGCGTCATTCTTGGAAGTGCACATGGGCTAGAGGGACAGGAGGACGGCTCCTTTGGCGGAGTGTTGCTTCATCATACACACTGATGGCGACGAATCTCGGCGGCGTGGCGCAGAGCAGACCCGGCGTCCTATGCACGGAGATGGACTTGCACATGAGGAGGACGATGTCTGACGTCATGGTGGCGTCGATGGCAGAGCGGCCTAGCAAGGTCGATTAGTTAGTTTCTGCTCTAAAGATGGATTGGTGGAAGATGGCGGCGACGACAAATGAGAGTGCGTCGGATCGGTTTGTGCTCCAAACCTAGTTTGTGGCTTGGTTGGGGGCTTCTGGCTTCACATGTTAGGCATTTTTGCGATGTCTGTTTGGTATTAGGTTTGGACTATCGGCGCCCCTTCATCAAGTGGATAGAAGTTGTGACAGATGTTGCTAAAATGGTGGTTTCAGACAACTTGATGTACTACTTTGTAAGGTCTTTGTGAATAATAAATAAAATGGTTGCATGCATTGTCCAGATGCAGATGCCCGGGATAATCCTCCTGTTGTAAAAATGAATAGATGGTCACACCCAAGTAAATGCGAACACCATGAACGAGTCCAATGGCAACAGAGAGACGGTAGGCGAAGTCTTTGTAAATCAATAAGCAATGATAAAGTTGCATTAAGACATAATATATTATAAATAATTCTTGCTTTTGTATTCTGGTAATGCTGTTGTTCTTCCACAGCATCAACACATAATTGACCAGGATTATCAGTAGTCTCATTCCTCAAAAAAATTAAATATCCATAGCCGCTTATGAGATTCAATGAGCCGGTTTGCTCATTTGCTTGTTTTTATCGTCCCGCAACTAGATAAATGTTTTCTCATGTGACATGTTTTTATCTTCCCGCAACTAGATAAATGTTTTCTCATGTGACATGTTCACATGGTAGACCCATGTAAACTTACGTGAGGTTTTTACGAAAAGGTTGATGTGAAGGTAGTTAATTGGATGAAGATTAGTGGCTGGGGCCCACCCCACTTGAAATCAAGGGGGAGAGGATTATAGTTAGGAAGATTACGTTACTTTACGTAGGCTGTTCGTAGATGGAGCATTATCGTTAAGCAACAGTTCATTTGTGACCGTGTTTCAAGCTACCTGCAAGGCTCTGAACTGCAGCTGCAATATATATATATATATATATATATATATATATATATATATATATATATATATATATATATATATATATATCATACAAAACATAATCAAAACCAATCAGATTGTCATAAAAAACACAAAAAATGCAACATAACTGAATATGCAATCTGCACTAACATATTTATTCAAAACCTACATAGCCAGGCTTCTGAGAGAATTTATCCCCAATAATCATTGATACCTACGTGGGGGTAGTGATCCGCCTAGCATTCCACTAGATTTGTTTCATTAGGAAACCTTTTCAGACGGTTTTATTGCTTCGTTTCTTCCTATATACACAAATCCGGTTTCAATCCTCCTTCTCTCCGTCGACACCAGAAGAGGAGGATCACATGTATTATTGTCTACATTGCCATGTTTATCTATTTGTACATGCGTCTCATTTCATCTACTGGTTCTTTAATCGTATCACCCACAATGTTGGTCATACGAGTTAAATATTCTAGAGGCAAAACATAAAAAATGTTTAGAGTTGATAAAAATAAAATCGGAGCACAAATAAGCTAATTCTAGTATGGGCATATGCTCACAACAGTCATTGAATAACATAGAGTATCAAAAAAGATGGAAATAATTGGATTAGCATGAGGGTCGCTGCGGCAAAATCCTCCACGACTAGCACCATCGAGCTAGTATGTTCTCTTCCTACCTCCATCCAGATAATAGCATCAAGCACCAAAGTACCATGGTTGATTACTAAAAGTCCGAAATCTTTCAAAGGCAAAGAGCAACCGCCCTTTTCACAGCTCGAGGTGATGGCTGCCTAGCTCAAGAAGAGGTAAACAAACACTTCCGGAGGGGTCCCTCCCATCAACATACCCTACAACCCACTCTTGGTTTTCTTTTAGATGTACAGAGAGAAATGGGGAGACCTGGGAGAGAGCTTGCACGGGTATAGGAAAAGCATGGGGTGGCCACATGTAAGCCACCATGTGAAAACGAGGTGGTGGTGGTGGTGGTGGTGGTGGTGTGTGTGTGTGTGTGTGTGGGGGGTGACATTGTCATTCAGCGAGGTGTCGGGGGAGTGGTGAAGAGAAAACGACGAGGGAAGGTCACACTGGCTTGTCTGGGTGTTGGGAAGAGGTTCACCATGAAATGGGGTGAGGGGGAGGAGAGGCGGCAGCAACCAGATGCTAGATATTAAGAAGAGTAAGAGGAGGAGATAAGCGGGAAGGAGGTGGAGAAGCATGAGGCTCTAGAACAAGAGGGGATTGGTAGCTACGCTTTACTACTTGGGTCGTGCACACAACAATTTCACCTAGTAAAATAGAAGCAAAGCTATCTTATTTCTTTGACCCGTGCTTAATGAGCCCCACCAATTAACCTTGTCTGAATGTGCCAACAACCAAAAGAGTTCACTAGTAAATTAGTCGGACGACAAAAAAGGGTAGTGCACAAGTGCTGTAAAAATGCAGCGACTCTAGCATCTTATAAAGGAGTAATGTTTGTTGGACAGGAACTAATGTATAATTGTACTATTTTGTACTCATCCAACAACCGTTCCCCACGTTTGTGTGCATACCCAAATGCTTGTTCTTTACCTGAGTATACCCACGCTTTGCATAACACTCTCTCCATAAATGTGCTGAGCGGAACACCCATTTCGGCTACTATCATTTGAATAGTCCACAGATAAGAGGAGGGGGAGGGTGCTAGCTAGTGGGATGGAGAGACAAGAGAAGGAAAATAATAGTGTGTGAAGAACATTATAGAATTTGAGGCACCGAGAATGAGAGGGTGAATCAAAGACATTATGAAATATCGTGCTCTGATAGCAGTCCCATATGAAGTTGTTGTTCATCAAAATGCTAGAATCAACTTCATCCCCTCGAGCCTTTGTTAGCAAGGATGCCATCACTACCCTTCCAATTCTAACATTTCCATCTACACCGCCAGGACCAATGACGACCTAGATGAAATTGACATCCACTACCACAAAATTGGTTACAAGTGCCTGTTTCTCCGGTAGTCTGTGTTGAACCAAGAGAAGCCCACTAGTGATTTAGCTATAGCTAGTGAGATCTTGACTTGATTTTGCAGGAACTTATTACAGTTGTGTAGAAGGTGGACTTGTGGGTTGTTTCCTAAGCCCAACTCATATGTTATATTCTTACCACTACTTGTATCTTCTTGCTTTCTCACAAGATAAAAATCACCACGAACAATAGGAGGCCCTAATCTATTTAGAAACATGCCATGTTATTCGGAAATAAAAGGTTATTTTTCTTCTTCTTAAGGGGAACCATATACAAATATAATCGCAATGACAAAGTCATTCTGCTTGTTTATAATCAATCCAATAGCAAAGAAGGTTATGATCTCCCGGCTAATTGTTTCTAACACATCAATATTCACTCCAATTAGAATGCCACATTTTAATGTTCCTAGGGATCTCCAGGTTTGGTGCATCCGGAGCTTTTTTGTGCTTTGTCCATTGTATATGTTCACGTCAATTCTTGTGCTTTGTCTTGTGGCCCCAACGACGGACCCTTCATATCCTGGGTTTTTTATTGCCCCATTTACAAAGCACCAACTCCGAGCAAAATTGCTGTGTTGAGCTCAAGTTTGTCAAAGGTAGCCATTGTGTTTTGTGGTAAATGCGACAATTTGTGTGCTTCAATCCAACTTATCAAAGCCGGACCTGCACGAATAGAGCTCAAGCATTCAAATTAAACCAATCCCGAAGTTATTTTACAACCCGTCATCTGCCTTCCTCACGAATTTTATAATGAAAACATCAAAACAATTAAAAGATAGCAAAAGGACATGTTGAAAGGAATAAGAAAAAAGCAACACACCCACAACTGGAAGTTCAACTGAAGTCCGGGACGAGTTAGGGAGAGGATTCGTGACATGCTGCAGGTGGGGAGCACCGAGCCCCTGGCTGCTGCTGTTTCTTTTGGCTTCCGATTTTCAACATTTCATATCTTTTGGATGACAAGTCCAAATTAAATTATGTTTTCATATTCGTGTATCTCGCGACGAGGGCTTTCAAATAAGGTCCAATTTGAATACATTTTGACAAGTTTTCAGAAATTGTGTTAAGTTCCAACTTTTAAAACTTAGTACTAGCGAGGAGCGACCGACAAAATCACAACTTTAGTACCTTCGACCAAAAAAAGGTTTAAAGCTGAAACTCTGAAACTTGGTATGAGCGACCTATAAAATAGTAAGTTTCAGATGCAAAATCGGAAGTTTCAAATTAAAACTTAAAATTTACTATGCCCTCGTGTAGGATCCAACTACAGAGTATGCGCCAATAGGGCAGCCAGGCAGGAATGGGCAGGTTCACCTACGTGTCCTGCATTTTCTCACTTAGGCAACAGATCATGGGCCGTCTGCATAGTTGATTTGGATCGCCCCGGCCACCGTGCCCCCGGCCATCCAGCACGTACCCCCGATCGTAGCACGTTACAACGCCCTGTCGTCGCATAGCAGTCAGCTAGGTTCTCCCCCCAGTTGAGCTCCATCGGCGCCCTCGTGCATACCGTCGTACGGCCCATGGTTTTCAATTTCAGTTTCAATAAAATTTCAGCACCAACTGAAATCACTAAAATTCAGTGAAATTCAGTTATTTCAGTTTGCATTTCAGCCAAAAGGCCGAAATATTCATTTGAATTTAATTAAATATTTAAAATTTTCAAAAATTATTCTGAAAAATATTTGATTTCATGTGTACTACTGAATTTGCTGAAATATTTTGACCGAAATGTAATATTTCAGTGTCTACTGAAATTAATGAAATTCAGTGAATTACAGTGAAATCTCACTGAAAGTGACGGCCTCCTCCCCCTGGCCTCCTAATACGTGCCTCTTCCCTCCCTCTACGGATCACTACCCATCTCCGATTCAGTCGTCGTCATCTACCCTGCGACCGTGACCATACCATATCGAATTTGCTCACTACGGCCACCCAGTACCCAACGCTGTATGCCGGAGCCACGGCTTTAGGCACCGTCGATATCGATCTTGATTGACTCTGTCCCGGCCGACCATGAGGAGCTCCGTGCACGTGACAGCCACGGTAGAGGCGCTGCTGGGCCACCCTGACACGTCTGCTGGTGAACCTGACGGTGGAGCGGAGCCTGTGGCCAGTTGTGGTGGACATGCTGCTGGGCGGCGACGCCACCGTAGCCGACATTGCGCCTGCAGCCATCGCCTATGCCGCCGAGGGTCGCAGGCCGCCGCTCCCTCGATGGTAAGTAAGATCCAGAGGCCGCGTTGCGTATGCCTTCCTTCCAGTTCCTCCTTTAAACCTCCCCGGTCGTGCGCCTGAATTAATCAAGATTCTGTTGATGCAGCTCTGGACCCGAGGCGAAGGTGGTGGACTTGGGCTCGCAACTAGGGATGAAAACGGAGCGAAAGCGGACGGAACTGAGTGCTATCATATTTGTTTTCATATTTTTTGCAGAAACGAATACAGAAACCCCGGAAATGAATACGGAAACATATACTACCAGAAACGGACATGGAGCGAATACAAAACGCATACTGAAACAGAAATAGGCATTGATCAGAACTTAAAAACCCCATGAATCATAGAGAAATACACACAAAAACAAACAAATTTAATGAGTTGTTAACATGGCTACAAAATAATATCATTATGTTAGCAACTTAGCGTAGTATTGTAGTAGTACCAAACAATTGTGTATAGGATCAAGCTGAGTACATGTGTGGTAGTAGAAGTTGGGCCTTAGTTCCATTCTACTAATTGTGTCATTGTGTTCTCTTTGGTGGTTGGGCTACAAAGCAGCTATAGGTCCATAGTAAAAACAGAAATTCCATATTCATGGAAACGGAAAGTTCCATTTCCATGCATGTTCCACCGAGACGTGGAGACGCTGTATGTATACAGGTGCAAGTTGCAACGTATATGTATGTACCTAGTGCCATGAGGGACCATCTTGTCCGTGAGGCACAGGAAACTGAAGTCTGTAATCTGTGCTGTTGCTTATGTTTTGTGTTTCTTCCGAATTCTGATGACATCATTCAGCATAACAAGGACTTGTGACAGATAGGGACGTAATCTCTGTACCTGTGACAAGGGCTATCTTCATGTTGAGTACTTGCTGGGCAGATGATGCTACGTTTCTGGACTAACCGAATGCATTCTCTGCACACACACACGCACGCACGCACGCAGGTTGTTTACCAAATGTCAGTCAGTCTGCTGAAAATGGATTACTGCAAAACAAGGGCAGCATCACACGCTGCTTGGGTCGACCGAGAACATAGATTCAGAAGGAAAGAGCTCCCATCTCACCACGTCTTTCTCTCTTCAAAGCTGGCGGCGAGCCATGCCTGACTGTTGTCGAAGGGCGGCTTACGGCCAACGGAAGGCAAGTCTCCACCACGCCACAATATCAAAGATGAAGATCAAACTTTCGTGATGGTTTGTAATAGAGAGGATGATTATCTAGAAAATCGGTTTTAAGTTGCTGGCTATGATCCCACCACTAATGATAGCACTCCCTCCGTTTTTATTTACTCCTCATATTAGCTTTAACCTTAGTCAAATTTCATAAATTTTAACCAAGCTTATAGAAAAATAATATAAACTTCCACAATAAAAAATATGTATGGTGCAAACATATATTCAAAGTTGATTCTAAATTGATGTCATGTTGTGGATGTTAATATTTTTTTGTATAAACTTGATCTAAGTTTGACGAAACAAAGCTAATATGTTGCATAAAAAACGGAGGGAGTATTTCGATAGGCAAGTCATAGTGGGAGTAACTTAGCTAGTAACATAGCGCACCCAAGGTAAATTTCTTTGGGAGTAACTTAGCTAATGAGAAGAGGGAGGCTTGTGGTAACATTAATATTTATTGCAATATAGTGCTTCCAAAAAAAAATGAGTCTACAAGCTAATAAATGAAGCTATCTACTAGTACTATGATATTTTCCACTATGGAGCTACTAGTATATGTTACTCCCCATTATGACCAACCTTAGAGCAAGTACAATAAGATGACATAAGTAGGCTATAATGACTAAAATATTATATTTTTGCCTAGTTGAAGGATAGAGTAGAAGAGGGAGAAGAGAAGCCAGCTATAAGTTTGAAAGGTGGCCAACTATTAATAAAATTGTACTCCCTTCGTCCGCGAATAAGTGCACATCTAGCTTTTATTCTAAGTCAAAGTTTTAAAATTTTGACCAAATATTTAGAAAATAGTAGTAACACATATGACACAAAATTGATATATTATGAAAGTACATTTCGAAACAAATGTAGTGATACTAATTTGGTGCCATAAATGTTTTTACTTTTTCTAGAAAGGAGGTCAAAGTTTTAAAACTTTGACTTAAGACAAAATTAGATGTACACTTATTCACAGACAGAGGGAGTACACATTTGAAACTTACTATTGTGCATGCTAGCTATTAGGTTGTCACTATATGACATGTCAACTCATTATAGCTAATTGCTGGTTGTATTATTAACCATGCTCTTACCAATCGGACGACTCACATTCCAAGTTTCCACCTGTTGTTGGTTTCCACCACCATGAATCAATGTACTAGCCAGTAGCACGACCTCCACTACATTCTACCATGCAGATCAACTGTTTATGTATGTGGGAGCATACATATTACTCGCTCAATAGTAATTTTGTTTCTAGTGGTCCACAACACCCAAGACATAGAAGAAAACCCGAACCAGAACATGCTCCTCTTCTCACCAGAGAGGGAGGGAGTTAGAGGACTGTAATTCCAAGAAGGAAGAAGGGGACTAGTTAAAAGCCAGCCACGATCTAATACAGCTCCATAGGAATTTAGCCAAATGTCAGTTTAAGAACACATGGTTGGTATCCTCCATAGCCCCGCAAAGTTTACAAAAATCAGTCCGAAGAAAATTACGCTTGCGAATCCGATACGCCATGGAAAGGCGGCCACGAATGGCCTGTGACATAAAGATTTTGATTTTATGGGGAATTCTGGCATGCCAAACATCCTTGAATCTCGGAGAAGGAGAACCTCCAATCAATCTGGAATAAACAAAAAATGGCCTGAGGCCGAGTGGTTAGGCTCACTCCAACATTCCATGGCGGTGCTTTTATCACTTATTTTCTAGTCTCTCCCAACATTTTTTTATAAATGCCTACCTTTTCCCATGATGGTGGTACAAAATCCAACACTTTTAGTATATTTTCTATGTTGAGCTTGAGTTCAACACTTTATCTGGTTGAAGACATTAATGATTCGTTGTTCTTTGGAAGAGAATCCACTCTGCTCCTACCACTCAATAATGTTGAAAATAATAATGGTATTTTAAGTTTTTTACATGGTGAGTCATCTAGTGGTAATATTATTAATTTAAATATTCAGAGAGAGAGAGAGAGAGTTATGCTCAAGACACAACCGTATGATTTGAAGTGAACATGAACGGATAATCTTCAAAGGAATATAAAATGAGAGGTTTTACTCTACATCGTACTACCGAAAATAGTGAGTAGTATATAATTGATCCAACAATGGTAGTATTAATCTCAGATTTTTTTCTGTTGTAGGACATTTCGGTACTTGACTGTTTGGGAATTAATCACACAGAAAGGAAATAATGTAATTAATCACAATTCCATCCATCTCATCCCAATTCGTCTATTATTCCTCATTGTAGGGAGTCGCCCCAGCCGCCTGGCGGCCATCTCCTCGGCCGTACAGGGCCGGCCACAGATGGCCTTGGGTCGCCGCCCCTAGTTCTTCAGACAATGCAGCCGCTCCGTGCCCTCTAGCTAGCCGCCGCACCCAAGGCAGCGGCAGTGGCATTCACGTACGTAATCAACACGAACTAAAACCTGAAGCTTTGTCCAGTCCAAGTCTGTCAAGATGAAACCAATGTTGTACTCGTGGCTCTAGTAGACTTTGAAGGTGGATCATCTTGCGGACTTTCAAGGTCGATGACATCGCGTCGGCATTGAGCTTCGTCTGTAGGGCGTCCACGGACTCGGTGAAGTACGTGTACGTCCAAAGGAGGTAGATGTCGTCGTAATAGGTGAAGGGCAGACCGACAACAAGCAGCTGCAAACACAGAGGAACACGTAGCATGCCGCTTCACGTCCCGTAGGTTTGAGGAGAACACCAAACGGCCGGGCCATTCGCTGAGGAGGACTGCCGGCTAGGACAGCCGCTGTTGATGGCGAGCGTCCGGCGTCGCCAATTTTTTTCAAAAGACTCCGGCGTCGCCAAATGAACAGCTCATTCATGCGGATTCGATGAACATTGGTACCGAAAATGTCCCTGACCACAAAATATACTACCAAAACTCTGATGTAGTATTCCCTCATCTGGGCCGTTCAAGCACAAAAATAAATGGCCCATATTCACCCGGTGTACTGTATAAGACATGTATAAGACATGAAAATATACCACTTCATTGAGCTAAACCGGCCCATCAGTAATCAGAATCGCCACTCCACTAAGGTCTAACGAAATTGAACATGAACATCTTAGAATGGCCTAGCTTCATTCGTCTAGCCAACTTGAAGCAAACATATATGTGAATGGAATATACAATCTGCATGGCACAATGTTTCATGGATGTCTATTTTTTCCAGGAGCAACACAAATAACTTCAGCACAAACTGGCCACTCGTATTTAACAATCCAATTATCCTTGGTCTCGTCGGCGACATTGATAAACATGGGTAAAACTTGAAGACTAATAACTAGCTTCAGTAGAGGAAATCAATTCAGATGCTTTGGTATTATCGTTTGACGGAGAAAACAAACTTCAAAAGGAACCCCATTACTTTTTTTGCGTGCATGTGCAATGCTACGAGGAGGATGGGCAATGGCGAGGGAGAGAGGAGCGGCAAGACCGTTGATCATGACCTCTTAAGGACTAATCAAAGCCAACGGAGGGCTATGGCTCACGTGTTGTCGAAAAAAATGCAATACGACCTGGTCTTTCCTCCAAACAAGTGAGACCCAGCCACAAAGATGCCATGTGGTAACACCAATCTAAGAGCACTGTAATCTTCTTCTTTCCTGATTTTCTTCTTTGTTCTATTATCACGCATCCACACAGTCAAACGAGGAGCACCATCATTCTCGAATGCCAATAGGATCAAGGCGATGTTAAGTGCAAAAGTGCATGAGTAGGAACATGTGCTCAGATGAGCTGGAAATATATGTAGCCGAAGAGAAGCCCATAACACATACACGATAGCTAGGCGTACCACATCCATGTTGCAACAATGTCCTTGGCTAGCAGAGACTGATAGAATCCGCATTATCATAGTTCGTAGCAGGACTCAATGCAAAAAAAAAAGTGTGACGGGTGTGGCCGTCTGCAAGAGAGCACAAGTATTACCGCCCCATGGCGGCGGACACATCGTATTTTTTGGACGAATAATTGGTTGATGATTTGGCCAACACCCATGTCGTGCGCAAGTGTCCACTAGTAGAAAAGGGGGCAATGGCCCAGGCCAGTTCAGCCCATTAGTCCCGGTTCAATCTAGAACGGGGAACAATGGAGCTATTTGCCCCGGTTCGTGAGCCCAGGGGGCTGGCCGGGCCACGTGGGCCATTGGTCCCGGTTCGTCCGGACCTTTTGGTCCCGGTTGGTGGGACGAACCGGGACCAATGGGCCTGCCTCCTGGCCCATCACTATTGGTCCCGATTGGTGGCATGAACCGGGACCAAAGGCTTAGTCCCGGTTCATGCCACCAACCGGGGCTAATGGTGCTGCCTATATATAGCCCCTCGCGCAAGAGCAGAGCACACTGCTCTGTTTTTTCTGGCCGAGGGGGAGAGGGCTTGGTGGTGCTCTAGCTCACCTCCTATGCACACAAGGTGTTCGATGAAATGCCCGAGCCACACTACTTAAGGTTTCTCCTCTCCAAGCTCGACCGCCAAGCTCCATTTTCCTCAATATTTATCTAGGTTTAGCGGTCCTTCACGCCCCGTCCCCGTCTTCATCGCCGTCGATCACCCGCACTGACCTCATCGCCGACACCACCGTGGTGAGCCTCTTGTTCTTATCTTCTTTCTGTAAGGAAAAATATTCTTACTTGTATGTTTAGATAGATACTTGTATTATTGCATCTTATATAGTGCGATGGTTTTGGTATCCGCCCCCGTCGGCCCTCGTCCTGTCTATGATTCAGATGTGGTATATATTATATTTTCATAACTATTGGTTCATTTATTGTTTATGAAAATTATGCCGACCAACGTGACATAGATTTTATTTATCTAGGAGGTTGTTGAACCGGAAATTCCAACCGACCCTATGGTCGAGAGGTTAAATTTAGTCGAAGAAGAAAACAATTTCTTGAAGGAAAAAATAAAAAAACTTGAGGAGCAGAAGATGATATTGGAGTTGCATGTTGCGGATGTCGTCGATGATCACAAGATCAAGATGGATGCAATGCGCTTGAAGATTAGAAAGATTAGAAAATATGCCATTCATACCGAGGTTTGGTATCATTATGCCGTTGGATCAGTTGTTAACTTGGTTGCGATTATGATCGCATTTGTTTTCGCATTGAAATGTTTTACATAGTTTTAATGTATGGTTTAATTAATTTAGATGCTCTGCAGAGCTTTATGTTGTTAGATGAGAACTATGTATGTACTTTGGTTTTTATGTGATGATGAACTTCTATTAATTTGGTCACTTAATTATCTATTCATGATGTTTTGTAATGATTTTTGACACACTTAATTATATATAATGTATGCAGATGAACCGGCAATGGATGTACGGTGACAGACACACCTCCGAGTACACTAAGGGGTGCAGTATTTTCTCGAAGTGGCTGAGGCAAACAAGCAGAATGATTTTATGTGTTGTCCATGCCCTATATGTGGGAATACGAAGTCTTACTCTGACCGGAAAATCCTTCACACCCACCTACTTTACAAGGGTTTCATGCCACACTATAATGTTTGGACGAGGCACGAAGAAATAGGGGTTATGATGGAAGACGACGAAGAAGAAGAGTATGATGACAACTATGTGCCCCCTGAATACGGTGATGCTACTGAACATTAAGAGGAAACAGACGATGTGCACGATGGTGCTGCAACGGGCGAAGCTACTGAAGATCAAGAGGAACTAGACGATGTGCCCGATGATGATGATCTCCGCCGGGTCATTGTCGATGCAAGGACGCAATGCGAAAGTCAAAAGGAGAAGCTGAAGTTCGATCGCATGTTAGAGGATCACAAAAAAGGGTTGTACCCCAATTGCGAAGATGGCAACACAAAGCTCGGTACCGTACTGGAATTGCTGCAGTGGAAGCCAGAGAATGCTGTGCCTAATAAAGGATTTGAGAAACTACTGAAAATAATGAAGAAGAAGCTTCCAAAGGATAACGAATTGCCCGACAGTACATACGCAGCAAAGACGGTCGTATGCCCTCTATGATTGGAGGTGGAGAAGATACATGCATGCCCTAATGACTGCATCCTCTACCGCGGTGCATACAAGGATCTGAACGCATGCCCGGTATGCGGTGCATTGCGGTATAAGATCAGACGAGATGACCCTGGTGATGTTGACGGCGAGCCTACCAGGAAGAGGGTTCCTGCGAAGGTGATGTGGTATGCTCCTATAATACCACGGTTGAAACGTCTATTCAGAAACGGAGAGCATGCCAAGTTGATGCGATGGCACAGTGAGGACCGTAAGAAACACAGGAAGTTGAGAGCACCCGCTGATGGTTCGCAGTGGAGAAAAATCGAGAGAAAGTACTGGGATGACTTTGCAAAGGACCCAAGGAACGTATGGTTTGCTTTAAGCGCGGATGGCATTAATCCTTTCGGGGAGCAGAGCAGCAATCACAGCACCTGGCCCGTGACTCTATGTATGTATAACCTTCCTCCTTGGATGTGCATGAAGCGGAAGTTCATTATGATGCCGTTCTCATCCAAGGCCCTAAGCAACCCGCAACGACATTGATGTGTACCTAAGGCCATTAGTTGAAGAACTTTACAGCTGTGGAATGGAAACGGTGTACGACGTGGGATGAGCACGAAAGGAGGAATTTCACCTAAAGGCGTTGCTGTTCGTGACCATCAACGATTGGCCCGCTCTCAAGAACCTTCGGGACAGACAAACAAGGGATACCACGCATGCACGCACTGTTTACTTGACACCGATAGTATATACCTGGGAAGCTGCAGGAAGAATGTGTACCTGGGCCATCATCGATTTCTTCCGACCAACCATCAATGTCGAAAGAAAGGCAAGCATTTCAAAGGCGAGGCAGATCACCGGAAGAAGCCCACCATGCGTACCGGTGATCACGTACTTGCTATGGTCAATGATTTACACGTAATCTTTGGAAAGGGTCCCGGCGGACTAGCTGTTCCGAATGACGCTGACAATCACGCGCCCATGTGGAAGAAGAAATCTATATTTTGGGACCTACTGGAAAGACCTAGAGGTCCGCTCTTCGATCGACGTGATGCACGTGACGAAGAACCTTTGCGTGAACCTACTAGGCTTCTTGGGCGTGTATGGGAAGACAAAAGATACACCTGAGGCACGGGAGGACCTGCAACGCTTGCACGAAAAAGAGGGCATGCCTCCGAAGCAGTATGAAGGTCCTGCCAGCTACGCTCTTACGAAAGAAGAGAAAGAAATCTTCTTTGAATGCCTGCTCAGTATGAAGGTCCCGACTGGCTTCTCGTTGAATATAAAGGGAAAAATAAATATGCGGAGAAAAGTTCCGAACCTAAAGTCTCATGACTGCCACGTGATTATGACGCAACTGCTTTCGGTTGCATTGAGGGGCTTCTACCGAAAACGTCCGATTAGCCATTGTGAAGCTATGTGCATTCCTCAATGCAATATCTCGAAGGTGATCGATCCAGAAATCGTACCAACGCTAAGGAGTGATGTGGCGCAATGTCTTGTCGGGTTTGAGTTGGTGTTCCCACCATCCTTCTTCAATATCATGAGGCACGCCCTAGTTCATCTAGTCGACGAGATTGTCATTTCGAGGCCCGTATTTCTACACAATATGTACCCCTTTGAGAGGTTCATGGAGTCCTAAAGAAATATGTTCAGAATCGCTAAGCCGAAGGAAGCATCTCCATGTGCCATCAAACAGAGGATGTCATCGGGTTTTGTGTTGACTTCATTCCTGGCCTTAAGAAGATAGGTCTCCCTAAATCGCGGTATGAGGGGAGACTGATCGAAAAGGCACGCTTGGAAGGAACTCAATAATATGCAGGGACGGATATTCTTGGTCTCAAGCACACTACACAGTTCTCTGAACTCTACCTTGGTGACCCGGTATGTCGATGAACACAGCGATGTGCGCCCAAACAACCGGAGCAAAGGCGACGATCGGATTACATGTGAACACATCAGGACTTTCAGCAGTTGGTTGGAAACACGTCTCAGAGGTTACAACACTGTTTGTGATGAGCTGTACTTGTTGTCCAGGGGACCATCTTTGACTGTAATGATTTCACTAGTAGAAAACAGGGCTTTCGTCCAGGCCAGTTTAGCCCATTAGTCCCGGTTCAATCCAGAACCGAGACCAATGGAGCTATTTGCCCCGGTTGTGAGCCCAGGGGGCCGGCCGGGCCACGTGGGCCATTGGTCCCGGTTCGTCCGGACCTTTTGGTCCCGGTTGGTGGGACGAACCGGGACCAATGGTCCTGGCTCCTGGCCCACCACTATTGGTCCCGGTTCGTGGCATGAACCGGGACCAAAGGCTTCCCGTTAGCTCCCGTTAGCCCCGGTTCATGCCATGTTGGCACATAGTCACAGTACAAATCTGAGGTGTCGGTCTGGGGTTACATGCGTGAAGTAGGTGTTCCCTCTCGCAAAGCCATGAAACGCCGCCATGTTTTTTTAACATGCAAAATGATTCCATGGAAGCACACCTGCAAAATTGGGGTGCGTTTCGACACTCGATGCATTTTCTACGTTTTTCTCCGTGGAAATACCCAGAAAAGGTCTCCCGACGTGACGCAACTTCCGTTCATACTCCGATTCCGTCGAAAATAGGCGTGCGAGCCGGTGGGGGTCACTCACACGCGCACGCAAAAGTTGGGTTCGTTTCGTCCATGTTGGCACATAGTCACAGTACAAACCTGAGGTGTCGGTCTGGGGTTACATGCGTGAAGTAGGTGTTCCCTCTCCCAAAGCCATGAAAAGCCGCCATGTTTTTTTGACACGCAACATGATGCCACGGAAGCACGCCTGCAAAATTGGGGTGCGTTTCGACACTCGATACATTTTCTACGTTTTTCTCCGCGGAAATACCCAGAGAAGGTCTCCCGACGTGACGCAACTTCCGTTCGTACTCCGATTCCGTCGAAAATAGGCGTGCGAGCCGGTGGGGGTCACTCACACGCGCATGCAAAAGTTGGGTGCGTTTCGTCCATGTTGGCACATAGTCACAGTACAAACCTGAGGTGTCGGTCTGGGGTTACATGCATGAAGTAGGTGTTCCCTCTCGCAAAGCCATGAAAAGCCGCCATGTTTTTTTGACACGCAACATGATGCCACGGAAGCTCGCCGCAAAATTGGGGTGCGTTTCGACACTCGATGCATTTTCTACGTTTTCTTCGTGGAAATACCCGAAAAGGTCTCCGACGTGACGCAACTTCCGCTCGCTCCGATTCCGTCGAAAATAGGCGTGCGAGCCGGTGGGGTCATCTGTGCGCTTTGTCCATGTTGGCACATAGTCACAGTACAAACCTGAGGTGTCGGTCTGGGGTTACATGCGTGGAGTAGGTGTTCCTCTCGCAAAGCCATGAAAAGCCGCCATGTTTTTTGACACGCAACATGATGCCACGGAAGCACGCCTGCAAAATTGGGGTGCGTTTGACACTCGATGCATTTTCTACGTTTTCTCCGTGGAAATACCCGAAAAGGTCTCCCGACATGACGCAACTTCCGCTCGTACTCGATTGCGTCGAAAACAGGCGGCGAGCGGTGGGGTCACTCACACGCGCACGCAAAAGTTGGGTGCATTTCGTCCATGTTGGCACATAGTCACAGTACAAACCTGAGGTGTCGGTCTGGGGTTACATCCGTGAAGTAGGTGTTCCCTCTGGCAAAGCCATGAAACGCCGCCATATTTTTTTGACACGCAACATGATGCCACAGAAGCACGCCTGCAAAATTGGGGTGCGTTTCGACACTCGATGCATTTTCTACGTTTTTCTCCGCGGAAATACCCAGAAAAGGTCTCCCGACGTGACGCAACTTCCGTTCGTACTCCGATTTCGTCGAAAATAGGCGTGCTAGCCGGTGGGGGTCACTCACACGCGCACGCAAAAGTTGGGTTCGTTTCGTCCATGTTGGCACATAGTCACAGTACAAACCTGAGGTGTTGGTCTGGGGTTACATGCGTGAAGTAGGTGTTCCCTCTCGCAAAGCCATGAAAAGCCGCCATGTTTTTTTGACACGCAACATGATGCCACGGAAGCACGCCTGCAAAATTGGGGTGCGTTTCGACACTCGATGCATTTTCTACGTTTTTCTCCGCGGAAATACCAAAAAAGGTCTCCCGACGTGACGCAACTTCCGTTCGTACTCCGATTCCGACGAAAATAGGCGTGCGAGCCGGTGGGGGTCACTCACACGTGCACGCAAAAGTTGGGTGCGTTTCGTCCATGTTAGCACATAGTCACTGTACAAACCTGAGGTGTCGGTCTGGGGTTACATGCGTGAAGTAGGTGTTCCCTCTCGCAAAGCCATGAAACGCCCCCATTTTTTTTGACACGTAACATGATCCCACGGAAGCACGCCTGCAAAATTAGTGTGTGTTTCGACACCCGATGCATTTTCTACGTTTTTCTCCGTGGAAATACCCAGAAAAGGTCTCCCGACGTGACGCAACTTCCGTTCGTACTCCGATTCCGTTGAAAATAGCCCTGCGAGCCGGTGGGGGTCACTCACACGCACACGCAAAAGTAGGGTGTGTTTCGTCCATGTTGGCACATAGTCACAGTACAAACCTGAGGTGTCGGTCTGGGGTTACATGCGTGAAGTAGGTGTTCCCTCTCACAAAGGCATGAAACACCGCCATGTTTTTTTGACACGCAACATGATGCCACGGAAGCACGCCTGCAAAATTGGGGTGTGTTTCGACACTCGATGCATTTTCTATGTTTTTCTCCGTGAAAATACCCAGAAAAGGTCTCCGACTTGACGCAACTTCCGTTCATACCCCGATTTCGTCGAAAATAGGCGTGCGCGCCGGTGGGGGTCACTCACACGCGCACACAAAAATTGGGTAATAATGGCCAAAAAGTAAATACGTAGCCAAAAAGTTGGCCTACAGTGGCCAAAAAGGCGATGGGGGTTTACATATTAAGTAGTGTTTTTAATATAACTACTTAATAAATTACTCCCTCCGTTTCCAAATATTTGTCTTTCTAGGCATTTCAAATGAGCACAACATACGGATGTAATATTTTAAAGTGTAGATTCACTCATTTTGCTCCGTATGTAGTCAATTGTTGAAATCTCTAGAAAGACAAATATTTGGGAACGGAGGGAGTATATATTAAGTAGTGTTTTTAAACAGCACGCGCGCCTTAGCGATCCACGCGCAGTGCCGTGACAGGCGAGCTCTAACTAGCGCGCCCCACCGTACACCGCCATGATCAGAAGAAAACTTAATAGACCGCCTACTTTCTCTACGCCGCCTGGTCGGGCCCGTGGGCCTTGTAGGGCCGAAAAGCGGTCCCTTCCGCGACTTGATCCGGATCGACTTACTAGGCCTCTCTCGGCTCCGGGTCGGCGTTCTTTTAAAAAAATATTTTTCTAATTTGTTTTGCTAATATTATGTAAATTTTTTATTTTTTGGTTTTTTATTTACTTTTGTAGTTTTCAAGATTTTTTTCAATTCAAGTTTAATTATTTTCTGATTTTTCATTTTTACAATACAACTCTTTTTAAACTAAAATAACAGTATCGATTCAAACACTTTATCTAATTTGTTTTAGTTTTATATTTTTCAATTCAACATTACTTCTGTTTTAATTCTAATTTTTTAAGAGAACAATTTCATTATTTTTGGTACTATTATTAATTTTATAGTTTTTTAATTCAAAGTTTAACTCATTTCTGTTTTTAAAATTTATTTTAATTCTATTTTGCTAATATTATTTAGCCGTCCTCTTTTTTCTTTTTTATTTTCTTTCCTAACTTTCAATTTTTATCCACTTGTAATTTAAATTTTTCTGATTCTATATTTTGAACAATAATTGTATACATTATAACATTTTTAAATAATAGTATTAATTCGAACACTCAATTTGCAAACAATATTTTAAAACCATGCATTTAAACACACTCGATATTTCATCATAGTTTTCATAAATATTTTACATAATACTAGAAATTTAACTTAACTAAACTAAACAACATTAGAAAAATAATTAAACATTACTAAACGTTATTTTGAAAGTAACCTAAACTAAACTACTCGTCCTCGATGCCGCCTAAAGTCCACCTCGTCAGAGAGCCCGTCGCCGTCGTCCTGTCGTTGTTGCTGCTGTCGTCGTCTAGGTCCACCACCGCGCGGGCTGGCGCGGGCCGGGCGCAACCATCGAGTCGGCCACAGCGCGCGGTATGGGCTTCAGAGACCCCGAGGCTTTCAACCAAGCGTTACTTGTGAAGCAAGCTTGAGGGTTCTGATTGCCAACTTCCCTGTGTGCAAGTGCTCAAGGCGCGTTAGTTCAGCGAGGACTCAATCTTGACAGCAACAACCCCTTCTTCCGCTTCCTTCACTTTTCAAGTATCCTTCATGGGAGGGACCTGTTGCGTGAGGGACTCATATGGCGCATAGGTGATGGAAGCAGCATAAACATTCGTCGGATCCCGCGTCCTGGGAGTATGCGCCAGCTAGGACAAGTTTTTGTGGCAGGAGTGACCAAAGTAGCTCACTTTCTCACGCCCGATGGAAGAAACTGGGATCTGGAGAAGGTGCACGCAATGTTCTCTAAGGATGATGCTGGTGACATTAAGCAAATAGCCATTGGTGGCCCGGGTTCTGAAGATTACCCTGCATGGAACTTCACAAAGAATGGTGATTTCACGGTAAGGTCTGCATATCATCTGAGAATGTCACTGAATAGAGCGAGGACCGGACAGCTGGAGACCTTGAGCTCGGTGGCGAAGCATAGAGGTTATACGGTGCCGTGGGACACTAGTGCACCGGCCAAAGCCAAGATACATATGTGGAGACTGATATGCAATGGTTTAGCAGTGGAGATGAGCTTCATAGCCGCGAATTAAACCCGGTCTTTATTAAGCGGCGTGTGGGCGGGAGGAGACGGTGCTGGACCATTTTGGACCTGTCAACACTGCACTGTTCTGGCAGCTTCTTCACTCGGAAAAGGGAGTTTTGGTGGTGACCCCGCTAAGTCCGATCGACTCCCAGAGTGCTCTAGCTACCTGGCTTCTTGTGTGGTTCGCTGGAGCTGCAGATGATGAAAGGGCGGAGATGATCCAATCAACCTATGGGATTTGGTTGGCGTGGAATGAAGCAAGGGACGGTAAAACGATAGCTTCCCCACATGAAATCATGGGTACAGTCCTGACTCACATGAATGAATGGAAGGAGACTCATGCAGGAAGTGCACGCCCGGCGGTGCAACCTCCCAAGCAAAAATGGCGCCCACCTGACGACGGTTGGCTCAAGGTGAACTCCGACGAGGCCGTGTCAAAAGGTGGCGACACAGGAGGAGCCGGAGCTATTATCAGGGACCATGATGGCACATTCAGAGCTGGGCTCTGTCATTTCGTCCACGGTATTGCTGACCCTCAACCGATGGAGATATTGGCCTGCAAGCGAGCCCTTCAAATGGCGCAGGAGATAAACGCCGAGAGGGTGCATGACGAGCTTGACTCTCAGGGTGTGGTGCGGATGCTAAACAATACACACAAGGAGTTGTCCAGTGCTGGGCCATGGATACAAGAACTTAAGGCAACACTCGCTTCTTTCTCTAAGTGTAAAGTGTCGTGGATTCGTCATTCTGCAAATGTTGGCGCATATAGATTTGCTAGAGTTGGTGTTGGTGATGAACTTTGTAAGGTTTGGCTAGGGGTTACCCCAGACTTTGTGTTAGACGTGATTTGGACGAGATTCAACGCTTATGATTGAATGAAGTGGCAACATTGATCCTAAAAGAAAAGCACAAACTTCAAACTTGGTTTCGTGTTCGCTTTGTATTCGGTCCATGTTCGCTTCTGATAGTATCTGTTTTCGTGTTCATTTTCGATGTTTATGTATTGGTTTCGATTCTGCAAAAATAATAATATGAAAACACACGTGATAGCATCCAGTTTTGTCCGTTTTCATTCCATTTTCATCCCTATCCAATGCGCCACGATATCCAAGGCAAACGACCAGGCTTTCCTAATGGTGGATATATAAGAGAAGAAGAGGGTTATCTGCAAAATCTGGTTTATGGCTGGCTATCACCCCAAGTGTGATCTCACCTTCCTTACTAAACTGATGGCCAACTTTCAAAGATTTCCATGCATTCACTCACTATTGGTTTTCACATGATACTTCACTTGGAACCGATGTACTAATTTGTAGCATGGGTTCCACAACATTCAACCATGCACATCGACTGCTTATTAATTGTGCGCGTGCACACATATATATTTCTGTTCACTCTAAACCCAAGTGGAATCATGCTTTGTTAGGCGATACACACTTTTCTGTAGCTATCATATCAAATCGTCATGGATGTGAAAGGACAATAATAGTAGTATAAATCTACATGACACGGGCAAAAAGAGGATGCAATAGATGAGTTGTAGGGAATAGGAGACGCCAGGAGTCAGATCAAGAGTGCTTGTTGGATCTCATGGTTCCCTGATGTATCCGTTTTCGATTGAAAGCCACCGTTCGTGCGAGGCTTCATCACCAGTAGTAGTGGCAAAAACAAGTGAAGCGAACAACTCCAGGTGCTAGACTCCCGAGCGCAGCAAAGTACTAGTAAATTAAAGCGCATATAACTTTCAATATTGGCATGTGCTAGGTCGTTGTATTGTCAGCTCGGGGAAAGCCCAACCCAAAATGATCTCTCTAGTCTAAGGCGAAGCAGTAGAGGCAGGCTGATGAAATTAGGACTTGCGTCAACGGCTGTATCTCGGTGATAAACACCACAAAACCCAACAGTACTAGGTAATAGGAGGCGGCTTGGCAGTGGAACTCATCATTCATCGGTAATCTCAATAGAGAATCGTCAACTGCATGTGATTCAACGCTAGGATTGGTAACAAATTAACCTAATACCCTCCTCTACTCGTGTTCAAGGGTACAAGTTTTTGTGATCCTGCCTTTTCCGATTTATACTTTGTTTTTGTGAATCCGGAAAATCAGAGAGGCATCCAACGTCCATTGGGCCACTTTCAATCAGTGAGACCCATGACTTTAATCTCAGATTTTTGTTTGTTTGTTTGACATTCATATAGTTATGAATAGCCCTCGTCTCCTCCCTCCTGCCGCCGCCTGAAGTCCCACCAACAAAGCATGGCCTGTGGTGGTGGCGGCTGGGCCTTCTCCCTCGCGCGGTGGTGGCGAGATCTTCTGGCGGCGGCGGCGCATGGTGTGACGGTCATCCAGCAGCAAGGGCGAGGGATCCCGGCAGCGTGCATGACTGTGGCGATAGCAGAGGCGGATCTCCCTATAGTGGAGACGCCCCTGTGGCGGCGGCTAGGATCACTGACCTCGCCTTGCCTAGATAGGCTTGGGCGGGCCAACGGTTCTGGTGTGCATCTACAGGCGAGCGTAGTGGGCCTGACGACGCCGGCAATTGGCACCACAGTTGTGCCACGGCCAGTCATGCAGTGGCGGCCTGGATCCCTTTTGTCCAGTCCCCGGCACAGATGGCGGCGGTCCCTGCACGAGCGATGGAGGCTCTTCGAACATATCTAGGTGAAAACTTGCTATCGGCTACTGCCAAGGCCGGCGGTGGCAGCGTTGTCTGTGTCATCCACTTCTTGAAGGCATCGCCGTGGAGAAGTTCAAGGCCACACTCTGCTACCTCCGGGGGAAACCCTAAATCAGCAGATCGGATGACGGCGGCGCTTTGGTGCCGTTTCCCCCTTGGGGGCGTCATTCTTGGAAGTGCACATGGGCTAGAGGGACAGGAGGACGGCTCCTTTGGCGGAGTGTTGCTTCATCATACACACTGATGGCGACGAATCTCGGCGGCGTGGCGCAGAGCAGACCCGGCGTCCTATGCACGGAGATGGACTTGCACATGAGGAGGACGATGTCTGACGTCATGGTGGCGTCGATGGCAGAGCGGTCTAGCAAGGTCGATTAGTTAGTTTCTGCTCTAAAGATGGATTGGTGGAAGATGGCGGCGACGACAAATGAGAGTGCGTCGGATCGGTTTGTGCTCCAAACCTAGTATGTGGCTTGGTTGGGGGCTTCTGGCTTCACATGTTAGGCATTTTTGCGATGTCTGTTTGGTATTAGGTTTGGACTATCGGCGCCCCTTCATCAAGTGGATAGAAGTTGTGACATATGTTGCTAAAATGGTGGTTTCAGACAACTTGATGTACTACTTTGTAAGGTCTTTGTGAATAATAAATAAAATGGTTGCATGCATTGTCCAGATGCAGATGCCCGGGATAATCCTCCTTTTGTAAAAATGAATAGATGGTCACACCCAAGTAAATGCGAACACCATGAACGAGCCCAATGGCAACAGAGAGACGGTAGGCGAAGTCTTTGTAAATCAATAAGCAATGATAAAGTTGCATTAAGACATAATATATTATAAATAATTCTTGCTTTTGTATTCTGGTAATGCTGTTGTTCTTCCACAGCATCAACACATAATTGACCAGGATTATCAGTAGTCTCATTCCTCAAATAAATAAATATCCATAGCCGCTTATGAGATTCAATGAGCCGGTTTGCTCATTTGCTTGTTTTTATCGTCCCGCAACTAGATAAATGTTTTCTCATGTGACATGTTTTTATCTTCCCGCAACTAGATAAATGTTTTCTCATGTGACATGTTCACATGGTAGACCCATGTAAACTTACGTGAGGTTTTTACAAAAAGGTTGATGTGAAGATAGTTAATTGGATGAAGATTAGTGGCTGGGGCCCACCGCACTTGAAATCAAGGGGGAGAGGATTATAGTTAGGAAGATTACGTTACTTTACGTAGGCTGTTCGTAGATGGAGCATTATCGTTAAGCAACAATTCATTTGTGACCGTGTTTCAAGCTACCTGCAAGGCTCTGAACTGCAGCTGCAATATATATATATATATATATATATATGTATGTATGTATGTATATCATACAAAACATAATCAAAACCAATCAGATTGTCATAAAAAACACAAAAAATGCAACATAACTGAATATGCAATCTGCACTAACATATTTATTCAAAACCTACATAGCCAGGCTTCTGAGAGAATTTATCCCCAATAATCATTGATACCTACGTGGGGGTAGTGATCCGCCTAGCATTCCACTAGATTTGTTTCATTAGGAAACCTTTTCATACGGTTTTATTGCTTCGTTTCTTCCTATATACACAAATCCGGTTTCAATCCTCCTTCTCTCCGTCGACACCAGAAGAGGAGGATCACATGTATTATTGTCTACATTGCCATGTTTATCTATTTGTACATGCTTCTCATTTCATCTACTGGTTCTTTAATCGTATCACCCACAATGTTGGTCATACGAGTTAAATATTCTAGAGGCAAAACATAAAAAATGTTTAGAGTTGATAAAAATAAAATCGGAGCACAAATAAGCTAATTCTAGTATGGGCATATGCTCACAACAGTCATTGAATAACATAGAGTATCAAAAAAGATGGAAATAATTGGATTAGCATGAGGGTCGCCATGCAAAATCCTCCACGACTAGCACCATCGAGCTAGTATGTTCTCTTCCTACCTCCATCCAGATAATAGCATCAAGCACCAAAGTACCATGGTTGATTACTAAAAGTCCGAAATCTTTCAAAGGCAAAGAGCAACCGCCCTTTTCACAGCTCGAGGTGATGGCTGACTAGCTCAAGAAGAGGTAAACAAACACTTCGGAGGGGTCCTCCCATCAACATACCCTACAACCCACTCTTGGTTTTCTTTTAGATGTACAGAGAGAAATGGGGAGACCTGGGAGAGAGCTTGCACGGGTATAGGAAAAGCATGGGGTGGCCACATGTAAGCCACCATGTGAAAATGAGGTGGTGGTGGTGGTGGTGGTGGTGGTGTGTGTGTGTGTGGGGGGGAGGGGGGGGGGGGAGGGGTGACATTGTCATTCAGCGAGGTGTCGGGGGAGTGGTGAAGAGAAAACGACGAGGGAAGGTCACACTGGCTTGTCTGGGTGTTGGGAAGAGGTTCACCATGAAATGGGGTGAGGGGGAAGAGAGGCGGCAGCAACCAGATGCTAGATATTAAGAAGAGTAAGAGGAGGAGATAAGCGGGAAGGAGGTGGAGAAGCATGAGGCTCTAGAACAAGAGGGGATTGGTAGCTACGCTTTACTACTTGGGTCGTGCACACAACAATTTCACCTAGTAAAATAGAAGCAAAGCTATCTTATTTCTTTGACCCGTGCTTAATGAGCCCCACCAATTAACCTTGTCTGAATGTGCCAACAACCAAAAGAGTTCACTAGTAAATTAGTCGGACGACAAAAAAGGGTAGTGCACAAGTGCTGTAAAATGCAGCGACTCTAGCATCTTATAAAGGAGTAATGTTTGTTGGACAGGAACTAATGTATAATTGTACTATTTTGTACTCATCCAACAACCGTTCCCCACGCTTGTGTGCATACCCAAATGCTTGTTCTTTACCTGAGTATACCCACGCTTTGCATAACACTCTCTCCATAAATGTGCTGAGCGGAACACCCATTTCGGCTACTATCATTTGAATAGTCCACAGATAAGAGGAGGGGGAGGGTGCTAGCTAGTGGGATGGAGAGACAAGAGAAGGAAAATAATAGTGTGTGAAGAACATTATAGAATTTGAGGCACCGAGAATGAGAGGGTGAATCAAAGACATTATGAAATATCGTGCTCTGATAGCAGTCCCATATGAAGTTGTTGTTCATCAAAATGCTAGAATCAACTTCATCCCCTCGAGCCTTTGTTAGCAAGGATGCCATCACTACCCTTCCAATTCTAACATTTCCATCTACACCGCCAGGACCAATGACGACCTAGATGAAATTGACATCCACTACCACAAAATTGGTTACAAGTGCCTGTTTCTCCGGTAGTCTGTGTTGAACCAAGAGAAGCCCACTAGTGATTTAGCTATAGCTAGTGAGATCTTGACTTGATTTTGCAGGAACTTATTACAGTTGTGTAGAAGGTGGACTTGTGGGTTGTTTCCTAAGCCCAACTCATATGTTATATTCTTACCACTACTTGTATCTTCTTGCTTTCTCACAAGATAAAAATCACCACGAACAATAGGAGGCCCTAATCTATTTAGAAACATGCCATGTTATTCGGAAATAAAAGGTTATTTTTCTTCTTCTTAAGGGAACCATATACAAATATAATCGCAATGACAAAGTCATTCTGCTTGTTTATAATCAATCCAATAGCAAAGAAGGTTATGATCTCCGGCTAATTGTTTCTAACACATCAATATTCACTCCAATTAGAATGCCACATTTTAATGTTCCTAGGGATCTCCAGGTTTGGTGCATCCGGAGCTTTTTTGTGCTTTGTCCATTGTATATGTTCACGTCAATTCTTGTGCTTTGTCTTGTGGCCCCAACGACGGACCCTTCATATCCTGGGTTTTTTATTGCCCCATTTACAAAGCACCAACTCCGAGCAAAATTGCTGTGTTGAGCTCAAGTTTGTCAAAGGTAGCCATTGTGTTTTGTGGTAAATGCGACAATTTGTGTGCTTCAATCCAACTTATCAAAGCCGGACCTGCACGAATAGAGCTCAAGCATTCAAATTAAACCAATCCCAAAGTTATTTTACAACCCGTCATCTGCCTTCCTCACGAATTTTATAATGAAAACATCAAAACAATTAAAAGATAGCAAAAGGACATGTTGAAAGGAATAAGAAAAAAGCAACACACCCACAACTGGAAGTTCAACTGAAGTCCGGGACGAGTTAGGGAGAGGATTCGTGACATGCTGCAGGTGGGGAGCACCGAGCCCTGGCTGCTGCTGTTTCTTTTGGCTTCCGATTTTCAACATTTCATATCTTTTGGATGACAAGTCCAAATTAAATTATGTTTTCATATTCGTGTATCTCGCGACGAGGGCTTTCAAATAAGGTCCAATTTGAATACATTTTGACAAGTTTTCAGAAATTGTGTTAAGTTCCAACTTTTAAAACTTAGTACTAGCGAGGAGCGACCGACAAAATCACAACTTTAGTACCTTCGACCAAAAAAAGGTTTAAAGCTGAAACTCTGAAACTTGGTATGAGCGACCTATAAAATAGTAAGTTTCAGATGCAAAATCGGAAGTTTCAAATTAAAACTTAAAATTTACTATGCCCTCGTAGGATCCAACTACAGAGTATGCGCCAATAGGGCAGCCAGGCAGGAATGGGCAGGTTCACCTACGTGTCCTGCATTTTCTCACTTAGGCAACAGATCATGGGCCGTCTGCATAGTTGATTTGGATCGCCCCGGCCACCGTGCCCCCGGCCATCCAGCACGTACCCCCGATCGTAGCACGTTACAACGCCCTGTCGTCGCATAGCAGTCAGCTAGGTTCTCCCCCCAGTTGAGCTCCATCGGCGCCTCGTGCATACCGTCAGCGGCCCATGGTTTTCAATTTCAGTTTCAATAAAATTTCAGCACCAACTGAAATCACTAAAATTCAGTGAAATTCAGTTATTTCAGTTTGCATTTCAGCCAAAAGGCCGAAATATTCATTTGAATTTAATTAAATATTTAAAATTTTCAAAAATTATTCTGAAAAATATTTGATTTCATGTGTACTACTGAATTTGCTGAAATATTTTGACCGAAATGTAATATTTCAGTGTTCTGAAATTAATGAAATTCAGTGAATTACACTGAAATCTCACTGAAAGTGACGGCCTCCTCCCCTGGCCTCCTAATACGTGCCTCTTCCCTCCCCACGGATCACTACCCATCTCCGATTCAGTCGTCGTCATCTACCCTGCGACCGTGACCATACCATATCGAATTTGCTCACCACGGCCACCCAAGACCCAACGCTGTATGCCGGAGCCACGGCTTTAGGCACCGTCGATATCGATCTTGATTGACTCTGTCCGGCCGACCATGAGGAGCTCCGTGCACGTGACAGCCACGGTAGAGGCGCTGCTGGGCCACCCCGACACGCTCTGCTGGTGAACCCGACGGTGGAGCGGAGCCTGTGGCCAGTTGTGGTGGACATGCTGCTGGGCGGCGACGCCACCGTAGCCGACATTGCGCCTGCAGCCATCGCCTATGCCGCCGAGGGTCGCAGGCCACCGCTCCCTCGATGGTAAGTAAGATCCAGAGGCCGCGTTGCGTATGCCTTCCTTCCAGTTCCTCCTTTAAACCTCCCCGGTCGTGCGCCTGAATTAATCAAGATTCTGTTGATGCAGCTCTGGACCCGGAGGCGAAGGTGGTGGACTTGGGCTCTCGCAACTAGGGATGAAAACGGAGCGGAAACGGACGGAACTGAGTGCTATCATATTTGTTTTCATATTTTTTGCAGAAACGGAAACGAATACAGAAACCCCGGAAATGAATACGGAAACATATACTACCAGAAACGGACATGGAGCGAATACAAAACGGATACGGAAACAGAAATAGGCATTGATCAGAACTTAAAAACCCCATGAATCATAGAGAAATACACACAAAAACAAACAAATTTAATGAGTTGTTAACATGGCTACAAAATAATATCATTATGTTAGCAACTTAGCGTAGTATTGTAGTAGTACCAAACAATTGTGTATAGGGTCAAGCTGAGTACATGTGTGGTAGTAGAAGTTGGGCCTTAGTTCCATTCTACTAATTGTGTCATTGTGTTCTCTTTGGTGGTTGGGCTACAAAGCAGCTATAGGTCCATAGTAAAAACAGAAATTCCATATTCACGGAAACGGAAAGTTCCATTTCCATGCATGTTCCACCGAGACGTGGAGACGCTGTATGTATACAGGTGCAAGTTGCAACGTATATGTATGTACCTAGTGCCATGAGGGACCATCTTGTCCGTGAGGCACAGGAAACTGAAGTCTGTAATCTGTGCTGTTGCTTATGTTTTGTGTTTCTTCCGAATTCTGATGACATCATTCAGCATAACAAGGACTTGTGACAGATAGGGACGTAATCTCTGTACCTGTGACAAGGGCTATCTTCATGTTGAGTACTTGCTGGGCAGATGATGCTACGTTTCTGGACTAACCGAATGCATTCTCTGCACACACACACGCACGCACGCACGCAGGTTGTTTACCAAATGTCAGTCAGTCTGCTGAAATGGATTACTGCAAAACAAGGGCAGCATCACACGCTGCTTGGGTCGACCGAGAACATAGATTCAGAAGGAAAGGGCTCCCATCTCACCACGTCTTTCTCTCTTCAAAGCTGGCGGCGAGCCATGCCTGACTGTTGTCGAAGGGCGGCTTACGGCCAACGGAAGGCAAGTCTCCACCACGCCACAATATCAAAGATGAAGATCAAACTTTCGTGATGGTTTGTAATAGAGAGGATGATTATCTAGAAAATCGGTTTTAAGTTGCTGGCTATGATCCCACCACTAATGATAGCACTCCCTCCGTTTTTATTTACTCCTCATATTAGCTTTAACCTTAGTCAAATTTCATAAATTTTAACCAAGCTTATAGAAAAATAATATAAACTTCCACAATAAAAAATATGTATGGTGCAAACATATATTCAAAGTTGATTCTAAATTGATGTCATGTTGTGGATGTTAATATTTTTTTGTATAAACTTGATCTAAGTTTGACGAAACAAAGCTAATATGTTGCATAAAAAACGGAGGGAGTATTTCGATAGGCAAGTCATAGTGGGAGTAACTTAGCTAGTAACATAGCGCACCCAAGGTAAATTTCTTTGTGTCATGTAGCTAATGAGAAGAGGGAGGCTTGTGGTAACATTAATATTTATTGCAATATAGTGCTTCCAAAAAAAAATGAGTCTACAAGCTAATAAATGAAGCTATCTACTAGTACTATGATATTTTCCACTATGGAGCTACTAGTATATGTTACTCCCCACTATGACCAACCTTAGAGCAAGTACAATAAGATGACATAAGTAGGCTATAATGACTAAAATATTATATTTTTGCCTAGTTGAAGGATAGAGTAGAAGAGGGAGAAGAGAAGCCAGCTATAAGTTTGAAAGGTGGCCAACTATTAATAAAATAGTACTCCCTTCGTCCGCGAATAAGTGCACATCTAGCTTTTATTCTAAGTCAAAGTTTTAAAATTTTGACCAAATATTTAGAAAATAGTAGTAACACATATGACACAAAATTGATATATTATGAAAGTACATTTCGAAACAAATGTAGTGATACTAATTTGGTGCCATAAATGTTTTTACTTTTTTCTAGAAAGGAGGTCAAAGTTTTAAAACTTTGACTTAAGACAAAAATTAGATGTACACTTATTCACAGACAGAGGGAGTACACATTTGAAACTTACTATTGTGCATGCTAGCTATTAGGTTGTCACTATATGACATGTCAACTCATTATAGCTGATTGCTGGTTGTATTATTAACCATGCTCTTACCAATCGGACGACTCACATTCCAAGTTTCCACCTGTTGTTGGTTTCCACCACCATGAATCAATGTACTAGCCAGTAGCACGACCTCCACTACATTCTACCATGCAGATCAACTGTTTATGTATGTGGGAGCATACATATTACTCGCCCAATAGTAATTTTGTTTCTAGTGGTCCACAACACCCAAGACATAGAAGAAAACCCGAACCAGAACATGCTCCTCTTCTCACCAGAGAGGGAGGGAGTTAGAGGACTGTAATTCCAAGAAGGAAGAAGGGACTAGTTAAAAGCCAGCCACGATCTAATACAGCTCCATAGGAATTTAGCCAAATGTCAGTTTAAGAACACATGGTTGGTATCCTCCATAGCCCCGCAAAGTTTACAAAAATCAGTCCGAAGAAAATTACGCTTGAATCCGACACGCTTATGGAAAGGCGGCCACGAATGGCCTGTGACATAAAGATTTTGATTTTATGGGGAATTCTGGCATGCCAAACATCCTTGAATCTCGGAGAAGGAGAACCTCCAATCAATCTGAATAAACAAAAATGGCCTGAGGCCGAGTGCTTAGGCTCACTCCAACATTCCATGGCGGTGCTTTTATCACTTATTTTCTAGTCTCTCCCAACATTTTTTTATAAATGCCTACCTTTTCCCATGATGGTGGTACAAAATCCAACACTTTTAGTATATTTTCTATGTTGAGCTTGAGTTCAACACTTTATCTGGTTGAAGACATTAATGATTCGTTGTTCTTTGGAAGAGAATCCACTCTGCTCCTACCACTCAATAATGTTGAAAATAATAATGGTATTTTAAGTTTTTTACATGGTGAGTCATCTAGTGGTAATATTATTAATTTAAATATTCAGAGAGAGAGAGAGAGAGAGAGAGAGAGTTATGCTCAAGACACAACCGTATGATTTGAAGTGAACATGAACGGATAATCTTCAAAGGAATATAAAATGAGAGGTTTTACTCTACATCGTACTACCGAAAATAGTGAGTAGTATATAATTGATCCAACAATGGTAGTATTAATCTCAGATTTTTTTCTGTTGTAGGACATTTCGGTACTTGACTGTTTGGGAATTAATCACACAGAAAGGAAATAATGTAATTAATCACAATTCCATCCATCTCATCCCAATTCGTCTATTATTCCTCATTGTAGGGAGTCGCCCCAGCCGCCCGGCGGCCATCTCCTCGGCCGTACAGGGCCGGCCGCGCATGGCCTTAGGTCGCCGCCCCTAGTTCTTCAGACAATGCAGCCGCTCCGTGCCCTCTAGCTAGCCGCCGCACCCAAGGCAGCGGCAGTGGCATTCACGTACGTAATCAACACGAACTAAAAACCTGAAGCTTTGTCCAGTCCAAGTCTGTCAAGATGAAACCAATGTTGTACTCGTGGCTCTAGTAGACTTTGAAGGTGGATCATCTTGCGGACTTTCAAGGTCGATGACATCGCGTCGGCATTGAGCTTCGTCTGTAGGGCGTCCACGGACTCGGTGAAGTACGTGTACGTCCAAAGGAGGTAGATGTCGTCGTAATAGGTGAAGGGCAGACCGACAACAAGCAGCTGCAAACACAGAGGAACACGTAGCATGCCGCTTCACGTCCCGTAGGTTTGAGGAGAACACCAAACGGCCGGGCCATTCGCTGAGGAGGACTGCCGGCTAGGACAGCCGCTGTTGATGGCGAGCGTCCGGCGCCGCCAATTTTTTCAAAAGACTCCGGCGTCGCCAAATGAACAGCTCATTCATGCGGATTCGATGAACATTGGTACCGAAAATGTCCCTGACCACAAAATATACTACCAAAACTCTGATGTAGTATTCCCTCATCTGGGCCGTTCAAGCACAAAAATAAATGGCCCATATTCACCCGGTGTACTGTATAAGACATGTATAAGACATGAAAATATACCACTTCATTGAGCTAAACCGGCCCATCAGTAATCAGAATCGCCACTCCACTAAGGTCTAACGAAATTGAACATGAACATCTTAGAATGGCCTAGCTTCATTCGTCTAGCCAACTTGAAGCAAACATATATGTGAATGGAATATACAATCTGCATGGCACAATGTTTCATGGATGTCTATTTTTTCCAGGAGCAACACAAATAACTTCAGCACAAACTGGCCACTCGTATTTAACAATCCAATTATCCTTGGTCTCGTCGGCGACATTGATAAACATGGGTAAAACTTGAAGACTAATAACTAGCTTCAGTAGAGGAAATCAATTCAGATGCTTTGGTATTATCGTTTGACGGAGAAAAACAAACTTCAAAAGGAACCCCATTACTTTTTTTTGCGTGCATGTGCAATGCTACGAGGAGGATGGGCAATGGCGAGGGAGAGAGGAGCGGCAAGACCGTTGATCATGACCTCTTAAGGACTAATCAAAGCCAACGGAGGGCTATGGCTCACGTGTTGTCGAAAAAAATGCAATACGACCTGGTCTTTCCTCCAAACAAGTGAGACCCAGCCACAAAGATGCCATGTGGTAACACCAATCTAAGAGCACTGTAATCTTCTTCTTTCCTGATTTTCTTCTTTGTTCTATTATCACGCATCCACACAGTCAAACGAGGAGCACCATCATTCTCGAATGCCAATAGGATCAAGGCGATGTTAAGTGCAAAAGTGCATGAGTAGGAACATGTGCTCAGATGAGCTGGAAATATATGTAGCCGAAGAGAAGCCCATAACACATACACGATAGCTAGGCGTACCACATCCATGTTGCAACAATGTCCTTGGCTAGCAGAGACTGATAGAATCCGCATTATCATAGTTCGTAGCAGGACTCAATGCAAAAAAAAAAAGTGTGACGGTGTGGCCGTCTGCAAGAGAACACATATATTACCGCCCCATGGCGGCGGACACATCGTATTTTTTGGACGAATAATTGGTTGATGATTTGGCCAACACCCATGTCGTGCGCAAGTGTCCACTAGTAGAAAAGGGGGCAATGGCCCAGGCCAGTTCAGCCCATTAGTCCCGGTTCAATCCAGAACCGGGAACAATGGAGCTATTTGCCCCGGTTCGTGAGCCCAGGGGGCTGGCCGGGCCACGTGGGCCATTGGTCCCGGTTCGTCCGGACCTTTTGGTCCCGGTTGGTGGGACGAACCGGGACCAATGGGCCTGGCTCCTGGCCCATCACTATTGGTCCCGGTTGGTGGTATGAACCGGGACCAAAGGCTTAGTCCCGGTTCATGCCACCAACCGGGCTAATGGTGCTGTTTATATATAGCCCTCGCAAGAGCAGAGCACACTGCTCTGTTTTTTCTGGCCGAGGGGAGAGGACTTGGTGGTGCTCTAGCTCACCTCCTATGCACACAAGGTCTTCGATGAAATGCCCGAGCCACACTACTTAAGGTTTCTCCTCTCCAAGCTCGACCGCCAAGCTCCATTTTACTCAATATTTATCTAGGTTTAGCGGTCCTTCACGCCCCGTCCCCGTCTTCATCGCCGTCGATCACCCAAGACTGACCTCATCGCCGACACCACCGTGGTGAGCCTCTTGTTCTTATCTTCTTTCTGTAAGGAAAAATATTCTTACTTGTATGTTTAGATAGATACTTGTATTATTGCATCTTATATAGTGCGATGGTTTTGGTATCCGCCCCGTCGGCCCTCGCCCCTGTCTATGATTCAGATGTGGTATATATTATATTTTCATAACTATTGGTTCATTTATTGTTTATGAAAATTATGCCGACCAACGTGACATAGATTTTATTTATCTAGGAGGTTGTTGAACCGGAAATTCCAACCGACCCTATGGTCGAGAGGTTAAATTTAGTCAAAGAAGAAAACAATTTCTTGAAGGAAAAAATAAAAAAACTTGAGGAGGAGAAGATGATATTGGAGTTGCATGTTGCGGATGTCATCGATGATCACAAGATCAAGATGGATGCAATGCGCTTGAAGATTAGAAAGATTAGAAAATATGCTATTCATACCGAGGTTTGGTATCATTATGCCGTTGAATCAGTTGTTACCTTGGTTGCGATTATGATCGCATTTGTTTTCGCATTGAAATGTTTTACATAGTTTTAATGTATGGTTTAATTAATTTAGATGCTCTGCAGAGCTTTATGTTGTTAGATGAGAACTATGTATGTACTTTGGTTTTTATGTGATGATGAACTTCTATTAATTTGGTCACTTAATTATCTATTCATGATGTTTTGTAATGATTTTTGACACACTTAATTATATATAATGTATGCAGATGAACCGGCAATGGATGTACGGTGACAGACACACCTCCGAGTACACTAAGGGGTGCAGTATTTTCTCGAAGTGGCTGAGGCAAACAAGCAGAATAATTTTATGTGTTGTCCATGCCCTATATGTGGGAATACGAAGTCTTACTCTGACCGGAAAATCCTTCACACCCACCTACTTTACAAGGGTTTCATGCCACACTATATTGTTTGGACGAGGCACGGAGAAATAGGGGTTATGATGGAAGACGGCGAAGAAGAAGAGTATGATGACAACTATGTGCCCCCTGAATACGGTGATGCTACTGAACATCAAGAGGAAAGACGATGTGCACGATGGTGCTGCAACGGCGAAAGCTCTTGAAGATCAAGAGGAACTAGACGATGTGCCCGATGATGATGATCTCCGCTGGGTCATTGTCGATGCAAGGATGCAATGCGAAAGTCAAAAGGAGAAGCTGAAGTTCGATCGCATGTTAGAGGATCACAAAAAGGGTTGCACCCCAATTGCGAAGATGGCAACACAAAGCTCGGCACCGCATCGAATTGCTGCGGTGGAAGCCAGAGAATGCTGTGCTCGATAAAGGATTTGAGAAGCTACTGAAAATAATGAAGAAGAAGCTTCCAAAGGATAACGAATTGCCCGACAGTACATACGCAGCAAAGACGGCCGTATGCCCTCTATGATTGGAGGTGGAGAAGATACATGCATGCCCTAATGACTGCATCCTCTACGCGGTGCATACAAGGATCTGAACGCATGCCCGGTATGCGGTGCATTGCGTATAAGATCAAAGCGAGATGACCTGGTGATGTTGACGGCGAGCCTACCAGAAGAGGGTTCCTGCGAAGGTGATGTGGTATGCTCCTATAATACCACGGTTGAAACGTCTGTTCAGAAACGGAGAGCATGCCAAGTTGATGCGATGGCACGGTGAGGACCGTAAGAAACACAGGAAGTTGAGAGCACCCGCTGATGGTTCGCAGTGGAGAAAAATCGAGAGAAAGTACTGGGATGAGTTTGCAAAGGACCCAAGGAACGTATGGTTTGCTTTAAGCGTGGATGGCATTAATCCTTTCGGGGAGTAGAGCAGCAATCACAGCACCTGGCCCGTGACTCTATGTATGTATAACCTTCCTCCTTGGATGTGCATGAAGCGGAAGTTCATTATGATGCCAGTTCTCATCCAAGGCCCTAAGCAACCCGGCAACGACATTGATGTGTACCTAAGGCCATTAATTGAAGAATTTTTACAGCTGTGGAATGGAAACGGTGTACGTACGTGGGATGAGCACAAAAAGGAGGAATTTCACCTAAAGGCGTTGCTGTTCGTGACCATCAACGATTGGCCCGCTCTCAGTAACCTTTCAGGACAGACAAACAAGGGATACCACGCATGCACGCACTGTTTACTTGACACCGATAGTATATACCTGGGAAGCTGCAGGAAGAATGTGTACTTGGGCCATCATCGATTTCTTCCGACCAACCATCAATGTCGAAAGAAAGGCAAGCATTTCAAAGGCGAGGCAGATCACCGGAAGAAGCCCACCATGCGTACCGGTGATCACGTACTTGCTATGGTCAATGATTTACACGTAATCTTTGGAAAGGGTCCCGGCGGACTAGCTGTTCCGAATGACGTTGACAATCACGCCCATGTGGAAGAAGAAATCTATATTTTGGGACCCACTGGAAAGACCTAGAGGTCCGCTCGATCGACGTGATGCACGTGAAAAAGAACCTTTGCGTGAACCTGCTAGGCTTCTTGGGCGTGTATGGGAAGACAAAAGATACACCGAGGCACGGAGGACCTGCAACGCTTGCACGAAAAAGAGGGCATGCCTCGAAGCAAAGATGAAGGTCCTGCCAGCTACGCTCTACGAAAGAAGAGAAAGAAATCTTCTTTGAATGACTGCTCAGTATGAAGGTCCCGACTGGCTTCTCGTTGAATATAAAGGGAATAATAAATATGCCAGAGAAAAAGTTCCAGAACCTAAAGTCTCATGACTGCCACGTGATTATGACGCAACTGAAGGAAATATGCCCTAGAGGCAATAATAAAGTTATTATTTATTTCCGTATATCATGATAAATGTTTATTATTCATGCTAGAATTGTATTAACCGGAAACATAATACATGTGTGAATACATAGACAAACAGATAGTCACTAGTATGCCTCTACTAGACTAGCTCATTAATCGAAGATGGTTATGTTTCCTAACCATAGACATGTGTTGTCATTTGATTAATGGGATCACATCATTAGGAGAATGATGTGATTGACATGACCCATTTCGTTAGCTTAGCACTTGATCGCTTAGTATGTTGCTTATGCTTTCTTCATGACTTATACAAAGTTCCTGCAACTATGAGATTATGCAACTCCTGCGTTTACGGAGGAACACTTTGTGTGCTACCAAACGTCACAACGTAAATGGGTGATTATAAAGGTACTCTACAGGTGTCTCCAAAAGTATATGTTGAGTTGGCATGAATCGAGATTAGGTTTTGTCACTCCGATTGTCGGAGAGGTATCTGGGCCTTCTCGGTAATACACATCACATAAGCCTTGCAAGCATTGCAACTAATGAGTTAGTTGTGAGATGATGTATTACGGAACGAGTAAAGAGACTTACCGTAACGAGATTGAACTAGGTATTGGATACCGACGATCGAATCTCGGGTAAGTAACATACCGATGACAAAGGGAACAACGATGTTGTTATGCGGTTTGACCGATAAAGATCTTCGAGAATATGTAGGAGCCAATATGGGCATCCAGGTCCCGCTATTGGTTATTGACCGAGAATAGTTCTAGGTCATATCTACATAGTTCTCGAACCCGTAGGGTCCGCACGCCTAAGGTTTCATGATGCTTATATTATGAGTTTATGAGTTTTGATGTACCGAAGGAGTTCGAGTCCCGGATGAGATCGGGGACATGACGAGGAGTCTCGAAATGGTCGGGACGTAAAGATCGATATATTGGACGACTATATTCGAGTTCGGAAAGGTTCGAATGATTCGGTATTTTCGAGTACCGGAGAGTTACGGAATTCGCCGGGAGAAGTATTGGGCCTTATTGGGCCCTGCGGAAAGAGAGAGGGCTGCCTAGGGCAGGCCGTGCGCGCCTCAAGGCCTAGTCCGAATGGACTAGGGGAGGGCCGCACCCTTCTTCCCTTCCCTTCCTTCTCTCCTATTCCTACTAGGAAAGGAGGAGTCCTACTCCCGGTGGGAGTAGGACTCCCCCCTGGCGCCCCTCCTAGGCCGCCACCTCCTCCCTTGCTCCTTTATATACGGGGCAGGGGGCACCCCATGACACACAAGTTGATCTACGGATCTTTCCTTAGCCGTGTGCGGTGCCCCTTCCACCATATTCCACTTCGGTCATATCGTCAGAGAGCTTAGGCGAAGCCCCGCGCCGGAGAAGTCATATCGTCGCGGTGCTTAGGCGAAGCCCCGCGTCGGTGGAGCATCAACATCGCCACCACGCCGTCGCGGTTGACGAAACTCATCCCCGACACTTTGCTGGATCGAGTCCGGGATCGCCATCGAGCTGAACGTGTGCGAACTCGGAGGTGCCGTGACGCTCGGTGCTTGGATCGGTCGGATCGTGAAGACGCACGACTACATCAACAGCGTTGTTATAACGCTTCGCTTCGGTTCACGAGGGTACGTGGACGGACACTCTCCCCTCTTGCTATGCCATCACCATGGTCTTGCGTGATCGTAGGAAATTTTTGAAATTACTACGTTCCCCAACAGTGGTATCGAGCCTGGTTTTATGCGTTGATGTCATATGCACGAGTAGAACACAAGTGAGTTGTGGGCGATATAAGTCATACCGCTTACCAGCATGTCATACTTTGGTTCGGCGGTATTGTGAGATGAAGCGCCGGACCGACATTACGCAGACGCTTACGCGAGACTGGTTTCACCGCTTCGAGCACTAGTTGCTTAAAGGTGACCGCGGTGTCTGTCTCTCTCACTAAGTTGAACTGAAAGTGTGGCTACGCCCGGTCCTTGCGAAGGTTAAAACAGCACCAACTTGACAAACTATCGCTGTGGTTTTGATGCGTAGGTAAGAACGGTTCTTGCTCAGCCCATAGCAGCCACGTAAAATTTGCAACAACAAAGTAGAGGACGCCTAACTTGTTTTTGCAGGGCATGTTGTGATGTGATATGGTCAAGACGTGATGCTATATTTTATTGTATGAGATGATCATGTTTTGTAACCGAAGTTATCGGCAACTGGCAGGAGCCATATGGTTGTCGCTTATTGTATGAAATGCAACGCCATGTAATTGCTTTACTTTATCACTAAGCAGTAGCGATAGTCGAGAAGCAATAGTTGGCGAGACGACAACGATGCTACGATGGAGATCAAGGTGTCGCTACCGGTGACGATGGTGATCATGGATTGCTTCGAGATGGAGATCACAAGCACAAGATGATGATGACCATATCATATCACTTATATTGATTGCATGTGATGTTTATCCTTTATGCATCTTATCTTGCTTTGATTGATGTAGCATTATAAGATGATCTCTCACTAAAATTATCAAGTAGTGTTCTCCTGAGTATGCACCGCTGCCAAAGTTCGTCGTGCGAGACACCACGTGATGATCGGATGTGATAAGCTCTACGTCCATCTACAACGGGTGCAAGCCAGTTTTGCACACGCAGAATACTCAGGTTATGCTTGACGAGCCTAGCATATGCAGATATGGCCTCGGAACACGGAGACCGAAAGGTCGAGCGTGAATCATATAGTAGATATGATCAACATAAGATGTTCACCATTGAAAACTACTCCATCTCACGTGATGATCGGTTATGGTTTAGTTGATTTGGATCACGTGATCACTTAGATGACTAGAGAGATGTCTGTCTAAGTGGGAGTTCTTAA